>LR990664.1:26911917-27511917 GCA_905147715.2 Xestia xanthographa
TGCTGCACTCGCCGTACCGCGGCGTGTGGGAGTGCGCGCGCGGCGTGTACCGCGCAGAGGGCGCGCGCGCCTTCTACCGCTCCTACGGCACGCAGATCGCCATGAACGTGCCCTTCCAGGTAAACTTGGTACAGCAACACGCCGGATGTACACATTATGTAACCCTAGGTACATGAGTCGGGCGCTGTTCGCAGGCGCTGCACTTCGTGACGTACGAGGCGTGCCAGAAGAAGCTGAACCCGTCGCGCGCGTACGACCCGCTGGCGCACGCGCTGTCGGGCGCGGCAGGCGGCGCGCTGGCGGCCGCGGCCACCACGCCGCTGGACGTGTGCAAGACCGTGCTGAACACGCAGGAGCGGGCCGCGCGCGCCACGGGGCTGGGCGACGCGGCGGCGCACGTGCTGCGCGCGTCGGGCCCGCGCGGCTTCCTCAAGGGCGTGCAGGCGCGCGTGCTGTACCAGATGCCGGCCGCCGCCATCTGCTGGCTCACGTACGAGAGCTTCAAGCACGCGCTGGGCGACGACGCGCCGCCGCTGGCGTGCGCGGCGCTGCGCCTGGCCGCCGCCGACGTGCCCGGCGCGGCCTCCTAGTGCGGTGACCTCGCGCTCTGTACATTTCGTTGCACGCTCGCTGGCCGCACGCAGTGAGATGCTGTTCGATTCTAGTGAGATTAGTTTAGTGTGTACATGTCCTGTATATTTTTTTTTATGTACGTTTGATACGCACACGCCGCCGCCCGCTCGCACTAGTCCCCGGCGCGGCCCGTCGCGCTGCCGTGACGTCACGAGGACGTCGCTCGTGACGTCACCGCCGCACGGCGCGCGCCGGTACGACGAGTGCGCTGTGGCGACTTTGTTTTCCATTGTTTTTGTAAATGATTTGTTTGTTATCGCAGTCCACGATTGCAGCTAGTACTTGTTATGTAAAACACTTTTGGCTTTCGATGAAAACTGTTCAGTTAACATCCTGACGGATGAAAAATATGTTGGAGGTGCTAAGTATAATGTATATTGTGATGGAGGGAACGGTTTGCCGCCCGGCTCGAGGGGATGCGTCAAATTATGTTGTTGTTTGTGTAAATTACTATAATTATTAATTGTATTTGTTGTATTTATGAGTTGTATATGTGAGTGATAAACTCGATTTAAATTGCGAGTTATAAACTATTTGTATAGAGATAACGCGGCGAGCGCGTGTCGCCCGCCGAGCTGTAAAATTGCAAATTGAAAAGAATATTATAAAATAAACAGTAAGGAAATAAAAAGTTGGACAATACGCCGCTGTTTCATTACTGTTTAGGTGTTCGCTAGCGCCGCGCGCTGGCGAGACCGGCCCACGTGTGATGCAGGAAGAGTAATTCAGTAGGATTAAATGAACTTAGAGTTAGAGGGTTGTATTCATGATTATAACTCAGTAAAGCCTGTGGTCTATTCTCAGGTTAAGTAAAATACAAAAAAAAATCCCTGGCTCCATCTTGGATTTTCATTTTGACCTCAATTTAGTTATCAGCGACTGTGAAAACTATGAAAACGACACCCATGATGGAAAAACCGAAAATGTTCCTGACGCTACCTTGGATTTTCATTTTGCCCTCATTTTCGTTATCAGCAACCCCAAAACCCATCAAAACAACACCATGTGAAAAACGATTTTTTTTTCTCGACGCCACCTAATACCGTGTTCAATGATAAATAAGTTAGTGCTAAATTACACACATTTTCTGTTCAACCAATCAGAGCGCGAGGTGTGTTCCATTGCATGCATTTCACAATTTTACGGTTTCACTTCGATAGATTATAATACTACTACCGAAACATAATTAGTTAAATTGTTAGCAGTATGTTCAGTTGACAATCTTTCGAGAGTTTACAATCTCGCTAGATAGATTACGATCTAACGGGTTTCAAGCGCGGGAAGGTAAAGTCAGCCCTAAACAGAGCCATGAACACCTGTGCTGATGAGGATTGGGACGCGTACTACGCAGCCAAAAATGCTACAAAAAATGCATCAGATACAGGAGCTCCACTGGATGGCGAATATACTGTGGCAACATCGACTCCTGCCAACAAGCAAACAGGGTAAGGAAAATATTGGCACAGCGGAACCCGACTGGGCCTGCTGTCCTCCGTAAACCTGACAACACACTTACCACCTCACAAGAAGAGGCGACGCGCGTCCTTATTGAAACTCACTTCCCAGGCTGCGCTTTCACACAGGCTATCGACTGGACAGAGGTAACTCAAACACCGTCAGAAAACGACGGGCGCTATGCACACAAAGTCGTCACGCTGGAAAAACTCCAGTGGGCGATCTGGTGCTTCCATCCTTTCAAGGCGACCGGTCCGGACGGAGTTTTTCCTGCTTTAGTGCAGTGGGGTGGGACTTTTGTCATCAACAGACTGGTACCCATAATGAGAGCGTGCCTGTTCTTCAGATACGTTCCAAAAGGATAGAGGGAAGTGAAAGTCATATTCATTCCTAAGCCAGGTAAGAGTGACTATACCAACGACTGTAATGTGTATGTCTTTTGCATGTTTTTTACTTACATTTTTGGATATTATTAACCTGAAAATTTAAGCATTCGTCCTCCCTAGGTAGCTTCATGGTCATTTATTGGAGGCTTAGCAACGGCTTTGGCCTTTTTACCTTGTAATTTATGTTATTTAAGTTTTTATCTTTATTAAATCTTTGTTTACTTTTGTGATGTCAGTTAGTGGCAACCCTAGTTTTATTTTTAATTTATTGCTGGAGCTATTTGTAGGTTGTATAGGTAAATCACATCGACCTCATTCGATTTTCTTTTTAATAATTTTCTAATTTTAAAATGTAAATTATGTGGAGTTGACAGGAGCCTGGTGGTGGAATGGGCAGTCTACGTTCAGAGCTGAGAGCAGGAACACCTCTAAGAAGCTCCATAAAAATATAAGTAAAAGGGCAGTTCCCTTATTCTTCGGTTTTAAGTCGGCCTCTCTCCGTGCCGCACCCTCACCAAGAACACCTGGAAACCTTGATCCTTGAGCTACACAAGCCTGATGAAGATTTGATGCTCCTCGGCCCTCCTCCTACGGCCTGAGGATTGACGGTCCTCGGCCGTCCACCACCGTCTGAAGACGGATGCCCTCGGCCCTTCTCCTACGGCCTGAGGATTGACGGTCCTCGGCCGTCCACCACCGTCTGAAGACGGATGCCCTCGGCCCTTCTCCTACGGCCTGAGGATTGACGGTCCTCGGCCGTCCACCACCGTCTGAAGACGGATGCCCTCGGCCCTTCTCCTACGGCCTGAGGATTGACGGTCCTCGGCCGTCCACCACCGTCTGAAGACGGATGCCCTCGGCCCTTCTCCTACGGCCTGAGGATTGACGGTCCTCGGCCGTCCACCACCGTCTGAAGACGGATGCCCTCGGCCCTTCTCTACGGCCTGAGAGTTGATGGTTCCTCGGTCCTCCTCCACAGTCTGAAGACGGACGTTCTTCAGTTATTTATTCCATTCTGCGTTTCATCTTCAGTACTTTCCGCCAGCTTCACTGGCATTAGTAATTAAGTAGCTCCAGCCTTTAGATTATCTTTGTTAATAAATTCTTATAACTCGTCCCCTTTATTTCTTTTAATAGTGCTCCCCTCCAGACTGAAAGTTAGGTAGGTGAGTGCTCAGAGTGACCTTACAGTTTTGTGGATCCTATCCAGGAAAATGTAACGTTACACGACAAACACCACCGACCAATCAGCCTGACCTCCATTCTCGTTAAAACTATGGGAGAGAATGTGCGAGAGCTGAAGGACGGCGTTTTAAAAACTTTCCCACTCCACACTAACCAACACGCGTACAGCTCGGGTGAGTCCACTGAATCCGCCCTCCATGTAGTGGGAGCCGGATAGAAGAGGAGATTCACCAAAAGAGCATCTGCCTGGGCACCTATAAAGACATCGAAGGAGCCTTCGATAAAACAAACATCTCCAGCATCAACACCGCGCTCTCCCGTCACGGAGTAGAACAGGTACTGACTCACTCGATCACCAATATGTTAAGCAAACGAGTGGTTCGACTTGAAGGGGAACAGCAGATAGCCTTGATAGCCAGAGGCAGCCCCCAAGGTAGAGTACTATCCCCGCTCCTCTGGAATCTGATGATAAATGATCTCATCACAAAACTCAACGCGAACCATTTCTACACAATAGGGTATGCTGACGACCTCGCTATCCTCATTTCAGGTAAAGCGACGGGGACAATCTGCAACCTCACTCAACAAGCACTGCGCATCGTTGAGCGGTGGTGCAGAGAGTTTGATCTCTGAGTGAACCCCACGAAAACTGAACTAGTCATGTTTACCCAAAAACGAACACTAGGCCCTTATCGCCTACCCAAACTTTGCGATACAGAACTCCAGGTAGCCGACGAAGTCAAATATGGGGCCTAACGCCTAAAATTTTACTTTGTTTTTACTGCGCGGTAATCCGACCGACACCGGGCAGTGGTCCGGTGGCCCCGCACCAAACTAACTACAGCCTCCATCAAACTGCAACACATGCAAAGGCTTGCCTGCATGGCGATCACAGGCTGCATGAGGACCAGCACACCGCGGTACTGGAGGGATTCTACAACGAGTTCCCCCTGGCGAAAGCAAAAAAACGATCGGGTCGTTACCAAAACAATTCGTATTTGATAAGAAATACAAAATCCAGCTCCACGAAGATCACCGCTGCGAGAGATTAAACCCCGCGGAACTGGCACAGGTGTTGGAGTCTTCTCGGAGGATCTAAACATCCACATAGCCAAACCTCTGGGCAGGGCCGGCCTTAGCCATCTAGGCGCCCCGAGCAGGTCATGCCTTTGGCGCCCTTTTAGGTAAGTATAGGTACTTATTTCATTACAATTAAAAAAACTTATTTAAGATTTGTACACATAGAATACTGATACTCACTCCTACTTTATCGTGTGGTTAGTGCCTAACATAGTGTCAGAGTTTTTATGCCGCCCATGGGCCTCTGACTTGGCTTTACATGCCGTCAAGAAATATCTCTCAGGCCTGCTGGGTTTCCTCTCGATGTTTTCCTTCACCGAAGCAAGTATTAGGACTCACTCCTACGAGACAAGTCTATAAAAGTTAAGTCTGCTTTTCCTTTAGATCGATAAAAATAGGTATTCAAATTAAGTGGTATAGTTGAGCTGGTATCACAGAGGATTATTCCAAAGAAGTTCTGGAGAAGAGAAAAATGTTACAAACTAAATTGAAAGAGGAAAGAAAGAAAGTACCTATCGTATATCTTAAATACGACAAGCTTGAAGTAAAGGAAAATAATGCAACCAATGATAAAAGAAAGAGAGAAATATCTTCATCGCCGCGAGACAACTATACCTACAAAAGCAAGCAAAAAAACAACAAGTCTGGACGCCATCACAAACTAATAGGCGTAACGCTTTTGATGTCATGTGCGGCAGATCCAACTCACTCTCTTCCTCTACGGCGGATAATAGGCAATTATAATTAGTTATCGGCAACCAGAAAACACAACAACATAAAAATTTTGAAAACCAAATAATTAGAAACCACCAACCTCTCCCAAGCCGACTGGTCCTCGTGGGGGAAAATGACCATGACCCTCTAAAGATAACTGGAAAAGAACACTAGGAACCACAGAAAAACTGCAAGAATTGGAATTAACCAATAGGTATTAGAAGAAACCCAACCTAAGGAACAAGTTGGTTTCCGTAGCAAATGCTCAACTTTTGCATGAATAAAGAAATATAACGAAGAATAACTGATACTTGGAAACGGTTTTTGGTCTCATAAAGAAATAATAAAGGATAAAGATATACCAATGAAAGGAAAAAAGAAAATATACGAAATGTGCATTATGCCATGCTTACTATACAGGTGCCAGACATGGGCATGAACAGAACTACAAGAAAGAAAATTAAAAGTGCCAAAAGCCAATATGCATGAAATAAAATAAATGATAGAGTGAAATTTCAAGAAATTAAAAAGAAAACGAAATTTAAAAATGCACGCACAGCCTACAGACAGCTTAAATGGCGTAGGACGGGACATACCTACTTATGTTAAGAGAAATAAAATGAAATGGACTAAGTTAGTAACAGAATTGTATCCAGGAGATAGCAAAGGAAATAGAGGCAAACAAATCAAGAGATGGGAAGATGACCTCAAGAAGATAGCTGGTCTCGTATGGACCCGTTTAGCAAGAGACAGGAATACGTGGAAATCTTTGTCGGCAGACAAGCTGTTTCACAGAAACATCGAGTTGCCTATCATTCAAATGCAAGTTAGAATTTATTAAATCAATTTAGTTTCCCCCCCCCCCCCCCCCCCCCAAAGCCGGTACTGCCTCTGGGGGTCCACAACACGGTATTTCAGGCAGAATGCATGGGCATTTCCCTGGCGGCATCTGCCATCTTAGCCAGGGAGGTTGTGGACCACTCAATTCGTATACTCTTAAACAGCATGGCTGTACTGCTAGCACTAAACAACAACACAGTCAACTCTGGGTTAATACACGAGTGTCACCAACGCCTGATTCAGGTTGGTAATCTCAATAATATTTATTTATTTTATTTATAGTTAATTAAAACGGTAAACACCAATTACAATAATTGACAAAACAAAAGTAAAAACATACAGTTGACACCATTTAATGGTTTGAATTAAATTATTATTACTAACACGGAACAGTGGACACCCTTGCATACTTTCTCTCACAAAACATCAGACATATTCGCCAATAACCATCATAATATAACCATCCAATGGATCAAGGGACACAGCGATTCCCGTAGCAATGATGCGGCGGACGAATTCGCTAAAGGGAATTGAGCATGGCAGCGGTGGGACCGGAACCTATCGTGCCACTCCCTTTTGGATACCTACGCACACTGGTAAGGAACTGAACTAGTGAACAACACAAGCTGTGGCTAGACCACGGCGAGTGCAGGCAGGCCAAGGAAGCACTTCCTACTATCGACGGCCGCCTCACCAAACGCGCGCTTCGGTTGACCAAACCGCAGCTGCGCACAGTTACAGCCGCAATTACTGCATGGCTCTTTTAATAAACACCTCTTTGTCTTAGGAGTCACAGACAGCCTCCTGTGCCGTGCCTGCATGGAGGAAGCCGAGACAGCAGCCCACATGCTTCTGCACTGCCCAGTGGTTGCAAGTAACATACAGGGCAAAGTATCTACGTCGGTAAACCAGGTACTCTTCGCGAGATTATCAGCAACACCAAGGCGCTGCTGGCCTTTCTCGGGGATAGGGTGGATCGAATAAATTTCCCACTCGTACGCAAAATACGCGCTTTGACGTGGAAACACGAAATGAAACGAAACAATGAGGCATGCGTTAAAAGATCATTACCTACCTATTTCATGGCCTTCAATAAAACCCTTGAAATTAACGATACGATACCTGATGAACTATGCACAGTAGTCACAATAAGATATTGTATTGTATAACGGGCTGCTGTCCACAACTCCACGTCAAGGCGCGTATTTTGTTTGTGGAATAAGATTTTTTTTTTATTTAGCCTATACTGTCCCACTGCTGGGCATTGGCCCCAATTCCTTTCATCCCTGGCCTCCTCGGATCAGCCCTCACGGTGCGCGTCCAGAACGTCTCGCCACCTCTTTCTGGGCCGGCCATGGCGGCGCCGTCCGTCTTCATCATTGTGTGGAAACATAATAGAAAAAAAATCTCGATATAGCGCTCATTAGGGATAAGCCTTTAGAATGGTACCTAATCCAATAGGTCTCCCATATCATAAGCTTTCGCTGCAAGCATCAGATTTTAGTAGAAGCCACTATCTTGACGGGGTCGGCCCAGGGGAAACAGTAGGTATTTGTGCCGCGTACCTATACCGTTGATTCCTAATGATCTGCCATTTGAATTTAAGAGACTTCAGTTTCTTCTGAATATGGAGGAGCTCGTGGCTAAATAACAGCCGCTCGGGTCGATCTTTTGGTTAAGCCGTGCTTGCCTAGGTTGGTCTGTGGATGGGTGACCACCCTTACATACCGAGTTTCCTCCGTGCCTCGGAAAGCACGTTAAGCAGTTGGTCCCGGCTGTCATTTGTAGATATTTGACAGTCGTTACAGGTAGTTAGTGGCCCAAAAGTCTGACAACTAGTCTTACCAAGGGGAATCGTTTTACCCAGTACCTACTAACTGGGTTAAGTATGTCTAACTGGGGAGTTCAGATAAGCAGTCGCTGTATGTAAAATACTGGTATTCAGCTGCATCCGGTTAGACTGGAAGCCGACCCCAACATAGTTGGGCAAAGGCTAGGCAAAAAAAAACTGAATGTATGTTTTGCCACGACAATAAATAACTGTTGCGCATGAGACTAATTTAATCTTGCATACAGAATGCCAGTTCCATGGAATTCCTGGGAGAAAAAAAACCCAGTAGTTCCTATAATGGGACTATACTGGGATTTTTTTTATCCCAGCGGAAATTTCACCGCGGGATTTGACTTGTTTTCCTCATGGGCAGTTTTACGTTGTGAGCTCACTTTGCAGTCTGGTTATTTTAGTTCCCATAAAAACACAAACAGATAACGTTCTAAATCATTTTAGTGGATCGTTCAACCATGAACATACCATTATTACACGCGCCAACAACAGCATCACAGCGTCAGCATTAAGAGCGACATACATACGTTCCATAGATAATACACTATATAATACAAGATAGATGTGCAACTGAGGTTTTCGTTTTAAAAAACTGTGTACCCCAACTGTTAGATGGCGTTACTTGTCTCAATGTACCCTCAGCTTACGCTATCGCTCACTAGATGGCGCTTTTAGTTTTTGTTTCTAGTAATAAATCCTTTTATTGAAGAATGATTGTTATTTATTTGTGTGAAATAAATGAATTCTTATGTGTATAAAATAGACTATGATGACAACATCATGATTATTATAGTCTTGCCAAAGAAAATCTAGAATTCGAAACATACACCTAAGAATTAACTTAATTCACAAAATAAATAACAATCAGTCGTCAATAAAAGGAAAATCATTCTTCAAAATCTTAAGCTAGAAATGACATCAATAAGAGCCATATCAATAAATGAATGATAGATAGAAATGAAAAAATATTTAGTATTTTAAAGAATTTATTTCCTTTTTTTACAATGTGTGTTATAATAATATACCTACATACAATACACTACATCCAAAAAGCACTTAACTCGTCGAATTCAAATCAAAAAGGTAAAATCGAGGTCCAGTATACACGGCGTTGGGTCAATCGTTTACGTATCTTATCACAGCGCCGAAGGGAGAGGGTCGACCGTTTATAATAGTAGATCAAGAAAAGAAGCACAGTTTTAGATCGTAAAAGAACACAAAACAGATCACCACAACACCACGAAAAAACAAACGTATCATTAAAAAGTTTTCAAATGTACCCCACTGTTACTGTGTAATAAATAAACTACTTGATGTGAAAACGAAAAGGTCTTATTTATTTTGCTATAATATTTTTAAATTTATTTGTAATGTAAAACATGTTGAAATAATAATAATAAATAATATTTTTGATTAATATTTAGTAATACTTTTATTGTACTGTTATCAACTAGCTCTATCTATTGGCAAAAGTATAAAACTATGGCCAAACTAGCGTACCTTACCACACAGATGGCAGCACTGTCTATGAAAATTTTGTTTGAAGCCAATGTATGGAAGTTTCACCCCCCTGCATACGTTCTACGCGCCGGCAACACCAGCACACCGGCAGCGCTAAGAGGTGGCCTACTGAGATCTTCGCTTCATCGGCTCGATACACACACGACACACATGTAAATAGGTATCAATGGTGCCGATTCTCTTGTACACCGAACTAACCTAAACTAAAACTAAAATTTCTTATTTTTAGTTAGTTGGTTTTGTTAAGTTATTCTGAAAACAAGATTCTCTAAACTTAGATAAAGTTTTGACACATTTAAAATCGAGTTTGACATACACCAAGTTGAGTAAACCATAGACTAAGATTGCAATGATTGCAGTAGACCATATACAACCGCTGAATGAAAGTGAACGAAAATGATCTGAATTGCAAAAAATAACCCGAGTAATGACACTAATGACTGACACTGTCAGTCAATATCTGACAGTGACATTGTCAAGTTTAGGTTTACTTTTTTTCCGGTGTGTTCGTTTTATTATCCTTGATGTTTGGAAAAGGTTTGTTCGTTTTAACTAGACAAAAGTGTAAATTCACACATAAATATAAACGATTTTTCTCAAAATTAGAGGTCTGAAAAAATGTATTTTATAATTAGAACAGTTCGTTTTTGCGATGTAGCCACTTCAATTAACTAGTTAGAATTTTTGATGATAAAAAACAAAAAATATCCTTTCGATTAATTTTTTGTTAGCTTGAAACCTCAAACAAACAAAAGATCAATCAACCAATAGATTTAAAAAAATATTGTAACCAATGATGTTATATATAATACTGAGGTAGATACGTTTTACCGACGTCAGCGTGGCAATGCAAACACAAGCTGACCAGCTTGTGTGACTTCAGTCTGTCCTGCGCACGTCCTGCGTCTGGTCGCGACGCGAACTGACGTTTAACGGGAGTTTGCTATAGGAAATTAAACAAATAAGGCAGTTGTGTGTTCAGAAAGTGCAATACTTATCTGGGCCGGCTGTAAAAATCAAGAAGGATGTGTCTTTTCATTTGTAAGTACTGTTTATTCTATTTAAAATGGAAAATCATAAATTTAATTTTACTCAAAAATGACTGCCGCGCTGTTGCCGCTTTGTCACCTACACGAAAGAGACAAGTAGCGTGTTTCATTTATGAGTGATAGAGAAAACGAGATAATGGCGCGCGGTGTTGTCAGTTCGAACGACGCTAAAGGATGTTGGGGTGATATGGCCATATGGGGCCTGGCCTAATATATTATTCGAATATCACATATTATTTTTCACCACTGGTGTCCAATATTGTCCATAGTAGACAATGATATTCTAATAAACAGATATGTTATACACCTACAAAACCACCGAAAAAGTGTTTCTTGCAGCAGCGGCACCACACCTTTTTATTCATTCTACATTTCACTACAAGTCAAAACGACACAAAAGGGATAGCTCGATAAAACCAATAAGAAAAAAAAGAGACAGATAGTGTTGTTCTATGTCTGGACTCTAGAGTTCACGCGTCGTTGTCGTACTCACGACAAAAATGCATTTCCCATTTCTTTCTTTTTAATCCTCCAAATATCAGAATTCTTAAGAAAAAAAATGAAAAATATTAATAAATCGAAGTATATTGCGTAGTTACATGTGGTATGAGATCCCTTGTGTTTTATTTACTTTGGTATCTTAATTGGTACACTTTCTGAATACGCACGATGGCATTTTTACAATTTTTATCTACATTCGTAGCAGCGTATCGCTCGTCGCCATGCGTGTTGCAGACTAAAGGCTATACGGCCCAATTGGGCCGTTTTCGAGTCTTTACGATTATGCGCTCACTACATAACTGTTTACTAGAATATCATTGTTATTAGATAAATATAACATTTGCCTTCTAGCATTAACTTCTATTTTGTTATAGATTTCATAAAGACGGATTTATTAAAGAAAAATGGGTACAAGTAGTTTGAACCCAAAGACGAGAAGATGAATGGATGCCAAATGCCAACAACATACTCAACTATTTGTTCTCAACTTTAGTGATAGTGAAGTGATAGTGAAACAAAAAAAACATACTTATATTATTATTTGTAAATAAACATTTTTATATTGAAAATTTACTGTTTATTTTCTTCATGCTGCCTGATAGGTACCCATTTTTCCCCATTTCACTCTATCTAGCTGCCAGTGATGCCAGATCTACTGATTTAGCAGTAGATCTACCTGATTTTAAAAAAATCTACTGATCTACTGCCTTGATTGGAAATCTACCTGCTTTATTTCAAATCAGATCGTATCATCTAGTTATTGACGACGTGTCGTGTCATCTGGCTTATAGGCCTAAATAACATGACATTTGTTCACCAACCGTAGTAAGTATCGAAAAATATTGGAGACGTGTTCTTTGTTTTATCAAATTAATAAAAATTGACGGAGATAAAACGTATCAAAGATCATGAGTTTGGCTTGTGACGTCACATTTGAGTAAAAAATATACTCAAATGTGACGTCACACGAGTTTTCGACGCACTGTATCGTCTTCATTTTTGTTTACGTGTGAAAAGAAAAAATACGTGTCCAATATTTTTTGGAAATCTATCCGACGGACTAATTACATTTTTTTGTCATGTACCCTATTCAAGCTCAAGTCCTTTTTACCTCGTGTGAGTATGACTTTTTTAATCTACTGATTTTTCCTTGGATCTACTGCTAAAACTTTAATTTTTCTACTGATTTCTTCAGATTTCATCTGGCAACACTGCTAGCTGCTGTCATAGACTGACATTGGCCGTCACCCAGCTAGCCGCTCATGTAAAATATCGCCATGTTTTTATTTCTTTATAATCAGTATGACGTCTCTTGATTGTAACTGCTCAGCAGGGTTGGATTTTGTACTATAATTATAGTATTTATACTCTAATTTCGCCTTTTGTACTATATACTATCCACCTTTATGGATAGTACGCTAAAATACTATAATTTAAAATTTGCTTCCGAATGCTTAGTTTTACGTTAGATGAATATTTAGACACCATTTTATTTGATTTTATTGTCTTGTGTTGCCATCAAAGTTGATCAAAAGCGGTAGCAAAAGTGGGAATTGTACTGATTTTATTCATACTAAGGATATGTTGATGAGATTAAATGCCAAGGATGAAGATAGAAATATTTTAGAACTGACAAACTTAGAAGAGGAGTAAATTTTGCCTTAACTGGTGTTGATTTTAATGATTATTGCGTTAAATTAACAAAAAAATTAAAGTGTACTATAATTTTTTATAAATACTATCCTTTTAATTTTTTTGTGCCATCTTTTTCAACGTACCTAAATCCAACCCTGCTGCTCAGCCATGGGCACTTACTACGAGCATACCGATACCTTGCTTTGACATAGGAGCTGTCAAATCGTATGGATTATTGGATTTCTTCAACCGTTTTTGTTTATAATCAATAATTGCCGCAATTATTGTAATAATGCCTCAATGTAGCGCGTTAAATTGTAAAAATAGGGGAGTTCATTAGTTTCTTAAGGAAAGAAAACTCAAAAAACAATGGGAGTCTGCCTCACGCATTATAGAATTCAAGGCGTGTTATCGCACGGCATTTCAAAGTTTAAAGGTGAGCTAACACAGTAACATTACATAGTTTTGAGCATTACTTACTAATTTGTGTATTGTGTCATTTTTGGTAGATAACAAAAACGTTAAATGGTTTTTATCATTTCAGAAGCTCAAGCCAAGTTCCATAAAAAGACAGCTGTACCATCGGTATTCTGTTTCACTGAAGCTAAACCAGAAAATCCAGCCGTCCTCGATCAACAGCATCGTTATGAGAAAAGAAGGCAGAAAAAACTATTTCAGTAAAGTTTTGAAGTAGAACCGCAACCTTCAACCAGTAGTGTTACTTCCATGTCTCAAAGAAGAAGTAAACACATTAAACAACAGTGAAGGAACAGTGCATCTAAATTTTTATCTAAAAGTACTCAGACTATGTCTACGGGTATATTAAAGATACAAAGAGGATGATAAATCCATAAAGTTTTACACAGGTTTTGAATCCTATAAAAAAATTCTGTTAGTTTACTCAACAATAAGTCTAATGGTGTGTCTAATTTTGGAGATTGTACTATGAAGAGTATTAAATAAAAGAGTGCTTTTAATTTTGCCTTTTTATTATTTTCAAATAATCCTTATACATTATATTTGTTTAGAATGGCAGGTTCAAAATGATGTACAAAAGTTAATTAAATGAGTTAACATATCATTCAAATAAGCATCATTTCGCCTAATAAATATTACCTTAAGTCCATTCACATTCCTTTCGTCATTTTTCCTTAAAAGTGTAAATGACAAAAATACAGTATTGTTTGCAGGAGCAATATAGCTGTTCTTGAATTTGAGCATATTTCTTTACGCTGGTCTTGTAAATAGGTGTAAATGCCATTGGAGGTAAAGTGGGTGGTCAAAAGATGAAAATCGCCAGATACCTATTCATATAAATGCTGTCCTTTAGGCTGAGTGTTACAGCTGCAAACAAATAACAAAAAATTATATTCAGATACTGTGATCAAATGAAACAGTATTTTCTATTTACTCACTGATAGTATGGAGAGCTTTCTAAAAATTTGACCAACAAATGTATTCATGTACCTATCAAAATATTCCTGGATTGCCCGTCTGGTTATGATGGGAAGTGGAGAATCCGCATTTATATCACTGAATGTATCACAGGGTGGACACTGGTATATGATGTCGTCTTGGACGTAGCAGTCGGCACCAAAGTTCTGGTTTCGATCATACGCTTCTAATCTATAAATTAAGAAAAGATAAATATCAAAGAACACAAAAAAAAAATCTATTATAATTCTTTCTTGAAAGTTTCAAAAAAATTGTTATTTCACACAGAACCTGGAAGTGGCTTTGAGTATGAGAAATGAATTTATCTACTTCTTTTCCAACTAATAACAAGTGCAATACATGTTCAGTACAAAAATCCCTTGGGTAAATTTTCATACATTTTGTTTGTATCCTATTTAATAAAGTAACACTACATTTACCTTTCTGCCGAATCGACAACAACTGCAATCACGTTGTGCTTGCTTATTGACCTCAAAATTATCCAAATTCTCAAGAAATACGAGAGAAATGTACTTTGAAAATTTTAGTTCATGACAACTAATTTTATTCCACACCTTTTTAATCGCGATTAAAAATAGTCTGATTTAGTTTGACAATCTTAATTTTAGGTGAAAAACGTCAATTTCAGAATAGCAAAATAGCCATTTGCACCAAATTGAGTAACTTAGTGCTGCCAAACTATAATCTGTTTAAGTCATGTCACTTTAATCAATTTCAGAATGGGAAACGTCGTTTGACAGGAACAAACTAAATTTTAGTGATTTTTAGTCTAGTTTAGAGATATTTGTGACAAGAGAATCGGCACCAATGGTGCCGATTCCCTTGTTTACAAACTAAACCAAATTTAAGTTCAGTGCATCTTTTTCTTTCTATTTCATTAAGAAAAGGACAGAAGATAAATTTTAGTTATGTTCTGTCAAATTAATCAGCACCATACAAGTTTTAGACGCGATTAAAAAGTTGACTACTAAAATTACATCAAATTACGTCAGGTGCTGACTAATTTGACAGGATTAAACTAATATTTATCTTCTGTCCTTTTCATAATGAAATAGAAAGAAAAAGATGCATTCAACTTAAATTTAGTTTAGTTTGTGAACAAGGGATTCGGCACCAATGTGTATTTACCACAAAAATTGTATATAATTAAGTTTATTATTGTAATTAAATTAGTCATCAAGCTGGAGTCGAGTGTGATTTATCTCCTATACCTCCTCTTACTGTGGCCAAGACACCTTTAGCCATCATCGGTCCTATGAGTCTGTGGGATCGGCAGTAAGAAAACCTGTGTACATTGCACGACGCGACGTACACAAAACCCTCTTCCTACCCAAATTCCGTCTGTTACCGTAGGTCTCCTTGTGACAGACTTCCCTCTCATAAAACCAACGTAACCTACGTTTGGTGTGGTTTGTATGGTAGGCTAGGGCGTTAGTGTAACTTTTACTAGAGTGCTAGGTACTCGTAGGTAGTTACTATAGGGCTAGGATAACTAGCTAGGTAGTTACTGTAGGGCTAGGTTTGGCGTCAGTTGGGCTTTAGGTACTGTTCCAGGCTCAATTGTCTCATCCGTAGTCACATCGTACGCACTTGGAATAACGGCCGTACTAAGCTGTAAGTCCCGGTGTGTGTACATGGATAAAATGATTTAGAACGTTATTTATAAAGACATTTTGTGTTATACACCTTACGTTGCATCCTTGGCAACAAACATTTTGTGCAAAATTTCACGCTCCTAGACCCAGCGGTTTCAGATGTGCGTTGATCGATCAGTCAGTCAGCCAGTCAGTTTCTTCGTTTATTTGTATAATGAGCCTAATTGATTGGTTTTACCCACTACATGCCTGATGTCGGCGACCACGCGGACGTATCGCGGTAGCTATTAGTTCATAAACTAAAGTACAAAGTAATTCAGGAATATGCTTAGGTATAATATACCCTCTTAGTCACTGAAAGTTCAGGCTTCTCGTTTTATCTACAACGAAGTTACGGAGGTCAGCAATAGCCTGAATGGCTTCGAGAAAAGGAAAAAAAAAAAAAAAACAATAACTAAAAACTTTTTTGCCAAAAATAAAACCGACTTCAAAAAAAACAACAAACAAAAAAAAACAAAAATCTTTTTGTGTTTTTTTTTGTTTGTTGTTTTTTTTGAAGTCTGTTTTATTTTTGGCAAAAAAGTTTTATTTTATTTTTCCATTTTTAGTTGTAATATCCTATACTTACAAATATTTGCTATGCATTCATTGTACATGGTTAACAATACATGTCATGCTGCTGTCAGGCTTATCCCCAATAAATGGAACATAACATGCCATAACTGTCGAAATCTGGGTGTACTGTACACATCTATGTACCCCTCAGAGCAAACAGGTGTAATGTTACGTCATGATGTTTAAACAATGAACATCCAACCGATTGGAGCTATCACAACAGATTTGCCGTCTATTTTTGAAGAGTTCCATTGTATATCTCCGAAGATCAGCATCAGATCTTCACCAAATTAAAATGGGACCACCTCAGGAGTACACTCTTTCAAGTAAAAAAAGAATTTTGAAAATCGGTCCACAAATGGGAGAAATCAGGTAAATTGTACACATCTGCGTACCCCCTCAGAGCATACAGGCGTGATGTTCCGTCATGATATTGTATAAACAATGAACATCCAACCGATTGGAGCTATCACAACAGATTTGCCGTCTCTTTTTGAAGAGTTCCATTGTATATCTCCGAAGGTCAGCATCAGATCTTCACCAAATTAAAATGGGACCACCTCAGGAGTGTATTCTATCAAATGAAAAAAGAATTTTGAAAATCGGTCCACAAATGGGAGAGAAATCAGGTAACATACATAAAAAAAAAAAAAATACATACACACGAACATATAACCTCCGCCTTTTTTGAAGTCGGTTAAAAATGGTATGGATGTACCATTTTTAGGGTTATTTTTTTCAACTGGGCATCTATACATAGTTGCCTAATTAATTGATGCAAGTTGCGTATAGCGTTGCAGAATCACTGTAAGCCCTCGACAGGTTCGTAGACGACGAGTAACACTACAGACAAACCACACGCTACGTAAACGTACAAATTTATTTATACAACAACAGTAATATTATAAACAGTGTCTAAAATATTCTAACGTTATTGTGGTTAATAGAAAAATAAAAGATAAACATCCAAAAATAAATGAATTATTATGCAGTTCTGTACTTCATAAGTTCCTGCTTAAATTATATTAGCGCTTGGCGACGAGGCCGTAGTACGCGGCCAGGCCCAGCAGCGGCGCGGCCGTGGGCGGGTTGGGCAGGTCGCCGGCCGACGCCGCCACGTCCAGGTGCGCGTACGGCACGTCGGCCTCGTGCAGCCCCGACACCAGCAGCAGGAAGGCGGCCGGCGCCTGGTGGCCGCGCGGCATGGCGGACGACGCCGCGTTGTCGGCCTGGTGCACGTGGTCGCCGGCCACGCGGCCGCGGTGTGCCGCCAGGTCCTCGCGCCGCACGGTGGACACCTCCACCATGTCGCCGAGCCGCTCGGCGGCGGCGCGGAAGGCGGCGGCGTGGCCATGCGCGCGCGCCGCGTGGTTGTCCAGCACGGCGGTGTAGCCGAGCCCGTAGGCGCGCACGGCGTGGCCGGTGAGCGTGGCCACGGTGTACAGCATGGGGCTGCGCTCGGCCGCGGCGCGCTCGCACATCTCGGCCAGCAGGTCGCCCATGACCATGCGGCCCTCGGCGTCCGTGTTGCCCACGCGCACGGCCAGGCCGCGCCGGCAGCGCAGCAGCTCGTCGGCCACGTAGGCCTCCTCGCCCACCGAGTTGCGCACCATGCCCAGCGCCGCCACCACCTTCAGCGCCGGCCGCAGCTCGTCGCACGCCTGCACACGTCACACATTATACAGCACGCGACACCTACTGCGCCACGGATCAAACGCTTTCTACCATCGATAACCTCCTAGATTCCGCATTCCGAAGAAAACTTATGCGCACCGCACGTCCATGAATTAGCACAAATATAAGTCGATGCTCGTACTTCTCTTGCTGATCAGTGTTGACCAGACAATGGACCCGGGATGACCCCTTATCCCCATCTGCCCCCTTCGAGCTTACCACCGGGGTGGTAGCTGGCACTAACTAGTGGCGTTTACCACGCCTGCTAATATTTTTTCTAGCCATGTAAATACATATGACAATATAGTTTGAATAATTATTTACAATTTCTTTTATATACTAGGGGTGATCCAAAAGTAATGATAATCGGTTATTTCCAGTGCACATAAAAATCTAAAAAAAATTTTTTTTGCTTGCCTACCCACCCACTATACCTGCATAAAAAAATCATATAAACAGGCTATGATTCCCGGGAGTTACATTCATTTGAATACGAACCGTCGAAAAGATAACAGCAAAATGGAGAAAAACGAAATTAGAGCTGTGATCAAGTACCTCTGTTTAAAAAAAATTTTTACCAAAGACATACATAGTGACATAGTGGAAACATTGGGGGACTCTGCTCCTCTTTATTCCACAGTTGCACGCTGGGCCAAGGAGTTTAAGCTGGGAAGAACATCCACGGAAGATGAATATCGCGAAGGACGCCCATCCACATCCCTCACTGAAGATAACGTGAAGAAAGTTGAAGATGTCGTATTGGCAGATCGAAGAGTGACCATTAGGCATGTAGTTGAGGTCACAGGGATCTCATATGGCGGTGTGCAAAGAATCCTTGCTAACGAATTGCATATGAAAAAGGTCTCTGCGCGTTGGGTACCGAGAATGTTAACCGAAGAGCAAAAGAAAAAACGAGTCGACATTTTGAGGGTGAATCTCGAAAGGTTCCAAGCAGATCAGGATTTTTTTTTGTCACGATTCGTGACCATGGACGAGACCTGGATCCATCATTTTGATCCTGAAAGCAAACAGCAATCAATGGTTTGGAAACGAGCCTCCTCGCCGACGCCGAAGAAATTAGTGTCGAGTTCTGCGGGCAAGTTTAGTGCATCCGTTTTTTGGGACGCTGAAAAAATAATTATGGTAGAATATTTGGAAAAGGGAGCCATTATTTCGGGCACTTACTACGCAGGCCAAATAAGAAGATTGCGGGAGGCTATTAAGGAAAAAAGGCGCGGCAAACTGCGTGCTGGAGTGCTGTTTTAGCAAGACAACGCTCCAGCTCACAAAGCCGCATTTGGGATGGCTGCCATTCAAGAATCGGGATTTGAACTGGTTGAACACCCGCCCTATTTGCCAGATCTAGCTCCCAGTGATTTCTATCTGTTTCCTCGGCTCAAGGAACACCTTCGAGGCAAGAAATTTTCAGACGATAGTGAAGTGATGGACGCTGTTGAGGCTTTTTTGGAGGGTCAAGAAAAAGATTCTTTTTCTAAGGGAATTCGGGGTTTAGAAAAAAGATGGACTAAATGTGTTGACTCGTTAGGAGACTATGTAGAAAAATAAATAATTATTTTTACAATAATCACAGTGTTTAATATTCATTATCATTACTTTTGGATCACCCCTCGTATTTATATATTATAATTGATGAAAGTTGATGGTTACTGTTTTCTTTAAAAATCAAATGTAGCTTGTCGCTACTGCTGTTAAAACTATCCAGGATTTTTTACAACTACCATTTTAGGAAGCTCAGCTTAGAGTGGTTGAGGTAGTGACTCTCGTCACCCGATGCGGCAGCCATTGAGGCGGAGCTTTATGAGGGGTACAGAGCGGCGAAGACCGCCCTCCGCGAGGCTGTCCTGCGGGCCAGGGACCTGGCCCGCGAGGAGATGCTGGGGACTCTCGACAGAGATCCGTGGGGGCGCCCTTACAAAATGGTGCGGGATAAACTCCGCCCCTGGGCCCCCCCACTGACGCAGAGTCTCCGGCCTGAGCTCGTGGAGGACGTGGTGAGCACTCTGTTCCCTTCGCGAGGGGATCATCCACCCCCGCCTATGGCTCCGCCACCTGCGATGCTGGAAGCGGACCAACAGGACGACGACGACAACGCTCCGGAAGTGACTGGGGTAGACCTGAGAGTGGCGGTACGCATGCTCAGTGCCAAAAATACCGCCCCGGGACCCGACGGCTTGCCTGGCAAAGCCTGGGTCCTGGCCTCGGAGGCTCTCGGGCCCCGACAGGAGGGGCTCCTAAGCGCATGCTTGGAGACGGGGCCAGTTCCCGCTTCGTTGGAAAACGGGGAAGCTGGTCCTCATCCGGAAGCCGGGGCACCCTGCAACTCTCCGTCCGCATACCGGCCCGTGGTGCTGCTCGACGAGGTGGGCAAGCTCTTTGAAAGAGTCATTGCAAACCGCCTCGCCGAGCACCTTGCGGGGACTGGGCCGGACTTTGCGAAACACCAGTTTGGTTTCCGCAAGGGGCGCTCTACGGTGGACGCCATCATGCGCGTGAGGGCCCTCACGACGGGGGGTGCGGTGTCCAGGGGTGGGGTTGTCTTGGCGGTGTCTCTCGACATCGCCAACGCCTTGAACTTCATGCCCTGGAGCTACATTAGGGAGGCACTCCGGTATCACCGGGTGCCGACCTACCTCCGTCGAGTGGTCGGGGACTATCTGACGGACAGAGCCTTCATCTACCCCGGTCGCAGCGGAGAATGGAACCGGCGAGAGATGTCGTGCGGTGTTCCGCAGGGATCGGTCCTAGGGCCGTCCTTGTGGAACATCGGTTACGACTGGGTGCTGCGCGCCGACCTCCCTAGTGGTGTCAGCGTAGTTTGCTACGCAGACGACACGCTGGTGCTGGCCCAGGGGAGGTCGCACGAGGCGGCGGCCGAAGCTATGACACGCGGGGTTGCGATAGTCGTTGAGAGGATCCGGCAACTGGGTCTCGAGGTGGCATTGCACAAGTCTGAGGCCATGTGCTTTCATGGGCCTCGGAATGCGCCACCTCCGGGATCCTTACTCACGGTAGGAGGGGTATCCATCGGTGTCGAGTCGACTTTGAAGTACCTAGGACTCGTCCTCGACAGCCGGTGGAACTTCGTGGAGCACGTCCGACGTTTGGCCCCCAAACTGGAACGGACTGGGGCTGCCTTCAGGCGGCTCCTGCCCAACTTGGGGGGGCCGACCGCCTCCTGCCGGAGGCTCTACGCGGGAGTCGTGCGGTCCATTGCCCTTTACGGGGCCCCGGTGTGGGCGCGTTCTTTGAGGCGGCGAGCCGCCCACTATCTGAACGCGCCCCAAAAGGTGGTAGCCGTAAGGCTGGCCCGGGCGTACCACACGATCTCCCGCGAGGCGGCGAGCCTCCTTGCCGGATTGCCGCCATGGGATCTGGAGGCGATAGTCCTCGCGCGCCTGCATGAATGGCGCGCGGAGGCGCTATGCCGGGGGGAAACTCCGCTGCAGCGACAAATTGTCGCTCAGCGGACAGACTTCCGGCGGGATCTCATGGCGACATGGAGAGAGCGACTTGAGAGACGCCACGGCGTCCTCACCTTCCGCAGGTCCTCACCGGACACGGAGTGTTCGGGAGGTTCCTGCACCGAATCGGGCGGGAGGAAACGCCCGGGTGCTTCCATTGTGAGGATCGACCGGAGGACACGGTGGAACACACGGTGGAGGTGTGCCCCGCGTGGGCGGAGCACCGCCGTGTCCTCGAAGCGGCGATCGGCGGCGGCGACCTCTCGCGTCCGGCCCTGGTGCAAGCCATGGTCCGGAGCGAGACGGAATGGGACGCCGTCACCTCCTTCTGCGAAGCAGTAATGCTAGAGAAGGAGGTGGCGGAACGTGAGAGGGAGAGAACCTCTCAACGTCCCGGCCGCCGCGGGAGACGCCCCGGGCGTCGGGGGCCACCACCACGTGGCCCCCGGCCACCGTAGGCGCGGGCCTGTGGACGGTGGACTATGGGCTAGCTCGCCGTCCGTCCGTCTCATGACGACAGGCCGTGTCGACGGCGCGTTCGTGTTCCACGCGCGCCTCAAAGAGAGTCAGCAAAAGGGAAGGGGTCCGTAGGGACCGATGCCTGCCGGGGTTGCGGGACTGTTCGAAAGAGATACCGTGGCCCCGGAACACAAAGGGCGATGAAGGAACATGGCTGGGTTTTAGTCAGTAAAAGTCTGACACTCCCTCCTGCTCCGCCCAGAGCGGGAGGAGTTATTTGATGATTTCCCAAAGGTAGTGACTCTCGTTGATATTGTTACGTCGTACCCATACCTACAATACAAGTAGCTTCTAATAGTAGGTACCTACAACTAAGTAGGTAGGTAGTAGTAGGTATGTATCGAATGATGTAGGTACAAATTCGCAAACTACCTATAAAATACATCAGGAAGTTGTCATTGTAATTTCGACCGTACGCCCAGGGCATAAAGTACCTATTTCTTTCCTTTGTACAAAAGTTGTGGAAGTTTCTCGTAGGACAATGACCTAGTATGAATTGACTAGAAGATTCTGGATCTTTCTCAAACGTTCGGTCGTCATATAAATAGTCGACGTGTTTGCGGGAGCAGGCAGTATTATTTTGGCTACAGTACGGAGCGAATCGAAGTAATCTAGTAAGTGCGATATGTAAGTGAATAGTGATCAGTGGTGTACTTGTGATTGAGTTTGAAGTGTTTTGTGATTATTAAAGTTATTCAGTTGTTTCATCGGTAGTAATTAATTTATCCCATACCCAGCTCGTAACAATTTGGTGCCAGAAGTGAGGGATAAATTATGCCAGTTCTACCAAAGGACAACACGGACGGTATCCGTACCAGGAGTCAGCGACAGCAGGACATGGACCAAAGGCGGTTTGGAGACTCTCCGACACAGACACCGGGTGGAGTCCAGCCTACGTCAGTGCCAGTCGCTGGTCCATCCGGAGTTTCTCCAGCATCAGTAGCGCCAGACTTGTCAGCTTTAATGGCGCTGCTGCAGGAGCAGGCTCGCCGTCAAGAGGAGCAGGCTCGCCGTCAAGAGGAGCAGTCTCGCCAGTTACAGGAGCAGTTGCAACGAGATAAGGAGGAGCAGGCTCGCCGCCAAGAGGAGCAGGCTTGCCAGTTACAGGAGCAGTTGCAACGAGATAAGGAGGAGCAGGCTCGCCGTCAAGAGGAGCAGGCTCGCCGTCAAGAGGACCAGGCTCGCCGTCAAGAGGACCAGGCTCGCCAGTTACAGGAGCAGTTGCAACGAGATAAAGAGGAGCAGGCTCGCTGTCAAGAGGAGCAGGCTCGCCGTCAAGAGGACCAGGCTCGCCAGTTACAAGAGCAGTTGCAACGAGATAAAGAGGAGCAGGCTCGCCGTCAAGAAGAACAGATGATCCTCATAAAGGATCTTCATGCAACTTTCGGCAAAGAGCTCAAGATTATGAAGGACCAGGTACACCAGCACGAGAATCGCATCTCAGAGGCCGAAGTTCAGATCGCTGGAGTGAAGAAGGCTTTGGGAGAACTGAAGTCTGGAGACGTGACTGTGGCTTCAGTAGTTGCTGCACCTTCAACGCGGGGCTTTAAGGTGCCTCCATTCGACTGAACATCTTCGTGGTCGGCTTATAAAATTCAATTTGAGGCCGTTATGAAGGCGAATGGATGGACAAAATCGCAAGCCATGACCGCGCTCACCTTGGGCCTCCGAGACCAGGCCCTAAACATTCTTGAGGCGCTCGGTAAGGATGTAACCTACGAGCAGCTGCTGGAGGCGTTAGAGTCCAGATACGGCGACGCGCACCTGGAGCACGTATTTCGTGCTAAGTTGAAGGATCGTGTTCAACGTAGTGCCGAGAACCTACAGCAGTGGGCCCTGGAAGTTGAAAAGCTGGTTCGGAAAGCATACCAGTCTGCCCCTGCACTGATCGATGGGAATCTGGTACAAGCGTTCGTTGATGGAATACGTGACTTAGAAGTTAGAGCCGCCGTGAGACTTGGGCATCATGAAACATTGAAGGACGCCTTAGCCCATGCTTTAGAAGTAGAGGCAGTGAGGCAAGACCACCGAACGCACCGCGTTAGGGAGGTTGTAGCATCACCGGTACGCGAGCGCCCGCAAGGGTACAGTCCTAGGTGCTACACTTGTGGAGAAAGGGGTCACCTTCGGTCAAGCTGTCCAAAGCGCAACACCCCGCGAGAAGATCAGCAAGGAAGGGTGGCTGAAGTGACTGCCCAGCCACAGCAGGGAAACGAGTAAATGCCAGGACTGGGGGGCGGGTGCTGGCTGGTATTGAAAGAGCCCCGAGAATCTTGATCTCGCAAGCACATGACGGGAACAGCCTGACCATCAGAGGCGAAGTCAACGGAACACCATGCAAACTGACGTTGGATACTGGAGCTTCTTACACGGTCGTTAACTCTCACCTAGCAAGTCGGTTTCTTGGGGACTACTTTGATAACCACGACCGTATACGATTACTAACAGCTACCGGTCAGCACATAACCGTCCGAGGCAAGAAGGAGGTGGAGTTAAAATTGGGTGACAGATTTTACAAGCACAATGTCATCGTGGCCGACATAGTGGACGATTGCATCTTGGGCTTGGATTTCATGCGGAAATATCGTTGTGAGATCGACGTTGATCAAGGAGTATTGAAATGTGGTTCAGAGGAAGTCTTCATGGAAGGTGCACCATCAGGGAAAGTGTACTGCTTGAAGGAGATTGTTCTTCCTCGCAGATCAGAAACGATTGTGCCAATTAGTTTACCACGGAATTCTGGACAAAAAGATCGAAGTGTTCTGATAGAAAGGGTGAACAATGACTTTCCATGGAAGATGGCACGTACTCTGGGCAAGGCCAAAAACGTCTCGGCAGTACGCATACTGAATCCAAGTGACAAGGAGCAAGTGATTAAGAAGGGCACCTTAATCGGCACTTGCGAGGAAGTAGCTTGGATGCGTCAATTGCAAAATCTGCCTACCGGAAATAAAATTCGTAGTACAAAGTTTGACGTGTCAACACTTTTGGAAAACTGCGATTTATCTAAAGAAGAAATGGACAAGGCTAAGAAGATGTTACTTCAGTACGCCGACATTTTCTCTTCAAATGATGCTGACATAGGGAGAACTGGACTAGTTCAGCATAAGATTAATACGGGTAACGAGTTACCAATCCGTCAGCGACCAAGAAGACTGCCAGTTGCACGTGAAAAAGAGGTGGAAACCATGATGGAGGGAATGATGAAGGACGGTGTTATAGAGCCTTCATCGAGTCCATGGTGTTCTCCTGTGGTCCTGGTAAAGAAAAAGGACGGCAGTATGCGCTTCTGTGTGGACTATCGACGACTGAACGATGTCACGAAAAAGGACAGCTATCCGCTGCCTAGGATCGATGACACACTGGATACGCTGACTGGTATGAAGTGGTTTACCACACTTGACCTGAAAAGTGGCTACTGGCAAGTAGAAATAGACCCCAAGGATAAGGAAAAAACTGCATTCTCAACAGGGAAGGGATTGTGGCAGTTTAAAGTTATGCCATTCGGATTGTGCAATGCTCCTGCAACGTTTGAAAGGCTGATGGAGCAAGTACTCGCCGGATTGATTGGAGACGCATGTCTTGTCTATCTAGACGACATAATCATCGTGGGCCGTACATTTGAAGATCACCTTAAAAACCTCAACCAAGTGCTGTCGAAAATCCAAACAGCAAATCTTAAGTTAAGTCCGAAAAAGTGCTCGTTTTTCAGAAAACAAGTGAACTTCTTAGGACACATAGTTTCGGGGGAAGGTGTTCAAACAGACCCAGAAAAAGTAATCGCCGTCAAGGATTGGCCAGTTCCGAAAGACAAGACACAGGTCAGAGCATTTCTGGGTTTGTGCTCCTACTATCGAAGGTTTGTCAAGAATTTTGCCGACATTGCAAAACCTCTGCACAAACTCACTGAGGAAAAGCGGCAATTCTGTTGGGACGAGAACTGCGACGTTGCATTTCAGGAATTAAAGAAACGTCTGTGCTATACGCCTATCTTGGGATATCCTGACACAGAAAATGACTTCATAGTTGACACAGATGCAAGTAATACTGGAATTGGGGGCGTGCTGTCTCAACGGAAAGGAAACCAAGAGGTTGTGATAGCTTACTTCAGCAAGTCTTTATCCAAACCAGAAAGAAATTACTGCGTTACAAGACGGGAACTACTCGCCGTAGTAAAGACATTGCAGCACTTCAGTAAATATTTGTTGGGACGTAAATTCCAATTAAGAACTGACCATGCTGCATTGAAGTGGCTATTACAGTTCAAGAATCCAGAAGGGCAAGTGGCGAGATGGATTGAGCTATTGCAAGAGTTTGACTTCGTAACTGAACATCGCAGTGGAAGAACTCACGGTAACGCAGACGCCCTGTCGAGAAGACCTTGTCCTGAAGACTGTAAGCACTGTGCCCGGCAGGAGACTAAGGAAGTAGTCCCCGTGAGGATGCTTAGAATGGATCTCAGCGATGAATGGAAAGAAACCCTACAGCAGGCTCAGCAAAATGACTCGGACATCAAACCGATCTTCGAGTGGATCAAAGCTGGTGCTCCTAAACCCAAGTGGAGTGATGTGGCTGCGATGAGTTCCATCACGAAGAGTTATTGGGCGCAATGGAACAGCTTGGTGATCCAGGATGGAGTCTTGTGCCGTAAATGGGAAAACGCTCGAGGGGACAGCTGTCATCTACAAATGGTTGTCCCTAAAGCTAAGGTACCGGATGTTTTACGGCTGTACCATGATGGATGTTCGGGAGGACATATGGGGGTAAAAAGGACTTTACTAAAAATTCGAGAACGCTTTTACTGGATCCACTGTCGAGATGATGTGGAGGACTGGTGTCGCAAATGTACCAGTTGTGCGGCCGTGAAAGGACCCCAAACACGCAGCAGAGGAGCATTAAAAGTGTACAACGTTGGAGCCCCTTGGGAACGGATAGCACTAGACGTTGCGGGACCATTTCCAGAAAGTGAGAGCGGAAACAAGTACTTCTTGGTGGTCATGGATTACTTCACAAAGTGGCCAGAAGTCTTCGCCATTCCTAATCAAGAAGCTACAACTGTCGCAGATAAATTGGTTCAGGAAGTCTTCTGTCGTTTTGGAGTACCCTTAGAAATACACAGCGATCAAGGAAGGAATTTCGAATCGCAAGTATTTCAGGAGACTTGTCGATTAATGGGTACCCACAAAACCAGAACCACCTCTTACCACCCACAATCTGATGGAATGGTGGAACGATTCAACCAAACGTTGGAAAGATATCTGGCAAAAGTCGTGGAAAGCAGACAAAGGGATTGGGACAAGCACATACAGCCGTTTCTTCTGTCCTACCGCAGCGCAGTCCACGAAAGTACGACTGTGACGCCCGCCTTCGCGAACTTTGGAAGGGAATTACGGTTGCCTGCAGATTTAATCACTGGAACTCCCCCTGATGCTCCACGCAGTGTAACAGATTACGCAAATGACTTGCGTAACAAGTTGAATGATGTTTATGAGCATATTAGACAATCCGGCCAACAGATGTCTGAGAAGATGAAGACCCGTTATGACCGGAAGGCAAATAGTAGGGGTTTCGACGAGAGTTCACTGGTGTGGTTGCATAACCCAGTACGGAGCAAAGGGAAGTCTCCGAAATTACAAGCAAACTGGGATGGACCATACCGAGTTGTGACTAGGATCAACGATGTCACCTACCGAATACAGAAGGGTCCACGAGGTGCGCCTAAGATTGTTCATGTAGACCGATTGGCGCGATACTACGGGCCTAATGATGCTCGGGACGAGCATGTCTAAGGAGGGGGCAGTGTTACGTCGTACCCATACCTACAATACAAGTAGCTTCTAATAGTAGGTACCTACAACTAAGTAGGTAGGTAGTAGTAGGTATGTATCGAATGATGTAGGTACAAATTCGCAAACTACCTATAAAATACATCAGGAAGTTGTCATTGTAATTTCGACCGTACGCCCAGGGCATAAAGTACCTATTTCTTTCCTTTGTACAAAAGTTGTGGAAGTTTCTCGTAGGACAATGACCTAGTATGAATTGACTAGAAGATTCTGGATCTTTCTCAAACGTTCGGTCGTCATATAAATAGTCGACGTGTTTGCGGGAGCAGGCAGTATTATTTTGGCTACAGTACGGAGCGAATCGAAGTAATCTAGTAAGTGCGATATCTAAGTGAATAGTGATCAGTGGTGTACTTGTGATTGAGTTTGAAGTGTTTTGTGATTATTAAAGTTATTCAGTTGTTTCATCGGTAGTAATTAATTTATCCCATACCCAGCTCGTAACAATATCTTTTCCTTTCACTATTGAGTGAAAGAGAAATACATCAACGAGAGTACCTATTGATGTACTATTGTATTGTTGTCTTTTTCTCACAAAAGTAATAGTCTCATGATCAATACGTTTTTGCTTACACTGTTTACAAGCTTTCACGGTTCATAACTATACTTAAAATGTCACCTACGGGATATCTTCCGTGATTATTGTTTATTTTTGAGCTCCCGATATTTCGACGCTGTTGCAAGCGCCATGATCGCGGGTTAACTGGAGAATGCGGGTGGAAGATACCGTCAACGACATTTTAAGTACGTTTTTGCTTTACGAGAAATAAAATATCGATGCTGTTGATATTTTGTTATTTATTTGGTTTTTTAATCAATTAAAATATATCAATACAAACAATTTACGTTTCCAAATTTCAAGGTAACTTTCAAGATTGAAAAGGAACGGTACATCAAAAAATTCACAGATTTCGTGCCTCACACGACTATCGAGCACATTGGAAATTAATCTAGGGAATTCGAAAAAATTTTGACGAAAAAGTCGGGATTAGGAAAAAGTTACAAAATAAAACTACAACGTTGAATGATACATAATTATCATGTCGTTCTGACTTTTTTCAAAAAGGTTAGGCTACAGGGCAAACCCTTAAACCGATCGTCTTAGTTTTAGGCTCAAATTGTGACTAAATTGTATTGTTGTTAACTGTTTTCGTTTTTGCCTTTCTCGAATAATTCTTATTGCACCTTACAGCTCTTGTAAATACGCGTTAGAGTCTTTTTTCAATATCATATCTTCACAACTCTCCGAGATATAAGGGGATCGCACTTTTTCGTGAAATCGGAGCCTATACTGGAGCGAACGAAAAGACATTTCCAATGTCAAAATGTCACCTGCACCTTCTTACAGCGAAAGGACTATTAATGATTGTCCCATCACTACGGCAGGTGACGTCACCTTGAAATAGCAAGACGGATTGCACTTGTTACTCTCCGCGCACCGCTGAAGGTGAACGCTAATATACAAAATGTTCAACATGCGGAATCTAGTGGAGGTTATCTGAGGCTTTGTATCCTTCGGGTATACGAAGTGATGTACAATGCTCACCTTCAGGAAGCCGGCGACGGCGGCGGCGCCGCACTTGTCGCGCGACATGCCGGCCATGACGCCGCCCGCCTTGATGTCGCAGCCGCCCGTGTCGTACGTCACGCCCTGCACACACAGTCGCGTCACTACCGGTCTGGTCACAGTCGCCCGTCGCCCTGCCGCGCCACACTCACCTTCCCGACCAGCATGACGGTGCGCTCGTAGCTCTGCGGCACGTACTCCAGGAAGACGACGCAGCCGCGGTGCCGCTCGACGGAGGCGGCGGCGCGGTCCACGGCCGCCAGCAGCGGGTAGTCCTGCCGCAGCTGCTGCGGGTCGTGCAGGACGCGCACGGCCACGGCCGAGCCCGCGAACTGCTGCTGCAGGTAGGCCGCCGTGCGCAGCGGCGTCATGCGCTCCGGGTCCGCGCCGCCGATGTCGCGCGCCACTCCCCTGCGCACAGGCGCACTGTACTACACACCGCGTATCACGGGGAAGCATCTTAGGTCCCACCTTATTTCTCGTTTATATTAACAACGCGAGCCTTAAACTCATCCAAAGAGAAACGCAGAAACGAAACTTTGCAGACGGCACTGCTTTAGTTTTTGCCGCCAATACTTGGGATGAGGTATTTGAAACGTCTCAACAGCGGCATAACGACACTAGAAGATGGCTTCGGGCTAACATTCTGACTTAAATGTGGAAAAAGCAAAGTACGGTCGAACAAGCTATTTGGTTTATAGTTTAACCCACAAAAAACATTGTAAAATGTAAACCAAATAGCTTGTTCGACCGTACATTTCTTTCAGCATTAAAAATGATTCAAGACTCAGTAACTGCCATAAAATTATCTGTCAGGGTGTACCCTGAAAAAGTGAAAGCCATCTGCGCGTGTTCATCAGTGTGACATGTTCAGACCAGCACGTGCACGGTGCACGCTCTTAGGTGTTAACAATAGACATAAATTTCAATTTCAAAGAGCACATCAAGCAGCTTGGTGCACGAGTGCCGAACGTTTCTAAAACTTGCGGCACGCTGCTGAGCCTTATCTTCTAAAACAAAATATCCGGCCCGCTCAGTCATTAATCAATTATTATATTTCATCCTGGGAGGTACTTGTAAAACCACTATGTAATTGCTCAGCGCACAATCCTAAAGGTGTGTATTTTTTTAAACCTATCCTCTATCCGACTCTCACTATCAATTTTTAATATAAAATCAATTAATTCACTTTTTTTACTCAAAACAATATAAATGTAACTCGAAAGAGCTACTGTGCTAAGTGCGAGTTTTTTTACTAAAATTCAAGTAATGTGTCGACCGCGTAAACCGAGTTTACGTTACCATTTACGTCGTCGGTAATGACAATAGAATGCCTCTATGAAAATGAGGTCCGTTTGGAGCACATCGCTAACGTGTGCATGCTATCACGAGTGCAAGTTACAATTTTGACAGTTTTGACAGCTCGAATACGAAACGCGAGCGTGAAAAGTTTTCACTTAAGATTTTGTGGTGAGAGCATCATGAGAGTGGTGAAATAACAAAGTAATTTAATTTAATTTCGTATTGTGAATGAAACTTACCATGAAATCTCGTATTATTTCGTTTGGACAATGTTTGAGACCGCAAAAGCACAAGATAAGCGTAATATAACGCCACAAAAAAGTAAACACGGTTACGTAAACAAAGATAGAAACACCACCACAAACCACTCGGGCATTATAAGATCATTTGCTTAGATCTCCATGCCTAAAAAGTAACAAACTTAGTTTTACAAACTTCACAGATGGATCAAGGTCACTCACTACACACCAAAAGATATAAATTACACTAACTGCTCCATTTATGTCACCAGCATTTCAAATTGGGACGGGCTAGTCTTTATTTTTAACAATAATATTCAAAACTAACACAAACTTTCGTAAACACAAACAAAACTAATGACCATTGACCACAGATAAGTAATGTCGTCTAACTTCGTTCTATAACCACCACTAATTGAATAGGCAGACGCTTATATTATGAACACAAAATACGAATGTCAACTTATTTTGGCCGGTTATTAATGTACGCAACACAAGTTACGGTGAATTAACGCGAAAACGAATGAATGTATTCTAGGATCTCACACTCGCAAGTTAACGATTGTCGATGCGGCACTCACACTACCTAGTTCTGACATATTACGCTAGATGGCGCTACCCCAGCGCCATACAAATTTGCCTAAACGTTAACGCGCTCGAATGTGGTGAACGAAAATAAAAAATCTCGCACTAAGCACACTGATCAGCTATTTCGCTAAAGTTCACTCACAAGTTCACTTACGAGGTCAACTCCGATCACAGGGAAACATTTGATGCGCAACTATTTGTTCGAGTTTGCTCCCAAAGAAAACACGACTTCACTTAAAAAAAAATGATAATAAATATGTGTGTGTCACCTGTAGGGCTTGCAATCCGGATATCCGTTTTATCCGGATATCCGCCGATTTTCAAATCCGGATTTGGATGTATCATTATCCGGATTTTTCGGATAATATGGATAGTTGTTTCAGTTTTAAATATTAAATAAAAAGCAATCATTTGCAAAGTACATAACTGTTATTACGTTATTTATTATTTTAATATAGAGCTAATCACTCTTGCAATTTTTTATTCACTTGTTATAACACGGTACCACAGGAGCACCGCCGACGATGCGCTAACCTCATTTACACCTAGCAACACATTCCATCAGCCATGGACACGAAGATGGACCACGAGATGCTGACTTGTTATACCACGGTACAAAGGGGCATCGCTGACGATGCGTTAACCTCAATTACACCTTACAACAAATTGCATCAGCCTCGGCCGGACACGAGGATGGACGAGATGCTGACTTCGCGCAACGTAACAACCATCATGCCACTATTTCCAGGGCATCAAAAACGGTCACTTCGTTTCCAACCTCGAACGTAGTCATAGCCTCTAGCCTTAAATTAAATTCATTTTAAGTAAATTGGCTTTCTTTGAATACTCCGCCTGCAATCTCCGTTAATTCACTTCACAAATCACAACACAATAAGTCAATTTAGTGACAGAGATCATAACAACATTGAACACCTGTTAAAGTTAAACTTACATCCAAACTGCACGTATGTATTTTCAAGATTGTATTGTATTGCACAATGATATTATAAGTAAAAAGGTGTAGATGCGTTATAAGCGCTCAGCAAGCGGTACGTTAAAATGTGGCTAATTAGCAAACCTTGACCTCAGTGTGACGTTGCCGGCGTTGACAGACGCACTTCACGTAAACACAGTGCATTAAAAGTGAAAGTGACCCAAAACTACCGAAAATGCCGTCGTGTGTCATGAGATATTGTACAAATTATACTAGCAAAACTTCTAAAAGTCAAGGAATCACATATCATTCGTAAGTATACTATTTATCTTAATATTTTCACAAAACAAACATTACGTTTTTAAAATAATGGCGTCCGAAAAGAAAGAGTGCAACAACAATTTCTCTATCAACAAGTGCGATAGAGATAGACGTCATTACCGATCATAGAGTAAAATTATATGTACGAAACAGACAAGTCAGTTGACTTACAGTGCAAATGGTGCCACATTATTTATTGTTAAATGTAGATTTTTATTTTATTTTGATTTGATACCAACTATTTGTTTTTACCTTTACTTATCATTTTTAAAAACTAATTAAACATTTTTATTTACCTACTTTCAATGCATTTTTATTACATTACTTTTACTACATGAACTCTTGAGTGAATCGCATTTTTAGGCATAAATCACGGTGTAAGGTAATGTCATATCTGATTTATTAATTCTACATCGTTTCTAGTACACTTGACGACGCACTGTCGCGAATTATATTTGTCTCTTTTTCACTCGCGATACTTGAATCATGCCATCCTATTTTGACGACTAATTGTAATGTAGTGTGTTATTGCAATATTTTTAGTTATTCATGTGTGCGGTGTGCCGTTTTTGAAGATAGAATGTCGTTTAGGTAACGTATCTACACCTTTTTACTTATAATATCATTGGTATTGCATCGCACGCACGGTCCCTTCTCACTTTAAACCAGTTCTTGTTGTAAAGTGATATTTTTATTTAATTATTATGTTTTAAATAGGTTGATTTGATTAGGATTTTGTGATAAATGTAAGATCTCATTTTAATTGGAATTGTTTTAAGTTTGAGAAGATTAGATACTGTTCGGTTAAAAACTGTAGTTCATAGCTAGCTATATATTCATGTGTACCAGTTACTGATTTCTTAGTTCATAAGCAGTGTCCAATAGAGCTTTGTACAAACCACACGTGTCGTTTCATTCCAAAAGTCAATCGAGCAAACCTCAACCTTATCACCTTAACATATGGTCCATAATCGAGCCGGATACCAGTGCTCGCTGGCGACATCGCCGGCCGCCCGAGAACAAAGAGATCGCGTTAAGATAAGACGGCCTAAGTGTTCGAGTTGTTCAGCGCGAAGTATTTAATAAGTGAAGCTTATTCATTTCAATACGTTTGCTACGATTGAAGTTATTACAAACTTACGATGGCTATGAAAGTGGAAGAAGCGTTGAATAAAGTGGAAAACCTTGCACATACTTTGAAGAAGACCCAGATCAACCTAAAGAAATGCCCAAAGGCTAGATTAACCCAAAAGAATTATGTTGAAACCCGCATTAAGTGTGTAGAAGATTACTGGAGTGAATATAAACAAGCTTACGGTGAAATAATGCGAAGCGTACCGAAGGAGAAGCGCGACCAAATACCTTACATAGTAAATGACGAATATTTTGAACATGAAGAGCTGTATTTAAGTCTGATGACAGACTTGAAGGATTTGTTGGTGTCTCAAACAGTTAGTGATAGTGGTTCGTTGCCTATACCTAGTGATTCTCAACAAGCACGAGTGTTTTTGCCGAAAATACAACTGCCTACGTACAGTGGACAATATGAAGAGTGGTTATCGTTTCATGATTTGTTTAATACACTTGTACATAAGAACGAGTCGCTAAGTAATGTACAAAAATTGCATTATTTAAAAACAAGTCTTATTGGAGAAGCTGCATCGATATTAAAACATATACAAGTGACAGAGTCGAACTACGAACAAGCGTGGAACATCCTAAAAACAAGGTATGGCAACAAACGTATAAATGTCGACGCAGTTATGAAAAGATTATTTTCTCTGAAAAAGATGAGTGTGGGCAATTCCAGTTCCATCAAGAATTTACTAGATACAACATTTGAATGTTTACACCAATTTCAAAATATGAATGTGCAGACCGATAACTGGGATCCTTTGATAATATTCGTCATAGTGCAAAAACTAGACGGTGAAACCCACAAAGATTGGGAAAACTATGTAAGCAGCAATTGTGAGGAACCTGACAGCCTCCCCTCTCTCGATATGTTTCGTAAATTCCTGGAATGCCGATTTCGTACGTTAGAACTTACAGAACCCACAAAACAAAAGGCAAGTTCAGGTCATGTTCGAGAAAGGTCATTTCACGCAGCAACTAATGTGGAGAATAGTAAAATATGTCAAATGTGCAAAGAAAACCACACAGTTAGCCACTGTAAGGAGTTTGGAAAACAAACACCAACACAAAGAAGCGAGTTTATCAAAGTCAACAATATGTGCTTCAATTGCCTTGCACCCGGACACTCTGTGAGGCATTGTCGCATACCAACAAGCTGTAGAATATGCAAAAGACGTCACCATTCACTTCTTCACGAAAATAAGGAAGAGAGCATCATAAAATCAACCACAACGGGCAACATTGAAAACAAAGAAACAAAACAACCCGAAGTGGCACTACATACCAACGTGGAGAAGATTGAAGATACAGAGAAGGACATTACAATGGTGACATCACACGTTTCTACGAATCAAAGCACATCGTTGCTGGCAACTGCAATGGTAAAAGTGAGAAGTGAAGACAATTACACAACGATATTACGAGCTTTGATCGACCAAGGCTCACAAGCAAGTTTCATTAGCGAACGTGCAGCACAACAACTCATGGCCAAGCGATATCAAGTCAAAGGTACAGTTGTAGGCGTGGGATCAACGAGAGAAGATATCAAACAAGTAGTTCAGATCAATGTAGAATCGAGATGAGAAAATTTCAACTTGGATGTTAGAACATATGTAATGTCCAAGCCACTGACTACTAAAATACCATCCCGCACGATCAACACAAAGTATTGGCCTCACTTAGAAGGACTAGTCCTGGCTGACCCTAACTACTGTCAGCCAGGGTCTATTGATTTGCTTCTGGGTGTCGACGTGTATGCACAAATTGTACAGAACCAGCTAATCAAAGGTCCACCAGGGTCACCATGTGCACATAAAACAAACCTTGGTTGGATTTTATTCGGAAAGGTAGAAGATAGAGTACAACAAAGAGAGTCGGTTCTTGTTATGCATCATCAAATCATAGGAGAAGACTTATTGAAAACACTCTGGGAGATAGAACCAGATTCGAAGAGGACATACACAAGGGAAGAAAAAGAATGTGAAAGCTTCTATGAAAATACATACAAAAGAAACAGCAACGGACGATACGTTGTGAGACTCCCATTCCGTACCAATGAATCGAAAGCAGCGGATGGGAACACGAGACAAATTGCAATGAATCGCTTGATTCAACAAGAAAGAAGACTTCAAAAACAACCTGAACTAAGAGAAGAATACGACAAGGTACTAGAAGAATATCTAACAATGGGACACATGGAGGAAGTCCCACAAGATGAAGCAACCAATCGGTGTGTTTACATACCACATCACGCCGTAGTTCGAAGAGATAAAGAGACTACGAAAATCAGAGTCGTATTTGATGCGTCATGCAAAGGAAATAATGGCATATCTTTGAACGACGAGCTCATGACTGGTCCGATACTACAAGAAGATATGCGAAGTATTATAATGAGATGGCGCATGCATAAGGTGTGTTTCGCAAGTGACGTTATCAAAATGTACAGAATGGTACTTGTAGATAAGAAAGATACAGATTATCATAGAATATTGTGGCGTGGCAGCGTCAGACCCAATCTTGAGCCAAACTGCCAACCACCTGAAGTCAAGGACTACAGATTGAAAACAGTAACGTTTGGTACAGCATCTGCACCTTATCTTGCCATAAAAACGTTAATTAAACTAGCAGAAGATGAAGGTGAACAATATCCTGAAGCTGTCAAAATTATTCGTGAAGACTTTTATGTTGACGATCTGACGTCAGGCTGCGATACAACAGAAGAAGCAATTCGTCTCAGTAAGCAAATCATTACCATTCTGAAACGAGGAGGCTTTGAACTTCAAAAATGGGCGTCTAATGATACCGAGTTTCTTAAATCTATAGATGCCAATAAAGTCACTACAAAGGCTAACTTAGACTTGAAGCTAGACGGCACCATAAAGGCTCTTGGTCTGTCATGGAATCTCGGAAGAGACGAGTTTCATTACCACTTACAACTAGAACCTATATCATCAGATCATATAACAAAGAGAAGTATTCTGTCAGATTTACAGAAGTTGTTTGATCCACTAGGATGGATAGCACCAGTTATTGTTACAGCAAAAATTCTAGTACAAAGATTGTGGCTAGAAGGAGTTGGATGGGACCAAGACATAAGTAAAGACTTGAAAGAACAATGGAAGTTCATTAGAGAAGATTTAGAAAATGTCAATCATTTAAGAATCAAACGTTGGTTGAACACCATTAGCACTGAAAATGAAGGAATAACCTTACATGGGTTCTGCGATGCGTCTGAAAAGGCATATGCAGCTGTGATTTATTGCCGTGTACAAACCAGCGGAGGTGACATAAAGACAAATCTCATCGCATCAAGAACAAAGGTAGCTCCTGTCAAGACCATTTCACTACCGCGACTCGAACTTAGTGGAGCTACACTACTAGCTAAATTGCTAACCAAAGTGAGTCAACCTATGAGAATTCCTTCACACAATGTGTTCGCATGGACTGACTCAACTATAGTCTTAGCATGGCTGTTCGGAGAACCAAACCGATGGAAGCCATTTGTCGCCAACCGAGTGGTAGAGATACTAGAAAACACAAGCAGTAGCCAATGGTTCCATGTGCAGTCGGCACATAACCCAGCCGATATAGCGTCAAGAGGATTATCTGTATCAGAACTACAACAGAAAACGTTATGGTGGGACGGCCCTGCCTGGCTTGTAGAGAAAAATATCGAGTTCACAAAGCCGTTAAGGTCAACTACAGATTTAGAAAGGAAGAAACCCATCCAGTCATACGTAAATGTAACAGAAGGAGAAGAGAAATTCCTAAAATTTGAAGAATATGATACACTTACTGAGTTATTGAGAGTAATAGTATATTGCAAAAGAGTTTTAAATATGAAGAGAAATCCTAACAAACTGGGTCAGGAGATGACAACAGAAGAATTGCAAAATGCTTTGGAATTTTGCATACAAAGAGTACAAGAAGAAGAATTTCCAGATGAAATTAGAAGAATAAAACAAAAATTGAATGTAAAAACCACTAGCATTCTGAAGTCACTGAACCCATTCTTAGATAACCAACATATCCTCAGGGTGGGCGGAAGGTTGAGAAACGCAGACGCCGATGAGAACCTAAAACATCCTGTGATACTGGGCAAGAAAAACAGCTTTGTATCACTAGTATTGGCTGATGCACACTTGAAAACAATGCATGGTGGAATAAAAATGATGATTACTTACCTGATGAGTAAATACTGGATTGTTGGCTGCAAACGTCTGGTGAAGAAATACATTCACGGATGTCTTACCTGTACGCGGCAACGAGCTGATAGTAGACAACAAATAATGGGTGACTTACCTGAAGCTCGGGTGACTCCTTCGCGTCCTTTTGCTCGAAGTGGAGTAGATTTTGCTGGCCCTGTGTATGTATTAAATTTCAAGGGAAGAGGGGCAAAACCCCGCAAGGCATACATTTGCATCTTTGTTTGCATGGCCGTAAAGGCTACACATTTGGAGCTAGTTAGCGATCTGACGGCCGATGCATTCATCGCAGCTTTCAAACGTTTCGTGGCCAGAAGAGGAAGATGTAATGAGATCTGGAGCGATAACGGCACGAACTTTGTGGCATCCAACAAAGAATTGTGTAGAATGTGGAAAGAGGCGGGATTACAATTACCCGGTCCTATAGCTGATCAACTGGCAAATGAAGGAACACAGTGGCACTTTACACCGCCATATAGCCCAAACTTTGGAGGGCTTTGGGAAGCTGGCGTTAAGTCCGTTAAACAGCATCTACGAAAAATATTGACTGCAAATTTAACATTTGAAGAATTCACCACAGTGCTCACACAGATAGAAGCCTGCCTCAATTCTCGCCCTTTAACACAGATTAATACTGATGTGGATTTGATTGATGACATACAAGTACTCACACCTGGACATTTCCTTGTCGGAGAAGCACTAATTACTGTACCTGACCGGGACTATACCACGGCCAATATGAACCAGCTGTCTAGATAGCAACATATCGAAAGACTGGTTCAAGGATTTTGGAAACGTTGGCAAACGGAATACTTGTCGCGCCTAAACCAAAGAACAAAGTGGTTGAAAAGAACAAAAGAGTTTGAGGTCGGCGACATTGTATTACTTAAAAACGCAAATATGCCTCCTAGCAAGTGGGCACTGGCACGGATAGTGGAAAAACACCCTGGTCAAGATGGAATAACGAGAGTATATACAGTACGTCACAATGGCAAACTGTCTCAGAGATCAATCTCAAACTTATGTGCGTTATCGATTAGTACTAAAGACTAAATTAATTAATTATCTTTGTGTTTGTTTAACTTTAGTTATTTTGGTTTGTTTTAATTAATATAGTTAAGTCTTATAATCATGTTTAAAAACACCTTAAGTAGATATCATTATTGTAATTTTATAGTAAGTTGGTTGGTTGAGTAACAATAACTTTTAATTTGTACCTACCTGTTCAAGTTGCATGTAATTAATTGTTACATTTAGCATGATGTTTTATTATGTGAGAAAAGGCCTTTAAGCCCTTTTGGTGGGCGGTATGTTCGGTTAAAAACTGTAGTTCATAGCTAGCTATATATTCATGTGTACCAGTTACTGATTTCTTAGTTCATAAGCAGTGTCCAATAGAGCTTTGTACAAACCACACGTGTCGTTTCATTCCAAAAGTCAATCGAGCAAACCTCAACCTTATCACCTTAACAGATACAATTATTTATGCGGTATCGGGTTTTTATTGTATAATTTTAGAGAGTGAACTAGTTTTCTTATGTGACTGTTACTTGAAATATTGGTATAGTTTATTATTTCTTTGTCATTTTGCTTGAGAGACTGATTAAAACGTGTTACAAAAGTTTTTTAGTTTTATTTAGAATAAAATCTAAAAATATCCGTATTATCCGCATTATACGGATAGTAAAAAAGAACGGATATTGCAAGCCCTAGTCACCTGGCAGTGTCGAGCGCAGCGGCTTCGCGCAGCAGCTGGTCGAGTGGCGCGGCGAGCCCCTCGCCGTACACGCCCAGCGCGCGCAGCTTGTGCGCCTGCTCCGGGAACGACTCGCGGATCTGCAGCGGCTGTCGCACACCCACCACACGGCGTTACATACCACACGATACACACATAGCCACAAGGAGTACCCATCCTATCGCCCCCGATGGGGCAGATGACGAAATAGTTTCATCGTCCCCGGTGGCGTTTAGGGAAGAATGACGATGGTTGGTTTTTACGGGGAGGATGGCACATGTCAAGTTTCATTTACCCTGGTCCCTGGTATTGTGTTTAACAGGGAGGATGGCACATGTCAAGTTTCATTTACCCTGGACCCTGGTATGGTGTTTAACAGGGAGGATGGGACATGTCAAGTTTCATTTACCCTGGACCCTGGTAAGGTGTTTAACAGGGAGGATGGCACATGTCAAGTTTCATTTACCCTGGACCCTGGTATGGTGTTTAACAGGGAGGATGGCACATGTCAAGTTTCATTTACCCTGGACCCTGGTATGGTGTTTAACAGGGAGGATGGCACATGTCAAGTTTCATTTACCCTGGACCCTGGTATGGTGTTTAACAGGGAGGATGGCACATGTCAAGTTTCATTTACCCTGGACCCTGGTATGGTGTTTAACAGGGAGGATGGCACATGTCAAGTTTCATTTACCCTGGACCCTGGTATGGTGTTTAACAGGGAGGATGGCACATTTCAAGTTTAATTTACCCTGGTCCCTGGTATTGTGTTTAACGGGCAGGCTGGCACAGGTCAAGTTTCATTTGCCCCAGTATTATGTAGAGGTAATGTCTACTTCATCGTCTGCCTAGCCCTACCTTTCCCAACTATTTTGGGGACGGTCTAACCGGATACAGCTGAATACCAGTATTTTACATGGAGCGACTGCCTATCTAACCTCCACAACCCAGTTATTATTGGGTGGTACTGGGTAAAAATATACCCTGTGGTAAGACTGGTTATCCGACTTTCAGACCATTGAGTACCTGTAAAGACTGGCAAAGATCTATAATTATACAGTTTGTAAACCGACCCTTCACAGCCGTCAACCAAGTATTCTGTACATCAAAGCGTTTCATTGAGTTTAACCGTAAAACGCGATTGTTCACCCCAAAAAAAGTCGTTTCCCAGCAATAACAATAACGCTTCCGAAACATTGTGGGTCGTGAAAGTATTTAAAGTAAAGATATTTTACTTTTTTAAAATACAAGTTTTTAATGTTAAGGCTAAGGATGATGCTCAAGGCTAGCCTGCGAAATTCAAATTTTCTTACGTTTTTTGCAATTTACAGGCCAGTGCTAGGTTGTATGTTGATTAAAATATTATTCGCGGTTATAAGACGTATGTAGTTACAGAATTATATTCATCAAAATCATCAATACAACCCTCAAAGTTCATAAAGGTGTAAAATAGTACATTGTTCACCTAGAGGAGAAAGTGACCGATTACCGTCGAGGGTGTCGTTTGAAGCCCGAGCCGTAGGCGAGGGCTTTAAAACACCCGAGATCGGGAATCGCACTTTCTCTCGAGTGATACATAGTGCTTTATACTACACCTACGAGGAAAATAAAAAACTCAAACAACACACAAATTGGAAATGGCGCCAATGGCGTCTGCAATTTTCACATGTTCTTTTTTCAAATTGTGTAGCATTCACCTTAAGATATAACATTAAAAACTTGTATTTTAAAAAACTTTTGAAAAAGTTGGAACTTTGACCCCCAATTTCTCCGTATCCAGAAGGATCCCAAGAGTATGGTCTAGAACAAAAAAAATATCGCTATGACGGACAGAACAAATAATGGTTTATATAACCCTACCCCTACCCTTTATAATTATGGCAACCGGGACCAACAACGGCTTAACGTGCTCTCCGAGGCAGAGGAGTGATCCGAGTAATCACGGGCGCCGCCAGGGTAGGGTTTCAAATTCTCGAACTCGCTCTTGGAGCCTTAGCTCATTTGTTCTTAAAATTGTCTCCAGTCAATATAGTAACCATATATTACTGAATAAAAGAAAAACTAATTCTTTTGGAGTGGAGACGTTACACTTTAAGTTTTCAGACTTTTCAATTACTCTACAAACTTAGTAACTTCCACTTTTATATGAAAATGAAAATATATAATGAAAATATAACCAATCCGAGGTGCTAACATTTTTGAGGTCGCTACTGGCTATTGCATTTTAGATTCTTAGAACTTCAGCTGCATCCGTAAGTTGTAAATTTAACTCTTGAAATCTCTAGTTTTGTTTTGTTTGAAATTGTTAATTTGATTTTCCAAATACCTTTTATGAGATGAACGCCTTCTTGTACTAAATTAAAAACGATTTTCATAATGTAGTCTATGACTTTTTAATAAGTTTTTACCATTTTAGATAGCTGATAAGACAAGGATATTTTTCTAGTAATTTGTACAAATTGGCGTAGTATTATTATTTTTCACTAAGTATACAACATTTTTGCAAATAAAAATGATAGATTAGTGTAGTGATCTTTGCCAATGTTTTAGGTATTTTTGAATTTTTAATTATTAAAGGTCAGCTGCGGTAGCAGCTATGATAATAACATATATTTAAATACAGTCGCGCCGTAAACCGTTTTAAAATTGGCTTCAAATGATTTAATCTGGGATTTTTCATAAAAAGACTAAAAATCCAACTAACTCAAAAACTACTGAATTTCGGTAGAACATTTGGTGGCTTAATTTGTGGCATTGTAACCCTACTAAGAGGTCCTGCAAGGAATACGTCGAGGTACCAGTAACCCTGTATAATACAAGTGAATAACAAGAGAACAACTCACGACGTAGAGCACTTCGAGCGCGGCCAGCAGCGCCACCAAGTCGGCGTCGGGCCAGCGCGGGTGCGGCTGCAGCACCAGCACGGGCCGCGCCGCGCCCGCCGCCACCGCGCGCAGCAGCCCCACGCGCGCCGCCTCGCCCACGGCGCGCACGTCGTCGTACGGGCCCAGCGCGCCCGTGCCCGCCAGCACCAGGCGCGAGCCCGCCACGCGCGCGCAGCGCAGCAGGTGCGCGCCGGCGCTCAGCGACGCGTCCAGCTGGTACGCGTCCGCCACGAAGTCCTCCAGCGCCTGCGGCGGCACCACGCCGGGCGACGTGATCAGCACCAGCGCGTCGTAGTGCGCGCTGTTCACCTCGCTCACGGCCGCCACGCGCACGCCGTGCACCACGTGCTCCACGCCCATCTCGCTAGCTTCGCGCAATCACGCCTGCTAGATTAGCATCCATTTAATAGTTATTTATGCAACTGTTGTATAATGAGGGGTATTAAAACACGAATGTGGGTTTATCACACGAGGCGAAGCCGAGTGTGATAATGGTATCACATGAGTGTTTTAATACCTAATTATGTACAGTTGCATACAATACTTTATCTACATCCATGATATGAATCCTCCATAAAAAGGTTCTGAAACCATACCTAGGGTGTTGCAGTGTTGTAAGAAGTCTATGTAAATTCATGGAAAGTTTAACGGCTGAGTATTTAATACAAACACACCATGTATAGGTAATAATATAATTATTAACATTTTGGATTGTACAATTATTAAAATGCAGAAAGCTTGTATCACTCATTTTTGTAAACAACAAAGTACTTAGTGCAATACTAATATCCAAATATCGAACAAAGATGGCGGGATACCTATAAGTTTTTTTTTAAATTACGTCGCTGTGGTAGTGAATCGCACGTGCTAGACAATGTTCTTTTTTTAAAACGAGTTGCATAATGAAATTCAGTACAACATTATAACACCCGTTTGGATGTTATAATGGTTATTATGACACTGGCTGTTTTAATGTTGGCCTTAAGCTAACTGTTTCAGATACTTATATAGAGGATTTATAGCATGGGTGTAGATAAATAAATTTATTGCAATCCCATAGATTCCTAATTTTATTATAATCTGCACTTTGATCTGATGTAACGGGTCTTCGTCAAAATGGACGTAAGTCCAAGAGAATTAAAATATAACTCAAATAATCACCGGAGACCAATTGAAAAATTTAGCTTTCCTACATACTTTCATTTTGTTTTTGAAGCAGATCATGTACGAACATTGTGCTGAATCTCTATGCACACTGTAATTAATCCAAAGTAGTCCGGTGAAGTCCTAGAATGTAGCACGAACACAGCGCAGCAGAGATGACTTGGGTACTTTTTGTTTTAGTAAATACTAGCGGACTTCCCGCGGTTTCACCCGCGTAGTTCCCGTTCCCGTAGGAGTACGGGAATAAAATATAGCCTATGTTACTCGTGGATAATGTAGCTTTCGAATGGTGAAAGATTTTTTTAAATCGGTCCAGTAGATTTTGAGCCTATTCATTACAAACAAACAAACAAACAAAGTTTTCCTCTTTATAATATTAGTATAGATATATTTTAATTCTGTTGGTCTTACGCCCATGGATGTCATAGGAAATTGCCTATGGTCTTTTAAATAATATTTTTGTATGAAAAAAATTTTCATAGCAACAAAATAATAATATGCATAAAAAGTTAATTTAACATACCATACCACTGCCTAAAACAATTAATGTTATGTCTACTGAAAAAGTTCTTGGTCAATCATGATTTATAAGGCGTAAAAAAATGTATTTCACGGGCTACCCTGGCGCTTCCGCGTCTTCTATTATTTAAGAAATAAATAAAGAAATCAAATCAAAATCAAATCAAATCATACAAATACAATTACAAAAATACAATTATTTGTGCTTTACATCATGCTTTTCTATAAATCACAAAAACAGAGAAAGTAGTGGGAAAATATTTAAATCACAATCATCATTAATTTTTATATTATACATATATCGATGGACTTGTTGCCGAGCTCAGCAGCCGTCATGTTGGATGCCATGTTGATGATGTTTGTTTTAACAACTTATGCTACGCTGATGATATGGTGCTGCTGAGCGCGTCAATAGGGGGACTCAGAGAGCTAATAAGCATTTGCGAAGCGTACGCTCACACACATGGCCTAAGATATAACGTCAAAAAGAGCGAGCTTATGGTATTCAATGCGGGTGCTAAGTGTCCGGCGGAGGTTCCACCAGTAAGGCTATGTGGGGTGTCCTTGGAGCGAGTACACGCTTTTAAGTATTTGGGCCATATTGTGACGTCCGACCTAAAGGACGACGCTGGTATTGAGCGAGAAAGGAGGGCGCTGTCGGTGAGGGCGAATATGATTGCCCGCAGGTTTGCTCGTAGCTTCAAGGATGTGAAGATCACCTTGTTTCGAGCCTACTGCACAGCTTTTTATACGGGTAGTCTGTGGGTGTCATATTTGCAGAAATCCTACAATGCTCTCCGCAGTCAATATAATAACGTGCTGAGAGCGCTGCTGCGGCTGCCTCGCTGCTGCAGCGCATCGGGAATGTTCGCAAGCGTCCGCATTGACTGTTTTTATGCCAGCATGCGCAAGAGGGCGACCTCGTTAGCGAGTAGAGTGCGGGGCAGCGCCAACAGTCTTCTTACCGCTGTTGCCAACAGGTTGGACGGACCTTTCATGCAGCACTGGCAGGCCTTACATGCACCCGTATATCGGGCCTGGAGCAGGTAAAAATTTTAAATGATCACCACAGAATTTAAAATAGCTTTTTAGTTTAAATAGTTTTTAAGCTTTTTTTTTTTAATTATTTTGATTTTGAAGTTAACTTATTTTATTTTTAATTTATTATTTTGATTTTGAAATTGACTTATTTTATTTTTAATTTTGACATTTTATATTTTTAGTTGACAAGAAAATATTGTAATAATTTAAATTTTATTTTGTCTAGTATATTTGTGTATTGTGTGGTGTGTATTTTGTCTCTGATTATTTGAATTCCATGTAACATTATTTTGAGTGTGTTTTATGAACTAAGTTATGGATCGTTGTGTCTGATGCAAATAAATTATTATTATTATTATTTATATATGTGGGAACGATGTAGAAAGACGTGCACACTAAGAGCTCGGCAAGAGTGGGAGCGCGGTGCGTTGCGGGTGCGGCAACGCGCGCGGTTTGCCTGGCCAGACTGGCCGCGCGGTGCGATGTGATTTTTTTAGGGGTACTTTTAGTGCTGGGCTAGACTGAAAACGCGGGCGCGGAGCGGGCGCGGAGCGGGCGCAGGGCGGCATACTCAAACATATGAACTTGAGCACGCACGCGCGCTTGTGACGACGGGGTTCTCAAACTACATAGTTCGAGCCATGCCTGCTATGGCAACTAGGAGTAAAACAAAAATTCACGTTTTTAATTGAAAACAGCGCTATCTTTAAAAAATATATTGTTGCTATGGCTAAATAAGTATATTATTGTTGTGAATTAAAATATATATAAAAAAAAGGATTTTCAAGTAATTGTGGGAATTTTGACTTAGCTTGAGGGGTAAATATTTTTGGGAGTTGGTAACTCTGGCGCCCGCACTTGCCGCCCGCGCCCTCACTGCGGCCACTTGTATGAACGAGCTATGGTTTGAGCTGCCCGCACGCGATTCGCATGCGGCCCGCGCCAACTAGCTTGCGCCGCAGCCCGCACCCGCGTGCCCACTATGGACACTCCAATGAAGTTCATATGTTTGAGCTCGTCGCACCGCGCCCGCACCGCACCCGCGTTTCCACTCTGGCCGAGCACTAAGAGCGTCCAGAATAAAATATTAGATCAACAATTTATGAATAAAGTAATTAAAATGAACCTTGGTAGCGATGACCAGTCCCAACTGACAGCGCCCGTTCACAAACACGGCGCCATTCAACTCAACCATGTTGAAGGGAACTAAATGACCCGACACACCCGCCACCATCAGCGAGACATTTGAGTGAGCATGACATTCTCTCAGCCACCAAGGCATATTCAAGTCAATGAAAGATAAATAAATGTAAATCAGCCACCATTTACATTTATTTATCTTTCATGACTTGAATATGCCTTGGTGGCTGAGAGAATGTACAAAGTACTCACACATGTGTTATGCAATTATATAATACTAAGAACTGGAATCTATACAATGAGTATTTGTGGTAAGCAAAGATATCACCATCACAGTACCTACATTATCAACTTTATCACTTTCAAATAATTTTACATTTCAGGGTTACAGAGTACATTTAATATCTTATCTGTTGTGTGCAAGAGCTAAGGAAACAAACATTTTGTACAATAGTTTTGCATTTCAGCACATCCACCATAAAGTATTTCATAAAGTGCTGAGGTAGCTATTTCTCACAGTAAACTGTTAACAGTTGACTTGAGGTAAACCAGAAATAAATGATGCACAGAGGAACTCACAACTAGTGGTATTCAATAATCAGAACACATTTTCTTTGTTTTGATTTAGTAGTATTTACAGTTATTAAGTGTGTATTTTAAGTTAGGTAAGCGTGAGTAACAAATAAATAATATTGAACACTCAGCCACTGATGCACTAACCGGGTGCAGAAGTACTTAGCAACTTTGTCACATAGACTTGCATGCACATGAATTTCGCCTTATAGGGGAGCAACCTGTCACAAGCTCAGAGTGCAGCGTGCATACAATACTACCTCAAACTAGTCTACTTGTCCTTGACTGTGTCACCGCTTACACAAGTAGCAGTTCCATCACAATCGGCACACATCTGAGCAATAAATTGTTATTCAAGTCAATCTGTACCCCACATACTATTGATAATGGATTGCTATTACACATACTAACAATGAATTAATTACAGACTTAATATAGATTCATGTTTCTGCATAAAAATGATAGTAATTTATCTCCATTTGATGAATGTGCTGAGGATTCTATAAACTTTAGTACTTGTTTAATAGATGAATGAAATCACCAAGTTTTTAACACAACGGGAGTGAGGAGTGGTAAGAGTTGATCCAACACATGCAACTGAAGATTCGTGTCTCGTCGTCAGGTGATGAGGTGACTACTTACAGATTGAAATGTGTTCGACAAGTCGCGCGCTGTCGCCGGCTGCCGTGTGCTTGCTGTCTAGGCTCGCGATTGCGACTGGAATACTGGACGCCCCCTCCAAGCCAATGCCGCGTCTCCTTATCTCACCGGTTATATTGCCTCGCTTTGTGTGTGTTTATCCAATCAGCCGAACAGCCTCATACAAACCGAACTAAATGTACAATGACAAAGCAAAACAATAACAATTGCCGTGTCGGTTGCTAGTAAACTTTTACACTAATGGCACTAGATCAATTTACTGAAGAAATTAGGTACTCTTCTATCTACGCATGGTGTTGTAGAGAGAGGAAAGAATTATCAATAAATTAAATTCACATTATAATTTGTTTACCGGATGATAGATTTACAGGTAGAATAGAGAATAGAGTAAGGCTGGCTTACTGACAGTTATCACCACAGAGTTTGACAGTTGCACGGCTACACTTTCGTCTATGACGAATTAACGAATGTTCTGTGGTCGTCTTTAATGTTCTCTCAAACAAAGCGTCGTTTTTAGGGTTCCGTACCCAAAGGGTAAAAACGGGACCACTCCGTCCGTCTGTCTGTCATCAGGCTGTATCTCATGAACCGTGATAGATAAACAGTTGAAATTTTCACAGATGATTTTGGTTACCAATAAAACAACAAATACAAAATAGAATAAAATAAATATTTAAGGGGGGCTCCCAGCTCCCATACTTACCACAAATGTGATTTGTTTGCCATTTTGTCTACTGCTGTATGGATTGGCCGGTTTTTCTGTTCTCATCGACTACGGTTCATCATACAGCTGTTTCTTTTGGCGCTTGAATGACATTGACAGGACACTGTTGTTTTTTTTAAATTTCAAAATGGGCCAGGTCTTGACCTCGATCACGCTTCGCCTGTTGGAAAGCGATGGATGGGATGGGGTCTATGATGGAAGGTCGTTGTTGTTGGTAAGGTTTGTGTTTGTTGTGAAAATTCCAAGGAAAAATCAAAGATAAAAATGAAATCCTTCATTTTTATCTTTGATTTTTCCTTGGAATTTTGATGAATAGAAATCTAGGAAAAATCGTTGCACGCGCCAAAAGAAATAGCCTGCTATTGGTTTTATTTTATGATCTATTGTTATATTTGATAAAGTCAGGTTTTATAGTAGATATGTATTTCTAGGATTCCGTAACCAATTAAAAAAACTTAATAATTTCGTCAATTATTCGTCCATGTCCGGATTGCGCACAGCCACGAAAATCATGAAAATTGGAGATTTAAGGTTGCGCAGCATGGGTGCCGGCAGGTTTTTTCCCAGAGGTGCAGCTGTAGTTCCATGAAAAAAGAACATTTTTTTTGCTACTGTTATTTAAGGTTTTAAGTTAGATGCAAGAAGTAACTTTGTCGATCAATCAGTACAGAAAAAAACATCAATCGAAAAAATACAGCGAGCGTAGCGAGCTTGAAAAGGGACATGCCCAAGTTTCATAGTGATTTTGGCCTTGGGTGCACTTATGACAAATCGTCAATTTAAAAACAAAAGAATTGGTTGAATAAAACTTTTCATAGTAAAAAGCAATGAAAATCTCATTGGTAAAAGTATCATCGTAGCTTGATAATGGGTCCATGTGAGGAGTTTCGGATGAAGCAGAAGCAGAATCCATATTCACGCCAAAGTTGTTAAGGTTTGAAGAATCGAGGAGTCCATTTTAATGCAAATTCATTGGTTAAAATCCAGAATAACAACGACAAAAAATAACTAATAATTTTAAATAAAAACTGAAAAGAATAAAACAAATTCAGGAGACAGGACATAAATTGACTGCAACAGTCGGGACCCATATTGGATGTAATGATTTTAGTCTAGATTATTTAAAGGGTCCCGACTGTTGCAGTCAATATGTCCTGTCTCCTGAACTTGTTTTATTCTTTTCAGTTTTTATTTGAAATTATTAGTTATTTTTTACGCAGTCGGGTTTTTTTTATATTTTACACTTTTTAGTTACTTAGATATACCATTTTAAAATCCTCATGATGAGCGCTTTATCAAGCCGTTCAGGCTCTGCAGAGCGTGCCAAACATTTTAATTTGGCGCCAGAAATCCGCCATTTTGTTGTTTATTTTTATTTTGATATAAATAAATAATAAATAAATATTCCTGGACATTACACACAGCGCCACCTAGTGCCACACTAAGCAACGAGGCTTGTGTCGTGGACACCAGATAGTTGATATACTACATAGATACTTTTTGTTTGTAAATAAATACTTATTATTCATATAAACATCCATGACTCGGAAACAAATGTCCATGCTCATCACACAAACATTTGCTCCGACCGGGAATCGAACCCGGGACCCTAAGAACGTAAGGCAGCCTCACTACCGCTGCGCCATTCGGGTCGTCAGATATATCCAGTGTCACTCTCACAGTAAATACGAATCTAAAGACACCTCTCAAGCTAAAATCCATCGTGCCGTTCAGGGCACAGAGCGTGCCCTTACATACATACTCTTGAAAAACATAACCCTCCTTCTGGCGCAGTCGGGTGAAAACAAGACAACAAACGCGAATCGAGAGTTTACGTTCTGTAGCCACCGCCGATCACAGCAAGTTACCACGTTTTGACGCACTCTGATAAAGAAACAGTGAAGCAGACCGCCCTGATAAGGACGCACGTTTTGACGCTCCTGTTTTGAATAGCTCTGACAAGAGCTGTTGTTCATACGTCTGATGAATCCTGAATAAAGAAATAAGAGTGTCGGGAGCTGATGAGGCCACTGTTCAAGTCTTCACTTCGTGTGATTTCAATCTTCATTTACGTGTCTTCAGTTTCCCGCCAACTCATTCTACAAGACGTCTTCACGCGGCGGCGGCCCTCCCGACAGTGAGCGCGCGCGTCGAGGTCGCTCATATTTATAAACTCGCGAACTCGGACTCTGCTGGCGCGGCCCGGGCGCCGCAAAGCCGCTAGCGGTACCGCAGCACACTAGCGCCCTCCGCGGAATTATTGCTACAACAGTGCTGTGACGCGATTGGTTAAAATTCTCTTAATTTTATTGGTTTATTCTTTCTGCTAATGTTTCTTTTTTATAATGTACATGTTTCCATTGGTCAGCTTAGGTTAATTTGGATTGGTTAAAATATCTAATTTCTTATTGGTTTTTTGTACTTTGTTAATCGTGATTTTTGTAAATGTACGCATTTTTATTGGTTAGTTTTAAGTTAGCAAGTAAGTTTAGAATTGTATATAAGACGCGCCTTTTGCCAAATAAATATTCAGTTTAGTTTACACATTCTACGGAGTTATTATTACCTATTAAGGTGAATGCTCCAGGGTAGCCCGCGAAATTCAAATTTTCTTACGTTTTTTGCGATTTGCCGACCAGTGCTAGGTTGTATGTAGATTAAAATATTGTTCGCGATTGTAAGACGTATGTAGTTACAGAATTATAATCATCAAAATCATCAATACAACCCTCCAAGTTCATAAAGGTCTAGCAATGACTTTGACCTTGAAAAAATAGTTCCTCGACTTATATGAACTTAGAGGGTTGTTTTGATGATTATAATTCTGTAACTACATACGTCTTACAACCGCGAACAATATTTTAATTAACATACAACTTAACACTGGCCTGAAAATTGCAAAAAACGTAAGAAAATTTGAATTTCGCGGACTGGTTGGAGCATTCACCTTAAGTATACCTTCTGATTCTCAAGGTCCAGTCACTAAAGTTCTATTATCTATGATTACGTGACGTTTGTCAACCATAGACTTTTTATAATCAGGGAGCGGTTCCCAGTGCAATTAAATAAAAATCGATACCTAATGAGGGATTTTCTTTTTAGCTCTTCCCTAGTCGCTGGATAGATGGTGCTAGGAGTTAGTATGATAATGCAAGGAACGGAACCAAAAAAACCGATTTTAACAAAGCGCGAGAAAACTAGGTTATATTCGGAAGGAAAGTGTTAGTCAACGAGAGTATGTGATGTGACACATGTTTTTTTTTCCAAGCGTTTTGGCTTTGGCACCAACTATCATAGTAAGTTCAACGCCATCTATAGAGTTCTTGGAAACTAAGTTTTTTTTTTAATACCTCAAAAAGAAAACTTCTCATTGATTTTGATCGAAAATAATTTTAGTTTGATTTCACTTGATAATATTCTCTAACTTATAATAATGTTTAAAGGCACCATCCAACTTTTCAAAATATGTCAGAAACAAAGTCTGTTTCTATGTGACGTAACTAGAAAAACGTATCGTTATTCGATATAATTGGTTTCTTATTTTAAAATGGCAACACTTTCATGCCGGTGTTTTGTTGATCCTACAGTTTAAATCATTTCAAAACTTACTATTTCTCTATACTACGTATAGAGAAGACAGCGCGAACAAAATCTGTGCAACAAGTGTGGGAGTGCGGGGCGCGGCTAACCCGTATAAATAGATGTTCTGTAGCCAGCAAGAGACTGTTCGCCCGGTAGGGGCAGCCCCAGCCGCCTCTGGCTGGTCATCACCCGCTGGGCTTCTCCCGGGGCACCGGGAGTTCCACCTAGCGGTGACAGACCGCCGAGGCGGCGTGAAGATACGGTTAACACCGTGGCGCCTCTACCGACACAAAATGACACTAACTCACAGGCGAGCGGCGCAAGCGCGCTCGCCATTGGCCGAGGCCTACATGGCCACTCCACCGACGACGGTGCCCGTATGTCTACGGGTACAGATGGATTCCGCGGGACAAAGGGCAATGCCCATACCCCGCCAGCCGCAGCCCACTGCTGGGATGCAGCGAGTTCTCCGTGGCAAGAGACTGTGAGTGAACTGCGGCCGGCCGACCGCAGTAGAATGGAGCACAGATTTTGCTCGCGCTGTCTTCTCTATACCTAGTAGTAATAACTCGAATGACTTATTGTGATTAATTATGACGTGCTTTAAGTTTTTATGGTTAAATTGCCTATTCCAATTTCCATAGAAATTAAAAAAAAATCTTTGAAGCTCAATATCTCCGAGATCTCGCAAGTACCTATGATGTACATAGATATTTAGAATTTTCTCAAGATAAAGTCAAAGGTAGATAGGTCCCTACACAGAAATCTTAATAATTATTATTATTACACAGAAATCTTAATAGGTAGGTAATTATTAAGATTTCTGTGGGTCCCTACATACTAGTCGGCGGAGTCGCGCGGCAGTCTAGAAAAATGTGAACGCCATCATCGATGCTTCGAGAATTAGTTAGCAAAATAGTGTAAGTTACGGACACAGTGTACTCTCGTTCCTGTGACGTTAGGGACTTGCAATTTTTACACATAATATATTTCAAATCAACAATTAATCTGCATTTTTACAAGAGGGTGAAATTGGCTCAAGAAATAAAGTTAAACGAGTCAAGTAACCAGTGAAAGGCGAACATGATGGAGTTGCTTTGCTATTTATTTATTCAGATCTCGAGTACCAACAACACACGTATCATGAGAAATAAATTATTGGACGACAAATAAAGTATCACGTTTTTACATAATAAGTTTGTGAAAAGACATGCTAAGATGATGATATTTAAATGTTTACAAGAATTAAAAACAAAATACAATTCAGGTAATATTTAGAAACGAAAAATTAAATTAAAATAATTAACAACTAGATTAAATAAGAAAAGTTTTTATACAGCAAGAGATTCAAGGGTAAGTAAGTAGGTATATTTTATTCGCATAAAATGTGGTAATACAGGGTGTTATAATAGTTATTTATGCCACTGTTGTGTAATGAGGGGTATTAATATTATGAACAGTTGCATACAAAACTTTATCTACATCCATGATATGAATCCTCCATAAAAGGTTCTGAAACCATAGGGTGTTGTAGTGTTGTAAGAAGTCTATGTAAATTCATAGAAAGTTTAATTGCCGAGTATTGAATACAAACAAACCATGTATAGGTAATAATATAATTATTTACAATTTGAATTGTACAATTATTAAAATGCAGACAGCTTGTATCACTCATTTTTGTAAACAACAAAGTACATAATGCAATACTAATATATCCAAATATCGAACAAAAATGGCGGGATACGACGTGAATTCTAATGAACCTATAATAGTATAAGATCCCTTTAAGAACGACCTTCACCGAGCTGGTTATTGGATGAAAAGTGTTTTATTTCAAATTAAATATGTCAAAAAATATATTGCAAACGGGTTGTCTAAAAAAATTCAGTCCAGAATATTTTTTTATTTTTATTTATTTTTCAACATTTCACTGGTTTGGATAATAGACGAATTCCATACCAATCGAAAGTATGAAACCTGTAAAATATGCAAACGTTAGGTTAACCTAACATTTGCACATTCTATAGGCTGCATAACTTTTGCATATTCTATAGCCTATAGAATATGCAAACGTTAGGTTAACCGGTCAACCTAACGTTTGTATATAGGTATTCTATAGGCTTCATACTTTCAATTGGTATGGAATTTGTCTATTAAGCAAACCTGAGAAAAGTTAAAAAATATATTTAAAAAATAAATTGATAATTAATCATATTCTGGACTGAAATTTTTTAGACAACCCATTTGCAATATATTTTTTGACATATTTAATTTGAAATTAAACAATTTTCATCCAATAACCAACTCGGTGAAGGTCGTTCTTCAAGGGATCTTAGACTATAAGTTTTTTTTTTAAATTACGTCGCTGTGGTAGTGAATCGCACGTGCTAGACAATGTTCTTTTTTTAAAACGAGTTGCCTAATGAAATTCAGTACAAAATTATAACACCCGTTTGGATGTTATAATGGTTATTATGACACTGGCTGTTTTAATGTTGGCAATAAGCTAACTGTTTCAGATAGGTACTTTTATAGAGGATTTATAGCATGGGTGTAGATAAAATGTTATAGAGCACACATTCCGTCATAACAATAGCATGCAAATTTACGACATGTTTTTTACATTACGAACATTAAAATGAACAAAGTAGGTAACACAAACCCATAATGGAAGTACCTACAACATACATAAATCTTATTATAAGCATTAAACAAAATATAATACTGAAAACACCTAATTAAACCTATACTGAAATTATATTTAACACACCATCTTTAAACAAAATAAAGAATATTAAAAACACACACAACACATAATAAAAGGACACCTTAAGTACCTACATAAATAAACCAAACAAAATTATACTAAAACAACTAAAACCTTAAAATAATACCCTATATAAAATGAATACCTACATAAAAACAGTTTGTAAAATGATAACATCATAAAATTAGCAATAACAAAATTAAAACTTATAACGCATTTCTAAAGTGGTAGGAATGCGAAGAGTATTTTTTGAGGAACTCGTTGATAGTATAAAAATTTTCTTTTATTAACCACTTCCGTAACTTAAAACAAAATTTGCGATAGGGCAGGTCTACAATTTTTTTAGGTAGCGAATTATAAACCAATGGTGGCATATACACGCAGCTGTGTCTAAACATTTCTATTCTGGGTACCGGTAATTGTAAATTATAGTGAGTGATTTTACGTTTATATAAGTTATTTTTATTTTGGAAAAGATTCATATTAGTTTTAACAAATTAGCTATTTCATAGATGTATATGCTAGGGGCGGTCAATAGGTTTTCAGATTTAAATATGGGTCGACAGGATTCAGACCACTGCATATTAAAAATTGCACGCAAGCATTTTTTTTGTGCTACTAAAATTCGTGACAGCTCTGCTGTATATCCCCATACATACCATAGCGAATTATGGAACACACATACGCATGATATATCAATAGTTATGGCCCGACCCCAAATAGCTACTCCGCGCACCTCTAGAGCCCGTCGTGTGCCGGCAAGGTTACGTGACTAGTGTGTGATTGCTACAACACTATGCAGCCCCCCGCCCGCGCCACGCGACAGTCGACCACGCGAGCTCGCGCTAGTCGCGCGTGCACATGACGGGTACTGCCGCCTGCGCGCCGGCCATCAGCCATTTTTGTCGTTTGAGCTAAACTCTATGTTATTATTTCATTTTAAACTCGTGTCTGTGTTCTTAAACTAAATACACAGTTTACTTACTCGATAGTTCGGTGTTTTCTTATTGGAAAGATCCCCAACTATATCTGGCGTCCCAACGGTGCGGCCGTATTTTGTGAAAAAACGGTTAAACGAACATTATTTTCGTGATAATTAGACTGTTATTGAGTGTAACAACGTCTATTACAGACTCGAAAATCAGTGTGAGTGTCGGAAACAGTGACTTTCTCGGGTTTTCTTCGTGCGGCATTATATACACGTTATATACTTCGCCGGCGCCCCCCGCAGTTTCGTTACGTTTATGTGCACACTTAACATAGAACTATATTAACATTATTGGGGTAATGCAGTGACAATTCCGTGGATTTTGTGTTACGAACTAGTTATTTCACGTTTCTATCGTTCTAGTGCTTATATACTTCCTAGAACAGTCGTGTACCTAGTACCTAATCTACGAGCTACTAAAAACATTGTTTACAGTGCTTGGATATTACGAACTTGGTTTTAGTGTAAATACGTTTAGTCTTCCTAGGTCATAGTGCTTTAGTTTAGGTTACTTATATACCTGGGTTATTCAAGTTACAAGTCGTGAACCTGTGAACATTTGTGTATTGGTGTAATAACTAAAACGCTTCGTGCGAATCGAACTTATGAAGGTATTTAGTTTATATACCTAAAACACTAACGTGTTTCGTACATTGTTGTTTTTATTACCTAGTAATTTGGATGAGTAATAGTGTCTTGCGAAATAGAGACCTATGGTGTGTTAATGTGTAAATATACGACTAGAACATTCGCGTAATTTTATAAACGTTTTAAAGTATCTACGCGTTGTGTATGAACAGTTGTAGAACTTTAGTGGCTAAATAGGCTATCTAGGTATACTGATACCTATTTGTTGTGCCGGAACTTTGTTTATAGTGCTTAAAAGACATGGTGCTAACACGGTCGCGTGCTAATAGTGCTTCGCGGGCTATGCAACAGCCTGTAGACGTGAATTCTTCGGCTGGTGAGCAGTTAGATGGCTTGATGCCGTCTACTTCAGATGGAGGCGCATTGCTCGTTGATGTGCGATCGTCAACGCCGCCGCTGGCTGGACTTCCGTCCGCCGGCGCCTCGGCCCCATCATCGCCGCCGCTGCACGGGCGTGAGCTGCCTGGCTACTCGCAGATGCCACAGCAAGGGCATGCTCCGCCCGTCGCCACACCGCTGCCACCGATGTCCGCACCCATCGCTATGACGGATCAACAACTGGTATTCCTCTTGCAAGCCTTACGGTCGCAGCCGCTCACAACGAGCGCGCCGCCGACGACTGTAAGTACAAACCTGGCTAATTGTACGGCGAGATTTAATGGAGCTGGCGATGTTATGGCATTCGTGGATGCTGTACAGATTTATAAAGACTGTGTTGGCGTTAGCGACGATATTGCTTTGAGGGGCCTGCCAATGCTGCTCATAGATTTCGCAGCTACCTGGTGGCAAGGCGTAAAACATTCAGTCATGTGTTGGCAAGAAGCCACCCAGTTACTGCGTCACACATTCGGTCCTCGTCTCCCACCACATAGAATTTACAGAGAGATTTTTAGTCGTGAGCAAGGAGAGGAGAGGACAGACATTTTCGTCTGTAGGTTGCGTTCTCTGATCGCCCAGCTGCCGCCGCTCACGCTGCTAGAGAATCCAGTACAACTGGATATGGTGTATGGGCTGCTTCATAGAAGAATTCGGGAGAGGATGGCCAGGAGTACATTCACATCGTTCGCCGAGCTACTGAATCAGGCTCGAGCAGTGGAGGATGTGCTTGAAGAAGCGGGCGCTGCTGCGCCTACAAAAAGGCAAACTCCTGCGCCTACCGCCCCGCCGCCGCAGGTTAGTGGTCACTCTGCGGCCTCTTCATCAGCTGCTTCAGTGAACAAAGAGGAGAAAGCACTAAATAAAGGAAGACCTAGGTGCTCGTTCTGTAAAATGTTTGGACATGTCAAAGATGACTGTCGTAAGCTAGAGAATAAAAACAGGACGTCTACGGTTAAAAGCGAACCAGTCGCGGGAGCTGCTGAGCCGCGCCCGTCCATAACTTGTTTTGGATGTGGTGCGCCCGGCGTCATTAGATCAAACTGCGCAGTGTGCAAAGAAAAACGCCCTACACCGCCGACCGCGACGACCGCGTTCCAAGCAGTTTCCGGTGGTGCTAAAATATTAAACCCGCGAGTGCGTCCTATTTTTACTATTCAAGTGTTCGGTTGTGAAGGCACCGCGTTGTTAGACACGGGTGCTAAGCAGTGCGTTGCAAGTGATAGCTTAACTAGGCATTTAAGGGCTAATGGACAAAAATTTAGTAGTTGTGTTACTGATTTGCGATTTGCGGATGGAGCCCAACGTTCCCAAACTGTAGAAACAGCTGTTGTAAATGTAAAGTTGCAGGGAGTAGCTATAGAGACTGTCTTTATGATCTTGCCCGGCGCGACCGATTCTTTATTAGGTATGAATTTCATAGAGGACGCTGGCATGATACTCGATTTTGATAGGAATCGTTTCTCTTTACGCGATACAGGTTTCTTTGAGCTACAGTATGAACGCGAGGACCAAATTATGGTCAGTTCAACGATTGGCCTCCGCGAGTACGAGGGCATTCTCCTGACACCAGCTGATAAGGTTAAATTAGCTGCACTTTTAGAAAATAACGCAGATATTTTCAGTGCAGGGGGAGGGCCGACACCCTTTGCTTTGCATAGGATTGACACAGGTACCGCCGCGCCTATCGCAACGCCCCCTTATCGACTTACACCTGCAAAAAAAGAGGTGATAAAAGCGGAAATTGATAAGATGCTAGAACTGGACGTAATTGAAGAAGCCGAGTCAGAATGGGCTTCCCCAGTCGTGTTAGTGCCCAAGAAGAATGGAGAAACAAGATTTTGCGTCGATTATAGGAAATTGAACGCTGTAACGCGCACGGATAAATATCCGCTGCCATTAATCAACGACATCTTATCTTCTACTAAAAGCAATTGTGTGATGTCCACTATTGATTTAAAAGCAGGCTACTGGCAAGTAGAAGTTATTCCAGAGGACAGACACAAAACTGCATTCGTCTCCCCGTTCGGAACGTTTCAATTTAGGCGCATGCCATTTGGCTTAAAGAATTCGCCGTCAACGTTCCAGCGGTTGATGGATCGTTTTCGGTCTGGTCTGAATGACGTCACCGTTGTAGCTTATTTAGACGACATCCTTGTGATATCCGATAACCTAGATAAGCACTTACAGGATCTGCAGCAGGTATTCGACCGTTTGCGACAGTTCAACCTGAAGGCAAATCGCGAAAAGTGTGTTTTTGCCAGGGAAAAAGTCGCGTATCTAGGACACGTTATTACGGCCCAAGGTATCGAACCTGATCCTACTAAGGTCCAATCAGTGGTAGATATGTTGCCTCCTAAGAATTTAAAAGAACTTAAAAGTTTTTTACAAACATGTTCGTGGTTTCGGAAATTTATACCACAATTTTCGGAAATAGCCCAGCCGTTGACCGACCTTACCAAGAAGAATAAGGCCTGGAAATGGGGAGAGAAAGAAGTCAACGCCTTCGACGAGCTCAAGCGGAGACTCACAACGAGTCCGATTCTGCGTCAACCGGATTTCGAGCAACCTTTTATTTTACGCACAGATGCCAGTGCCTACGCTTTGGGTGCTGTGCTCGTGCAAGGACCAGATCCGAAATCTGAGCAACCTATAGAGTATGCGAGTAGGCTATTAACGACTGCAGAACGCAATTATACCACGACTGAGCGGGAAGCGTTAGCGGTGGTATGGGCCCTAGACAAATTTCGTGGTTATCTTGAAGGTGCCCAAGTCCGCGTCGCTACTGACCATCAACCGCTTAAGTGGTTATTGTCTTTAAAGACACCAAGTGGCCGCCTAGCTCGATGGGCCTTAAGAATTCAAGCTTTCAACCTGGATGTTGAATACACACCTGGAAAAGCTAACGTAGTAGCGGACACACTGAGTCGTCCAGTACTATGCCAGCCGTCAGTCGAGGAAAACACTGACGCTACGTGCGATCTATGTCCTGTTTCGATAGACCTACCTCACCGTAGCTCCAAGGAGTTGCGAGCTGCTCAGCTCGAGGACCCTGAACTTCAGAGAATCTTTACGGACTTTGAAGACGGTGATGCGTCTGCCCGGTGGACGGATCGTGGTTATTACCTTTCAAACGGAGTCCTCTTCCGCTTTGATCCGGATGGAGAATCTGAAGAGCCTCAATTAGTGGTACCAGATTCTATGCGTGCTGATATCCTCAAGGAGCTCCATGACGCGCCTACCGCCGGACATTTGGGTCTAGAGCGCACTCTAAAGAAAATTAAAGAAAGATAGCGTACCTCGAGGCAAGTATCACGCCAGTCTCCTTACACCGTATGTAGGTGATTCTGACGTTGTCATCCATACTAGAAAGAAGGGCAGACCCCGTAAGTTAACGGTTGCCAAGCCAGCTCCGGAGCCTTCTGCTGACTTGGAGGGGGAGGATATGGCCCGACCCCAAATAAGCTACTCCGCGCACCTCTAGAGCCCGTCGTGTGCCGGCAAGGTTACGTGACTAGTGTGTGATTGCTACAACACTATGCAGCCCCCCGCCCGCGCCACGCGACAGTCGACCACGCGAGCTCGCGCTAGCCGCGCGTGCACATGACGGGTACTGCCGCCTGCGCGCCGGCCATCAGCCATTTTTGTCGTTTGAGCTAAACTCTATGTTATTATTTCATTTTAAACTCTTGTCTGTGTTCTTAAACTAAATACACAGTTTACTTACTCGATAGTTCGGTGTTTTCTTATTGGAAAGATCCCCAACTATATAGTGCGGTTTGTTTCGAAGTAGTTTCTTTGACCTTTTTTAAAGCGAATACGAATTTGTTGATCTTTTTACAAATGCTGTCAATGTGTTCCTTCCATGTGAGATGTTCGTCAATTATTATGCCTAAAAATTTGGTATTACGAATCTGTTCTATAATATGTTGATTATTAAAAGTGATGTTTATATCATTGTATGTACCTACTTTGAAATGTTTTGAAATTGATTACTTTTGTTTTCTCTAAATTAATCTTTAATGAATTTTTGTTTAGCCATGACATGATTTCTTGTAAAGTGTTATTTATTTCAAAATGTTGAAGGCTTCTATCTTTACATCCTATTATAACAGTCGTATCATCTGCAAATAAAACACAAACATGTTTGCGTACTGCTTGTGGTAGATCATTTAGGTATATAAATGAGGAATAGGAGGGGTCCTAAAATACTTCCCTGTGGTACGCCAAGATCATTATTTCTGGGTACAGAATCAAAGTCTTCTATGCTGTTCGTATTATCATTATATTTAGTTATTCTTGTGATCTGTCTTCTATTGCTTAAATATGATTCAAACCATTTTATGGCCGTTCCTCTTATGCCACTTTTTTCTAATTTGTTGATGAGAAATCGGAGAAACGGGTCAAATGTCTGTTAGTGTAGCTTATAGACTTAAAGACATTTTCAATAACTAACAGGTAGGTATCGGTAGGTTGCTATCTCTGTCTGTTTGACATTTAGCTTACGGACGGTTAGAAACAAAACGTCACAGAAAAGCTTTTTTGATTTTTAAAAGAATCAAGTGATAGATAGGTAGGTGACGCGGATAGAATATTTCAAGCTAACTTTGTATTGTATTGGTTGTATTGTTCAAATATTTATTGCTCAACATTTTATACATTTCCAGATGAAATGAATGATTGAATGATGATGAATTGATGATGGATGATGTTTGATGATGATTTTGTTTATAGAAACACAGACAGCTACGAGACGTAGGCATACTGACAATATTATCGTAATTATGTTATAGAAAACGGCCTTTAGTATAGTTCGAGCGCAGGTACAGTGGACCGCACGTCCGTAACAACACTTTGACCTTGAGCGGGCAAACCGCAGTCGGTGGTAGTAGATTAGAAGTCTCAGAATAAGACGCCAGCTTAGTCTGGTTTTGACCACTGACGTGCGGTCTGCGGTACCTGCTTCTGTAATTAGACGAAAGTGTCAATACAAAACTGATAGAAGTGTTAGGCACACTTCCATCAGATTTGCACGGACACTTTTCGCACGTTAGCATAAATTACAATAGTAGATTGTATGACAAGGGAGCAAAATAATATTTTTTACAGCGAGGGCGCTATTTTGGGGAAGGATTCTAGAATAGAATCCCGAGCATAGCGAGGGATACTAAAAATATTTTTGCTCTCGAGTCATATAAGTAGGTACTATACTTTTCATTTCTTTCTAAGTATGAGAAAATAAATAAGAGACCTTTTTAGTAATTAATGAATAAGTTTAATTAATACCTACACTTTCCGAAAATGTCTTTGCTCTAATTTTCTATAGTATGAAATTGTATATTTCTGGAGTTAATGCGCTAACACTTTGCTCCCGCTTACAGAAAACCAAAACGTCACTTTTCGAATAGAAGGGATGAAAATGTATGTAAATAAGTTATCTATTTTAGTAATAAGTATGTAATTAGTACCTATGCATTGACTCTACGTACCCACCGCCGCGACTGGTCGCATGGTTGTACCGAGGTGCTCACCATACATACATGGTCACCATAGACTAAATATACTTATTAAAATGAGAATGGTCACACACATTGCAGCGGAGTGAACGAGTAGGTACCGACCTACTCGTTCACCGACACGGTATTGCAACGGCTCGCCTCGCAGTCGTCGCAGTTGGCATGGCGTCGCGCGTCGCAGATGTATGTAGGTTTATGTACGTTACGCCATTGCATCTATGATGAGGTAGGTGATAATATAACTATACATTATATAATAAAGAAATCAGTAGCGCTAGTACATAGTGAGTGAACCAGCCTACTAAGTATTAAACTATGCTACCTCACAGAACTGTTCCCATCACGAGCATCGAAGAAGGCATCCGTGTTTGTACTACTGTTGGGATTAGGCTATCTCACAGGGCACTGTCGAACTGCCCCGTCCACCCCGTGATGCACTAGTGTCCGAAGCAGGATCCTTCACTGCGGCTGCTCGACTGTTGTGTCGGGGCGCGGGGCAGCTACTGTCTACAGTCGGGACTCATGTCCTTGTTCCGTGACTCGTCTCAAGTATGTCATTATCGTGTAGCGAGTGACGCCATGACAGCAGGCGCTGGAGTTAGGCCGATGGGAGGCCCTCCTGTGCCCCCACCACCAATGCTGGAGTGCCCCCACGAGTCCGTCATCGTCTGTATCTGTAGGAGTAATCTCTGGACTGTGCTTGACCCGCTCTGCCCATTAACTTACCGTATTGTTTTGCTTATCAAGTAATATAGGTAACTACTTATCTTTAAACGTAACTACTTAGTATTACGAGCAAACAGCACCAACGAAGGCTGCCCTAAGGCCTCAGTTACAGAGACATGTCCTTATTGGTCTAAAAGTCCACATCTAAAAAGTACTAAGTGATCTCAACAGAATCAAATACGTCAGAATCGTGATCAGGCGGAGTACAAGCTCTCGATCACGACGTGCCGCGCCCGTTAGGTAAGAACGACAGCCCTGTTTGTGCTTCACTGTCCACGTCCGTGTCCGCGCGAGGCGCCGGCGCTAGCGCCGCCAGCAGCAGCGCCTGCGCCGGCGCCGCGAACACGGCCGGCAGGCGACACATGCCGCGCTCCGCGCACGACATCGACCAGCCTGGCGACAATGTCTTTGTTAGCAAACCTTCGCTAACAAAACGGCTATCGAGTGTTGGATCGACATCATTATCATGATAAACAAAAAATATGTTGCATCAGATTTTTTTCTCTCTGCACGGTGTAAAGCTCGTGAGGGTGAGATGCATAAATAATGGGAATGGTATAACGAGATTAAGGGTCCGGAGAGCATCGGCGCGCATTTTTCTTTTCACATAGACCGGCTGGAAGCGATCTGAAAACGGATGCGCTCGGAGCCGGTCGGATGCGCTCGCAGCCGGTCGGATGCACTCGCAGCCGGTCGGATGTGCTCGGAGCCGGGTGGATACTACAAAGGCAGTACCAGTATTCCACGCATTTCAAGTTTAGTTTTCGGTGTATGATAAGCTATATGATGGCTTGGTTGTGTCAAATAAACACTCATATTTTGACACGAGAAAGAGCACGCAATCGGAGCCGATCGGCTGCGCGAGCGAGAAATAGCATGCAATCGGAGCCGAACGGCTGCGCGAACGGTAAAAAGTACGTGATCGGAGCCGGTCACCTACTCTTATTATTTCCCACCAAGCGCGTTCAAGCAATCTTAATGACAAAAGCAGTGCACATGCAAAAATAAACTTTTCATTACTCATACTCGGAAAGTAGGTCTAAAGTTGCCTGAGGAGCGGGTTGAAAGTAATACTTTTCAGCCCTAGGGAGAATCGTTTTCAACTGACAGCTGCCAAATTATTAAAAAAAAATAGTCCATTTTTCTATTGAACCATGTTCCAACTTTCTATACAGCCACGATGTAAAATTGAAATAACATACAATTAAGTATTAATTAATTAGAGAATACATATTTTTTAAATAACTTTATTATAATTAAGTTTGAACTATTTCTTTAAAATAAACATAGATTTGGGCAAAATAGTTACCATTTTTTCGATGATGAAAATGAAAAATAGGTAATGGCTGGATAGCTGGCCGGCCACAGAAAAAAAAGCAAAATAGGCGGGAACGCGGTCTTCCGTGGTCCGATCTTCATTTGTTGATTGAATGTTTTTATTTTTATTTTCCTTGTATTCGTAATGAAAAGCACAGTGTTTACCTCGGGTTAAAGACTTATTTAGTCCCTCGAACTATTAGCGCCCTCGCTTCGCTCGGGCACCAAACCCCGTCTCGGGACTAAATAAGTTACTTTCACCCCTAGGGTAACAATGTACCTACTATTACTACAAATACTAAAAACTCAGTTTTCAACGTGATAAGAATCTGCTCTCCTCTCCGAGCCGGTCTGTGTGAACGGACCCTTATAGTGAAACATTTTAATTTATCAAGATAATAAAATAATATCGAAATTGGTTACATATTGTGAAGTTCGCGCGCATCGAGCGCTGTGTGGTTAACTCACGCGTGTCCAGCGAGCGCGGCAGCGCGCACAGCGCCACGACGCGAGCCTCCTCGCGCGACAGCAGCCCGGCGCGCGCGTACAGCGCGCACCACGCCGCCGACACCAGCACGCAGCACACCTCTGTGTGACACACCACTGTGAGTGACACGTCCACACCGTCCCCCACGGCCCCGCCCCTTGCACGACACTCACCCAGCGCGAACGCCACCAGCACGTCGCTGAGGTACAGGATGGCCTCCGCGTCGCACAGCCGCTCGCAGCACTCGGCGTACAGCAGCGCCAGCGCCGCCAGCTGCGGGCCGCGGGGCGGGCGGGGCGAGGGCGGGGGCAGCGGCAGCCAGGCGCCCGCCGCGAACGGCGCCGCCGCCGTGCACAGCGTCACCAGCACGCCCGCCGCCGCCGGCAGCGCCGCCCGTCCGCACTGCACACGCACTCTCACTAGCCGCCGTCGTCTCGACTGGGCAACAGCTCACCCTCACCGCCGTGCACTCCAGCCGTCCCAGCTCACCGACATGCGACAGTGCTAGCCGAACATTCGACTTCCCTAAATGCTCTTCGCTCGTCGACCACGCTATGACGGGCAAAAGTTAGCAAGATTTCCAACCATCTCAAGCCCCTAGCGGCCTAGCCTAACTGCTACTATATTTTTCATGGCTTAAATACCTACATACATTTCTATATATGTAATTGTATATGATGCACGGCGGTAGGTACAGTAGCACTTAGCTGTAGTGTGTAGTAGTGTGGGGTGCTCACGAGTAGCGCGGTGTGCAACGGCGTGGCGAGCAGCGAGGCGGCGTACACGAGCGCGCAGCCGCCCGGCGCCGCGCCGCCCGCGCCCCCGCCGTCCAGCGCCAGCGGCAGCCACGCGCAGCCGCCGCCCAGCGACCACAGCATCACGCTGCAGAGACCCCCGCGTCACACACGTGTGGTGTGACACACACACATGACACACCACAACCCGCTCGCACACTCACCCCTTGATGATCCGGTAGTCCACGCCGTCAGTGAGCGCGCTGATGAGTGCGGCGGTGAGCGCTGGCGTGACGAGGTGCGCGTGCGCCACACAGGCCGCGTGCACGCGCGCCTGCGCCCGCCCAGCCCCGCACCAAGCTCCGCTGGCCCCGCGCGCCCGCCGCCCCGCGCTGTAGTGCACGTACGACACCAGCGCCCACGACGTGTACTCGGCGCGTAGCCCCCCTACACACACCCGCGCAGACGTCATACTACAGCACCAACCACTCACCGGCAGGCAAGCGCGCTACCCGCGCTTTGGGAAATAAATTAATCCATGTTCTCCTAGAGGTAATAAAAAGTTGTCTGAGCCGAGTTATTCCGGGGAATGGAATGGGAAATTCAAGCTTATTTTGAGTAGTTTCTGGTTCATTAGCCATCTGTCAGTCCAGTGACAGCCAGACATTCGAGTGGCACTAGTGGCAGGCAACTGGTGGCAGCAGGTGCCACAGCACTGGGCAACAAGGTGCTTCACCAAAGAGGAGGGTATACGTCAGGGGAAAAATAATATTTTACACTTTTAGATTATTTCGATAATAAAATAGGTACCTACTATAAATGTAAATTTTGAACTACTAGTGAGTTTTAAATGTTTGAAATCCAAAGAAATAAAAGAATTATTAAATGTTGATTTATGAATAATAAAATGTTTGAAACTACCGACTATCAAAATGCTATAAATACCATCTGAGCAGCAGGAGTCTGTGAGTAGCAGACACACTGCTCAGTGCGGGCTCAGGCCAGCCGCTCGGCCCCGTCATTCCCCGGCCCTCTGCTGTGTGCTACCAAGCTGTGATCTAGTACTAGATTTATTTACTGTATGCAGTGTCATGATCATAGACTGTCCTGTAATAACATCAGGTTTCAAAATGTAACTTATCAGGTAACTAATTTAATAATGAACTGCTTTTGAATATAACTTTTTTACCATCATAGTACATGCTTTGCTTAAAGATAAGAACTAACTTGTATGTTTGTGCACCCTACATAGCATTATTATCAGTGATAGGAATAGGTAGTGCTTATTAGCCTAAACTTCGAAGAAGAACAGAGAAAAGAATCGGGGACTTCCTTAGACTCTTCCTATCACTGATTATTATTAGGTATATGACTGTATTAAAATTTAATAATTAAAACATTAATTTTGAATACAGCCATTTAAGTATCAAATTTAAAATGAATATATATCATTAATAGTAGCTGATCTTATGACCGAGTCATGGGCATAAAAATCCTGTGACGTAGAGCCTCACAGCATGAGTGTTTCTGTAATGTGCTTGCTCTGCCTCTGACCTATAAGATGTGTTCATCTAAACTAACTGGTAGTAAGTCTGTTGAATGCCTCACTTTGTCAACACATTGCAGGGTGCACAATAATTGCTGCCTGCCTGCCACATTCCTCACTAACAAGTGACACAACATTTGTTCACAGAAAGTTGCGGCTCAGTAAGCCTGCTGTAAGAGATTTATGCAGGAGTACAAGCAGACAACATGTTACAAAAAATCTGTAGAAATAATAGAATGTATGTAATTACATGAGGTGCAATGCGGTGTATGATGTCTAGCTAGCGAGCACTGAGCATGCGGTAGTTGCCTCCGGGCGCGCCCAACCGCGGTGCCAGCACCGCCGCCGCCACGGCCGCCAGCACGCCGCCCGGCAGCCAGAGCCGCCGTGCGCCGCGCGCCCAGCGTGCCCCCGCCGCGCGGCTCCAACCCCACGCCGCCGCCGGCGCCCCTGCACGACCATCGTTTATACTACCGCCGCCGCCGTCCTCCATTATATTCTATTCGTAAATTGACGACTAAGCCATTACACGCAAGTAGTCAAAGTATCAGAATGTCCACGAATTGGACAAATTGGCCGTGCACTAAACATGTGATAATAAATGATGATTTTAAATGAAGCGCTAGAGAGAGATCTGCATTGCCGTAATTTCAGACAGCCACAGAAAAGAAACAGAACACAGATGTTTTTGACACTATGAAAACGTGACAAGGAAGCACAGAATATAAATGCCAAGTGATTGAAATGTCATGTCAATGTCAAACTGACAATGACATGATGCTTTATTTTTCCAACCCCATGCTCCAGAGCGTAGACAGAGTCGCTCCAGAGGGTAGCCCGCGAAATTCACATTTTCTTACGTTTTTTGCAATTTACAGGTCAGTACTAGGTTGTATGTTGATATTATTCGTGGTTGTAAGACGTTTAAAGTTACAGATTTATATTCATCAAAATCATCAATACAACTCTCAAAGTTCATAAAGGTGGAAAAATAACTTTATCAAGGTCAAAATCATTCCTGCACCTTTATGAACTTGGAGGGTTGTATTGATAATTTTGATGATTATAGGGAACGTGCAGGAACTATAGGTGGCAGCACTAATCGACAAAAGAGACACTATGCGGACAGAAAAGGAAACTTATCACTTCTCATCGTGCTTTCAATTTACTTAGACAAAATTGTCTCTTCAATTATATTATTTTTGAATAAATGCTAAAAGGTATAAAATATGAGTTCCGGTCTATCAATAACGATCGTCAGCGTAATTTATATGTTTAATAATATGAATTTTATATCTTTCGTTTACTTTCTGATGAAAATTGTGGTGTATGAAGACATGGTGGCTGGCATAACTAAGATAGCTTTCTTATTTTCAAGTGTACATGTTTTATGGAAGGGAATCCTTTATCAGCGAGAACAGTATCTCCAGGCTCTAATAAATCAATTAGTTCACAATCATTTGATGAAGCAATCAATAAAATGCAGTCCGTAGCATATAGATACAAAACTTAAAAAACCAAAGGAGTGCAGCCAACTAAAAACATTATTGTGGGTATAACCATGTTTATATTCTGAGTACATGTGGAGTCTTTGATTAACTGTTGAGGGATATTCGGTGTGAACTTTAGTGCGGTCTAGTAGAACACGTGTATGGTGAAGTATAAATGGTTCTGGTATGTTTGCATGGACGGTTGATTTTGAGGGCCTTTTCAATGCAGAGTGTAACAAAAACAAGTTGTTTTCAAATATTTTTCTTTACTGCGTTTATCCATTTTTTGCGTTTATCACCAAAACATGGTATGTTAATAGTATTCTTTGGACAGTAATAGAATTTTACGCTAATTGATTTATTTTCATTTTTGTGGATGTATTGGTACCTACATCCAGAAATGCAACAATGCATTATGATTAGTTAATTGATTTTCACTATAAAATTAATTCTGTTTACTTGTTAGAAAAGTCAATGTCAAGCATTAATAGAGCACAAGATTCGGATTGGCGTCGCCAGTTGGCAGCACCGTCGTTGTGCACGTTCCCTATAATGAGGGATTTTCTTTTTAGCTCTTCCCTAGTCGCTGGATAGATGGCGCTAGGAGTTAGTATGATAATGCAAGGAACGGAACCTAAAAAAACTGATTTTAACAAAGTGCGAGAAAACTAGGTTATATTCGGAAGGCTATGCAAATGAAAGTGTCAGTCAACGAGAGTATGTGACGTGACACAATGTTTTTTTCCAAGCATTTTGGCTTTGGCACCAACTATTCTTATTCTTATTCTTATTCTTTATTGCACACAAAATTAAAAAAGTATACACACAAATTAAAATATATAGCTTATGTACAACGGCGAGCTTAACCCAGAATTGGGTTTTCTTACAGCAAACCTTACTTTTGTTGTGAAATTTGCAGAAGAGGATAAACTTATGTGCACAAACAATACAGTTAAAAACTTAAATTAACTTATTTTATACACTAAACTAATACATGCAATATAATATACGCAATACATACAATATATATATATATACACTGAAAAAAAACACTATTTACAAACTATAATCATGTAGACAGGAAATGTTCTTTTATCCTTTTCTTGAACACATCTAACGACGGGCTATCCCGCAAGGAGTGTGGAAGCGAATTCCAAAGGCGCACAGCACGAACAGTAAATGAATCATCATACCGACTTGAGGAGTGGGGAGGGAAACGAAGGAGGAGAGATGATGATGAGCGACAAGGTTTACCTCTAGGAACAAGATACTCGAAGCGTTCCCGAAGATACGAAGGAGCTTTAGGATTATGAAGAATAGAAAAGAGAAAAGAGAGAGTGTGTGAATCTCGACGCTGCCGAATCGGTAGCCACTTCAGCTTCTTCCGAAATTCCGACACATGGTCGTACTTACGAAGCCCGAAAATGAAGCGTATACACAAATTCTGCAGACGTTCGAGTTTATCAAGTAGTTCCTCAGTCGCATCAAGAAAACAGACATCCGCATAGTCTAGAAGAGGAAGAAGAAGAGACTGAGCGAGAGTAATTTTAGTCTGAAATGGCAGGAACTTCTGAAGACGCTTAAGTGACCGATACGAACAAAACACCCTCCTGCTTACTTCAGCAATGTGAACATGCCAAGACATGTTGCAGTCCAAGAATACACCTAAATTTCTAACTTTCCTGGAGTAGGCTATAGCGACACCATCGTACGTAACAGGCGGGAGGGACTGGTGATTCAATAAATTGACAAAGTATCTACCACCAATAATGAGAGCTTGTGATTTAGTTGGATTAACTAATAGTCCAAAGTTTTTAGCCCACAGACTGATGTTTTGAAGATCATTATTGATGGCGTCGATAGCTCCTGGAAGCTCTTCGAGTTTAAAATGGCGATAAAGTTGCAAGTCGTCTGCATAGAGATGATAATGGGCAGTTAATATCTTAGTGATAGCGTTAATAAAAACAGAGAAAAGAAGAGGAGAAAGGACGCCACCCTGAGGAACACCCGCAGAAAGATCGCACCAATCTGAGCAAGCCTCATTCAAGTGTACCGACTGCGAGCGACCCCGAAGATACGAATCAAACCAAGCAGTCACAGAAGGAGATACGTTTAGAGAAGAAAGGATACCTAAGAGGATGTCAAAATCCACCAACTCAACTATCTTAGTAAGTTCAACGCCATCTATACAGTTCTTGGAAACTAAGTTTTTTTTTAATACCTCAACGAGAAAACCTCTCATTCTGTAACTACATACGTCTTACAGCCGCGAATAATATTTTAATCAACATACGACCTAGCACGGGCCTGCAAATTGCAAAAAACGTAAGAAAATTGGAATTTCGCGGGCTACCCTGGAGCATTCACCTTAAGGCTGCTTTACAGTGGGGCAACACTGTGCGGCATTGCTGCATGCTACATATTGTGGCGTGCGTCACATTGTGGTATGCTACAAATAACCAACTTATGCGGCAATTACGGTATGCGGCAGCCTATTTTACACCGAGGCAACATCGTGCTAGATAATTTTCAAAGCATCGTGCTGTAAATTTTATTGGAGTGTTTTGGTTTACCAACTTGATTGATCGAGGGGACAAGACACCGTAGAATATAGCTGATGAATTAACTTTAGCTGCATGACGCAAAATGATGCCATGCCGTACGATTCTTGCCACGATGTTAAACATTTTAAATTATTGTAGCATGCGCCCTTGTGGCATGCCGCAATGATGCACAGTGTTGCCCCGGCGTAAAGCAGCCTTTACTAATCTTTCTTGATCTCATTCGTGATAGGTACAATCTTAGATTAAAAAATGTCCAGATTCCGTGTTAGAAACAAAACGGAACGTTTAATTTAAGTGAAGCCACTTTTTTATAAATGTGTAAGTGAGCGCCGCGCTCGGGAGTGTATTACGTATCGGATTTGCGTTTGTGTGCAACGTGCGTGTAATACCAGTGGCGGAGACTTACCCATAAATGTGGGAGATTTTCAGTATTTTACGTTCAGCGTAAAATATATCATCAACATTAATGACATTGAAGTGGGCTGAGCAGATGGTCGATTCTGGTTTAGGCTTCCACCAACTTTCATTTCTAGACCATCTTATAACTTCAATCCAGCGATCGGCAGCTACGGCATCAGTTGGAAATCTATAAAAGTAAAGATGGTAATTATAAGAAAAAAGGAACTGTAAATTTGCCTGAAATACGAGCTCTCCTAAAATACTTTCGAACTACAAAAAACGCGATTCTGACCGAATCTGACCATGTCTGAACGTGTCTGCCCGAATATTTCCGAGTCCGATCGAATCTGACTGAGTCTGTCCGAGTCTGACTGAATTTCACCAAGTCTGAATGTGTCTGACCGAGTCAAAATCAAAATCAAAATCAAAATCAAAATCAAAGCATTTATTTCAAGTAGGCCAGTTACAGGCACTTTTGAATTGTCGAAACAAAGATGAAAATTAAATGTAGCTACAGTCCCAGTCACAAGACATAAAAACTGTGAAAGTACTGTAGTTGCCCATTCCCTAGCGTAGATCTCTATGGAGAAGAACGGGCAAGAAACTCCATGGACACTCTTTTAAATCAAAATGTTGTTACAAAATCTTGGTTACATCATTCATGTTAAGATGGTATATTATGTGAGAACAATGTAGCAAGATGTGCACGTTAAAAGTGTCCATAGTAAAAACAAAAAAAAAATACAATTAAAAAATAAACATTCAAGTAAGCCATGGCAACTAAGAGATGACCAGTCACAACTGACAGCGCCCGTTCACGAACATGACGCATGGATCAGCACCATTCAGCTCAACCATTTCGAAGGGAACTAAATGATCCGACACACGCGCCACCATCAGCGAGTCTGACTGAGTCTGACAGAGTCTGACCCAGTTCGACTGAATTAGACTGAGTCTGAACGTGTTAGACTAAATCTGACTAAGCCTGAACGTGTCTGATCGAGTCCAAACGAATCTGACTGAGTCTGAACGTGTCTGACCGAGTCCGACTGATTCTGAACGTGTCTGACCGAATCAGATCGAGTCTGACCGAACCTGACCGAGCCCGACCGTTAAGCCGGGTCCAGACTAGCGTAATGTAACGCGAATCCACCGTGTAATGTAACGCGAATTCTAGGTGTGGACGGCACCGCGAGCATTACATGTAACGCTCGCGGTTGATCCATCGGCTGTCGGTTTTTGCGCGAACACAAAGGCACACGCAGTATTCGCGTTTTCAATTCGCTTTGAGTTCGTGTGCCGTCCACATTGTTGACATTGAATTAAACGTAATCGTTATATTCGCGTTACACCAGTCTGGACCCGGTATTAGTTAGTTTGACTCTTAATCTGACTCTGACTCTAAATGAGACTTTGAGGCAATGGACAAAGCGTTTCGAATTCAGTAATTGAGCCAAAGCTTTAACATTTATAAAAAAAACATCGTTTAAAAGTCCTATTACATTTTTTTCGCAAGTATTCGATTTTTACTCCCTGGATCAATTTTTTTCGATCGGCGTACACGAGTCGATAATAATAGCGATCTCCGGATCATTGTCGATTGTTATTGACAAAAATTGGAGACGAGACTGACATGAGACTGAGGAGCGACTTGAATTGACGCAAAATTATAGTACTTCAATTTTATTTATTGTAATTTTGTCTTATTATATTGACAAACGAAAACTAATGAAACTTATTCATTGTAGATTGAAGTTTTATACCATATTAATTTATTTGATAAAATTTAGTTTATTTGAAATATAATGGACGCTGATTCAAGACATTTATGGCTTAAATTACGCTTTCTTTACGATTTTTTCCGTGAAAATTCAAGGAATTTTTAAGAAATTCAAAACTCCAATAAACAAGTAAAACATTCAGCTTATTTTTCAGTAATTTTGGCGAAATATTGCTTTTAGTGGCTGGTGGTTTTTTCTAGTGGCTTAGTAGAACTAACTTTCAATTGCTGAAAATGCTATCACTCAACCACTAGGCCACTAAAACATTACGAAATATGTTTTTTTTACTTCAATCAATTATCAGGAGTATTTACTTTTACTGTGTAGGCAACACTGATCTGTCAGAAGTCAGAATGACGTGACATGAACATGAAGACGTCAAGCGATCCATCTCGCACAATACAGTAATACACTATACGCAGGGATTCCCCGTACAATATTTTCAGTAGTATAGTACTATGTAGTTAGTTTACAATTGCAAAACAACTAAGTGAACAGATGAACTCGGTCGGTCTCGTTCTCGTACTGCTCAGTGTGTCGTATTATTTTCGCAAATTTATTCCTGCGTAATTATGCCGAAACCACAATATACGCAAAAGTTTCGGGATTCTTGGCTTCAAGACTCACATTTCATAAACTGGCTTTCATAGATTGTTGATTATTTACTAATAATATTGTATATAGATTTACTGATTTTAAATATTTTATTACGTAATAATAAAGAACATTTTTTAGTAATATAACTATTTATTGTTTTCTTTCGTAAAAACCAAAAATTCGTTTAGTGGATATTTTAGCGATTTTTACAAATTTTTGAAGTAAAGCCGAATTTTGTTAGTGGTTCTCTGGTGGTTTTAGAAGTTGAATCTGGTGGAGAGCTTGTTTATCTGTTGGCAACACTGCTGGCAACAACACTCAACAAATATGGCGTGACAGTAATGTCAAATTATACTTTTTGTTTACATATAAAAAGATATAATTATGTACCGTACTCCTCCAAAAACCCGCTTATCGTTTACTAAAAGATTCTTTTATTATTTAGGTCCGTCCCTTTACAATGCAATAAACAAAAAATGTCCAATATATAGATTGTCCTAACATAATTGTAAAAAGACTGTCCGCCATTGACATATATATTACTGCGTAAGGACTGGGTGGACCGCATGTTACAATGACGCCTCGAACGTGGTCCCAAAATGGTCTTCCCTATAGCGAACTAAACTAGAACGCGTTCGGCTGTCTTCGGGAGCGGTCGTAAATTTTACAAGCAAAAATGCCAAGTTGTGTCGTGAAGGGATGCGTGAACTACGACAAAAAGCACAATAAAATAAATGAAAACATTTCTTATCACCGGTAAAAATTATTATATCAACTTCTAACATTATTTAAAACAATTTTCTTTCGTATTTGTCTCAACGTTTAGCAAAGACGGCGCGAAGCCGCGTAAAAGTTAGACATAACTTTGCAGCGGCGCGCGTTTTAGCCGATGAAATGAAAAGATTTAATAATTCATATCATAAAATTAATTTTATATGTATAAAATATTTTTTATTGTTTATTACAAGCAAATTGTGTCAAAGTGTTTTTATGTACTTACTGGTAAAAATCTATAAGTACAGTGAAAATACGTATTTAATTTGCAGATTTCCTACTGATTCGGTGCGAAAAATACCCGCTCTTACAAGGTTACGTCTAGGGGCAGACCACGCCGATTGACATCGTAGTTCATAGTAGTTCTAATAGATGGCGTTAGTGTTTCTGTATGGCGACCGCGTTCGGCGAACGTTCGGACGACCGTATCTTTACTATTTAAATCAATGCTGTCCGCACATTTCTTCAAAATAAAACCTACGACGAAACAGAAAAATATTTAATTTAATTAAGACAAGTTTGTATATTGTACCACTCGCCCAAAACATAGACCCACACTAACCAAATCCACTTACTTACGCACGATTACACAGCCACAAACTCGCAGACTTACACTCACACACACAGACAAACCCACACACACACTCACACGCACACACATCACACACGCACACATGCACACTCATACACAAACGCCCTCGCGCACCAATATCTGTAGTATTGTAAAAAGTCAAATTTAAACTTATTTTTTTTTTTTGCTGTAAAAATAAATAAAATTGTAGTAATACAATTTGGGGGGATCGGCACTGTTACTTCTTAATACAGGCTATTTCATAGCCTAGCAAGGAGAACAGCACGTTACCCACTTGATTGCCAGTGATTTAATACTACCCACTTTGTAACATCTTTTAAATGCACTACAATCTGTTTTTATATAAAGATTATTATTATAGATAAAGATTATAAGTTTAAAATGCGGTAACAAAGAAATACAAAGTGAAATTGAATACTTACTTGTGAAATGATATATAGTGGCACATTCCTTTTTTTAGTGTGATTTCTACATCTACACACACCTACACAACACAAACCTTCATTTTAAAATATCAAAACACGGACTCGTGACGTAGTTTACGCAGGGAACGTTCCTAGGCGACTGACGTATGGATCGTACGACGCGGGATATATGTCCCTCGTGTTTTTGGCTTCAATTCTCAGTGGCCTACTATCAATGGTACAATAATATCTTTCGTTTCGTATTTAATTTTCATATTGGTTTTCACCTCACCACCGCGGCCGCGTTACGTCAACGCACCAAAACGCGTCAACCGCGCATGTTCGCGACACTATTCGCAAATAATTTGACAATTATATAAAAAAGATCGCAAATTAAAAGAATTATAGCTATTTATAATTTACAGTGAATAGCAGAATAGATAAGAAAAATAATTAAGGGTCCCTACAAGAAATTAAGTCATTTTGAACATTTTTGATCACTCCTTGTGAGAAAGGCAAGAAGAATTTGAACCTGCTTTATTTTTATTATAAGAGTCAGGTTCTTATTCTTGTCGACTGCGGGAACAATTGTTTTAAATAATGTATATATTAATGGCAATCAACCATATTCAAAACCCCTTTTCCGCAAAAGTAACGAGCGAGTGATGTTTGTGGTTCTCTGAACAAAGAACTACAAAATATTCTGAATATTAAAAAATATGAATAACATCAATATATGGTCTACTCGTAACATACGGGAAAACATTATTGATTTCTATACGAAATATAGCAGAAAAAAAATGTTGAAAAAACTTAATTTATGGAAAACGTCGGGACAAAAGGGTATTTTTTTCTATACCTCAGAAACACTTTAAAGAAAATTTAAAAATTACTTATTAATCTCAAGGTAGCCCTTTATTAGAATCTGAATTTTGATTTATTAATAAACAATAACTTCATTTCGTAAATTAAATGCAAAATTTCGATCCAGTATTTATATTAAACTTTTTGATTGTACATATTTAGATAAGATTTATTTTTGACGTTGGTTGTTTATTATGATTGGTAATATATTTTTTGTTTTTTACGGATTCGTATAGAGGAGGCTCGGGAAAGTAAAAACCAGTTTTCAATAGTTGACCCACTTGTCCCCCTTCTCCCCCCTTTAGGCGGATCTCGGAAGTTGAGATACTTGAATTTTTTTTTTTTTCAGATTCATATAAAGGGGCAACGCGTTAGTCAAAATCATTTTTTAGAACTCCCCACTCTCCCCCCCTTCACCCCTCCCCCCATCGTATCTCGGAAACTAGGACACGTAGCGGCTTTTTGATTTTTACTATAAATTATTAATGAGGAGCGTTTAAATTTGTAAACGGAGGGTATCCTCCCCTCCCCAACCTCCCCTAAAAATAAAAGGGCTATAACTTCGTAACGGTCAGAGATAGCCATTGGGTGCTTGAACAAATATTATAGTAGGCGTCGAAACCTGTCTGGTGGTAGGTAGGTTCTGAGTGGAGCGAACCTGCGCGACCGAGTGGAGCGAAGCGAGCCGGCGACCTCCGCAGCTCAACGAAAGTTGAGTGGGTGAAGCGTAACTCAGGGCGACGACAAGCAAACTTTAGGGTAGTGTTTTTTTAATGGGTCTGTGTTTTTAAATAAGGTTTTTTTTATAGGTGATATTTTTTAAAATTGGTTTTTAGAATGTTTTAGGGGTTCTTAAGGGTTTTCATACTGATATAGGGGTAGTTGTAACGGATTTTCTAATTATTTTAAGGATTCCTATGGATTCTCAAAATTTTATGATGGTAAGGAATACTTCTCAAGAACACGACAAAAAGCGAGCTGCACGCAACTCGCGCACCCACGCAAATACTAGTATTAATATAATGTAGAAGTAAGTAAGTTTTGGAGTCGCTGATTATGAAAATGACATCAAAATGAAAATCCAAGATGACGTCGACGAAAATTTTCGGTTTTTTCTTCATGGGTGTTGTTTTCGTGATTTTTGGGGTCGCTGATAATGAAAATGAGATCAAAATGAAATCCAAGATGGCGCCGATGAAAATTTTCGGTTTTTTCTTCATGGGTGTCATTTTCGTTGTTTTTGGGATAGCTGATAACGAAAATGAGTTCAAAATAAAAATCCGAGATGGCGCCGAGGATTTTTTTTTTATTTTCCGTCATGGGTGTCGTTTTCATGGTTTTTGGGGTTGCTGGTTACGAAAATGAGGTCAAAATGAAAATCCAAGATGGCGCCGAGGAATTTTTTTTGATTTTCTGTCATGGGTGTCGTTTTCATCGTTTTTGGGGTTGCTGATTACGAAAATGGGGTCAAAATGAAAATCCAAGAAGGCGCCAGAATTTTTTTTCGGTTTTTCCGTCATGGGTGTCGTTTTCATGGTTTTCGGGGTTGCTGGTTACGAAAATGAGGTCAAAATGAAAATCCAAGATGTCGCCGAGAGAAAATTTTGTTTTTCCGTCATGGTTGTCGATTTCATGGTTTTTGGGGTTGCTGGTTACGAAAATGAGGTCATAATGAAAATCCAAGATGGCGCCGAGGAAATTTTTTTGATTTTCTGTCATGGGTGTCGTTTTCATCGTTTTTGGGGTTGCTGATTACGAAAATGGGGTCAAAATGAAAATCCAAGAAGGCGCCAGAATTTTTTTTCGGTTTTTCCGTCATGGGTGTCGTTTTCATGGTTTTCGGGGTTGCTGGTTACGAAAAAGAGGTCAAAATGAAAATCCAAGATGTCGCCGAGACAGAATTTTGTTTTTCCGTCATGGTTGTCGATTTCATGGTTTTTGGGGTTGTTGGTTACGAAAATGAGGTCAAAATGAAAATCCAAGACGTTGCCGAGAAAAAAATTGTTTTTCCGTCATGGATGTCGTTTTCATGGCTTTAGGGGTTCCTGGTTACGAAAATGAGGTCAAAATGAAAATCCAAGATGTCGCCGAGAGAATTTTTTTTTTTCCGTCATGGTTGTCGATTTCATGGTTTTTGGGGTTGCTGGTAACGAAAATGAGGTCAAAATGAAAATCCAAGATGGCGCCGAGGAAATTTTTTTGATTTTCCGTCATGGGTGTCGTTTTCATGGTTTTTGGGGTTGCTGGTTACGAAAATGAGGTCAAAATGAAAATCCAAGATGGCGCCGAGGAATTTTTTTTGATTTTCTGTCATGGGTGTCGTTTTCATGGTTTTCTGGGTTGCTGGTTACGAAAATGAGGTCAAAATGAAAATCCAAGATGTCGCCGAGAGAAAATTTTGTTTTTCCGTCATGGTTGTCGATTTCATGGTTTTTGGGGATGTTGGTTACGAAATTGAGGTCAAAATGAAAATCCAAGACGTTGCCGAGAAAAAAATTGTTTTTCCGTCATGGATGTCGTTTTCATGGCTTTAGGGGTTCCTGGATACGAAAATGAGATCAAAATGAAAATCCAAGTAGGCGCCCAAAAAAATTTTCGGTTTTTCGGTCATGGGTGTCGTTTTCATGGTTTTGGGGGTTGCTGCTTACAAAAATGAGGTCGAATGCAAATCCAACATGGCGCCGTGAAAAAAGTTCGGTTTTTCCAACGTAGGTGTCATTTTCATGGTTTTTGAGGTCGCAAAAAAAAAACCACCTTCAAGTATAAATAACAGGGGTATGTTATGTTTACTCTACAGAGTGAACCTCAGTGGCCATTAAGTCGCGCTAAAGTCCAGTCGCGCAAGTTTCCATTTGCGCAAGTGTCCTTTCGCGCAAGAGTCCATTCGCGCAAGTATCTTGGCGCGCAAATGTCCGTTCGCGCATAAATCTAATCGCGCAAAAGTCCATTCGCGCAAGTGTCCAGGCGCGCAAAAGTCCGTTCGCGCATAAGTCCAATCGCGCAAGAGTCCATGCGCGCATTTGTCTTTTCGCGCAAATGGGTTCGCTCAAGTGTCCTTCGCGCAAAAGTCCCAGATCCAGAAAAATTAAGTTTGTCCTTTAAAAAGTTTGTACGGAACCCTCAGTGCGCGAATCCAACTCGCACTTTTATTTATCATTTTGTAAAATGTTTATATGTATCTAAATTCTTCTAATACAAAATTAAACCATTTTTATTTTGATTGTGATAAATATACAGTAGACACATTCCAGACTTTTATTTCTAAACCGTACTGACTAATACATAATTATAAATAATTATGTATCATAAAATAATATCGTCTACAGGATCAAAATGGTTTAGGCGATCACTACGCTCGATCTACACCCGTGTGTGCGTGTATTTGCATGAACAATGCACACTAACATAGGATCGCAACGAATTTGCCTAAACTCTAGCGACTGAATTTTTGGAAGGGGCTCTTAACCAAAAATCAAGTTTTCATTATAATTTGATTCTCAAAAAAAATGTAGTACATACTTGAACAACAGTGCTAAAAACGGATATTTCGCCATTAAAATATTAATTTGATGAAAAACGATTAGCTTAATATAATAAATAATAATAAGTCTTATTCATAATATGCTAAGATCTAATAATGTAAGGTATATTATAATAATGTATTTTATTAAGTTCATTATGTTTGTTATATCCATTTTTGTCAAATCCAAGGAAATAAAAGTCATTTTTAACCCTAACGCCTGTATTTTGTAGTGTTTGTGACGTAATTCCAGCTGGACAGAAAATGCGCATAGTGCATTCCTCGCAACACGTAAACAACCAAGCCCCTTTGCTGTGTAGTTTTTTCCGTTCGTTGCTGCAACTTGATACCTCAGTGTGGCAGTTTGATACTCCTCGATTGTATATTATGTCAGCTTCGCACATTTTTGTGGCTGCTTTTATATCATAAATATGTGAGTCAAGGTTACATAGCAGCATCTGATTTGTGTTTACTTGTGTGCATGATAAAAGATGTTGTTGATCCAGTGGTATCATTATGTCCATTTTCAAGTTAACGGCTATGTATTGAGTTGTTGGTATAATGTTAATCACGGAGGCTCCCTTTATGTTGCGGATTGGGATGACTTCGGTTAATTCATATTGTTCGTCTGCTACTAACGGGATTTTTACTTGGAAAATAATACATTCTTCGGTTAGTTTTCCTTGCACAGTTGCTAGTTTATACATTTCCCGGATACACTTGAATTTGTTTGGGCAGGGTAGTGATAATCCTTTTGGTACTTGTCCCGATATGATGTTCAACTGTTTTTCGATTGCATCGGGTTTCATCAAGTGAGTGTCGACTTTACCGTGGCGAAGATCTGTAACTAGGTTGATCAACATGTCTTGTATTCTCCGCAAGTTTGCTACCATCATGTTTGCGGCAAGTGCTGTAGCAGTAAGGAAAGTTGCTTGGTCTTGTTCGGTTTTCAGTTGTTGCAGCGAGTCTCTGAGACTTATGTGGATGACGATGAACTGTCGGTTCATTCCTTGCTCGTTCTTCTCAGGAGGTTGTATTCCCCTTCGATTATTGAAGTATGTTGTTTGTACAGATTGAGCAAGTGGTCTTCATTGCTGTGTAGTAGTTTGATGTCGTTGTGGTATTTTTCGGCAAATTTGTCATCAAGTACACCAAAGAGAGAGTTGGCAATGTTCCCAATTCCGTTTATGAAACCTCGCTTAGTGCGTCTTCCATGGTCAGATTGTAGTACTTCATTGTAGTGTTTGAGCTCTTTTAGTTCGTGCTCGAGTTGTGTGGATATAGTCAAGTAGGTACGCTCTATTTCGTTTACAAAATCCATGTAGTTGCTGGACGTCTTGTTCAACGGCAGAAATGCTTTTCCAGTAAGTCGACATGTTGTAGTACACCACCAGTCTCTAATCATATAGTATTATCTGTAAGTCTGCGACTTTTTCAAAGTATACAAGACGGGTAGGGTACCCGTCTTGTATACTTTGAAAAGGGTTGTTACATTGACGAGTTGTTTCATGGACGGTTTCACGCACGTAACCATGTACTAGTAACGTGCTATGGTACTTGAGGACGTTACAGCTGTAAACTCCTTTCCGTTCCTGTCTAGGGCTCACCCGACGTTGTCATTGTGATGTTGATGAAGTCGCTTCTGGTTATTTATTGTTCGAGAGTTTCGTTGGTTTGTTTTAGGTATTATTCCCTGTTTCAATGGGTAACTGGGACAATTTTGTTACGGGTCTCTTCATTATGTTGGATTTTGTTTTGAGCTTGACGACTCGTACTAAGTTATCTGGTCTAGGATGCGTCTCTATAACTCGCCCTAATAACCATCGGGCTGGGAGCCACTTGTTCTTCCTTTATAAGGATGACGTCATCCACTTCAATGTTGTGTGTTGGGGTTTGCCATTTTCCTAGTAGTTGTAACGTTTGTAGTCTTTGGACCATTTCTTCCAAAATTCCTTGTACATGTTTTCTGTCAAGCGCCATCGTAAAGTTAACTGACTGTTATCACCCTCTGACGTCATCGGAGGTGTCAGTACCGGTCCACCGACTAAAAAGTGGCCTGATGTCAAGTAATCGATGTCGTCGAGGTAATTTGTTAGAGCCACAAGTGGCCTCGAGTTGAGGCAGGCTTCAATTTGTACTAGCAAAGTATTAAATTCTTCGTACGTAAGCTTTTGTTTAACAAGAACTCGTTTACCATACTCTTGACTGTAGCTTCCCACAATCCTCCCGCGGTTGACCAAGATGGGGCGTTAAAGTGCCATTTAATGCCATTTTCAGAAGTTCTGTTAATGAGGTCGTAGTTGACTAGAAGCTGCATCGCCTCCTGGCGTTCTTTGTCTAGTGCTTTTGCTGCTCCGACAAAGTTCGTTTCATTGTCACTGTAGATATGTACTTGTATGTATGTATGTATGTACTTGAAATATGCAAATTCGCTCATAAACACCAAGACTTTTACACTAAACGAGAAGACATACAAACAAGATACACACTCCGACACAAAACACGACTCAACCTACCACAATCCCGTTTAAAAATGCATTCAACAAGTCCTCTGGTTATGTCAATAAAAATATACAACATGCTACCAGAATCCATAAGAGAAGAAAAAAAACTCCATTTATTCATAAATAAGCTAAAAAAGTTATTATTGACCAAATGTTATTATAGTGTCGACGAATATTTAAATGATAAATCTTTAAAACTTGAAAAATAAATGTTTTTTGTAATGATAATGTTTCTTAGAATAAGTTAGATTATAAGATACTTAAATGATAAGTCCTCTCCACATAGTCTTACTTTTGCTGTGCCCGACAGGGTCCACGATTGTTTCCAAAAAAAATGTTTACCACCTAAGCCTACATTGTGGAATGCAATAAAAGAATTGAGTATTGAGTATTGAGTATGTTTTGGCGTTCCTCTTCGTGCGCATAGCCGCTTCAGTGCTGCGAGGAAAACAGCTTTTGTACATAGACAAATGATGCTCGCGATGTAGGCCTTAACTGTTTTAATGCCCTGACCTTTGTTAGCCTTTATTTCAACGTGTCCCGTGAAATCTACGCCTGTGTGTGAATGGCCGTGACGGTGTAACTCGAGGTGTTGGTAAGTCTGCCAATTGCTGACTACTGCGTTGCGTTTTGTAGCGAAGATAGGTGACACATTTATTAAGTTGCTTCTTGATTGGTTTCATGCCGCCAAGTATCCAATATTTGTTACGAAGGTGTCCCAAAGTAGGTCTGGCACCACCGTGGAGAGTATTCTTGTGGGCTTGGTCAATCAAGAGCTCTGATAGCTTGTGATTGTTTGGTAAAATTATCGGATGTTTTTGGGAGTTGCTTGACTTGGTATGTTCAAGTCTTCCTCGCACTCGAAGAATGCCTTGTGCGTCTAGTATAGGGCTCAAACTCAACAGTTTGCTTGTGGCCCGTACCCTACTATAATGTTTGTATAGGCACGCTATTTCATCGCCAAAGGCATTGTTCTGTGCAGTTTTGACGAGCAGGTGTTGAGTTTCATCGCCAAAGGCATTGTTCCGTGCAGTTTTGACGAGCAGGTGTTGAGTCTGCACTATGTCCTCTGTAGTTAAGTGTGACATGCTGTTGGCTCTTGTTGAATCGTATGATCCAGCTGATGACTCGGGTTGCATAAGTCATTGAGCTGTATTTTTGCAGTAGTTGCTTGATGAGTGGCGCGTGTTTTGTTTGCATTGCGCAAGTTTGACCTAGTTTCCTTTGCTCTTCGTTCGTTGTAAAAATTTCTTGTTTGGGTATATTGTTGTTTTGAAGCCAAGAAGGGACTTTCCACCACAGTTCGTGACCAATTAAGTCTGATGGTGAGATTCCTCTGCTTGCGCAGTCCGCAGGATTATCTTCGAATTTGACATGTTTCCAGAAGTTGGATGAAATTATTTGAGTTATTTGTGTATTATTGACCACAAAACTCTTCCAGCGACTCACGTCTCCATGTAGTCAGCCAAGCACCACCATAGAGTCGGTCCAGCAATGTATGGTGACTGTCTGCGAGTTGATCGAGTTTCTAACTTTTTCAATCAGGCGAGCAGTAGTAATGCACCACATAACTCCAGTCGTGGTAGAGAAATAGAGTTTTTCTGAGGGGCTAATTTTGTTTTAGCTGCTACTAGCCTGATCAACTGTTGACCTATTTATCAGTGGGCTTGCAATATAATGAGGCATCCGTAAGCTCTTTCAGATGCATCACAGAAGCCATGAAGTTCGAAGGTTGAGTGTCGCCGACTCAGCGTGGAATGGTTATATCGTGTATGTGTGCGAGCTGACTGCGGAATTAATCCCATTCTTGCTGTATATTCGGTGGGAGTTGATCATCTTAGCTCGTTGTTGTTGACCTAGCATGTCGAAAAATTAGCTTGGCTTTCACTGTAACCGGTGATAGCCAGCCAAGTGCGTCGTACAGCTTTGATATGTCCGACAGTAGTGTGCGTTTCGTGTTGACGTCACGTTTGTTGCAGAGTAATATTTGTTTGTAAGTAAACTTATCTGTGCGCAGGTTCCAAGTGATGCCTAGCGTTTTATTTGTGTCTGCGTCCTTGAAGTCGAACATTTTTTGGCTTATCAATTCATCTGGCAGCCTCCGAGTAAGCGTGTTTTGTTGCTAGCCCACTTTCATAAGTTGAACCCACCGCCCTTCAGCATTGTTATAAGTTCACCTTGAGCTTTCTGTACTGTTATGAAGTCGTGACATCAGCCTAGTAAGTCGTCCATGTATTGAGAGAGTTGATTGGAGAGAATAGCCGCCGCCAAAGGTTACTGCGCGCCGTTATCCTTGACCAAAAGCTTTATGGTTTGCAATTTCGCATTGCCAGAAAGTGTGCGGACTTGGTGCCATATGTTATTGTAGTCAGTTGTAACTCTTGTAACGGCTCTGTGACTGAATCTCTCTACACATTTTTTTGCAAGTGTTGGTCTTTTTCTTGAATACGTATTTATCGGTAGAATTTCTCAATATCCGCTGTGTACACGTATTCAAATGCCCTCCATCGTAGAATCATAGCTTGTAAGTCTTGTTGTAGGTTAGGCCCGCATTCCATCAATTGGTTTAGACTGTGTCCCGTGCTAGTGGTTGCTGATGCATTGAAAGCCACTCGGAGTTTGGTTGTCGTTGAATCAGGTCTCATTACTCCATCTTCTTCTTCTTCTTCTTTGCGTGTCGATGACTCAAATAATACCCGACCAGTATGTAGCCACTTGCACAGCTCTGTCTGTTTCATCCCATAAGTTTCCGAACGCAGTTTTTTGACGTTTGACAGATGACGTTTCAGTTGTCAGGGCGATGACGTTTTGTTGTCAGTGCGATCTTGGTTGGAAAAATGGTCGCTTCCGTGGTCTTTTTTTTGGTGCACGCTGGTGTCGTGTAATTATTGTTTAAAACTTTGAGTTAATGTTAATCCGATACAATCTTGGTCGGTTTTTGATATTTTGTTAATAATTGAGTGAAAATTAAGACATTTCGCCATCTTGCGTCGTGACCGCGAATAATTTGTTGGTTAAGTAGCCGGCTTTTGTGTCGTTTGGACGCCGGTAACTTCCTGAATTCAGTGCTGGACTATTGTAAATCCACACTTGGGTTCGCTAACCGGGATAAGATTTAGTTGGACATTGACGGAAAAGTGCCACGTGTGTGATCTTGGAAGGTTTGTCCAGGCAGTCGACGGTACGCGCTGTGGGCGTCCTTTGGAATACCGTCGAATCTGACCTAATTTCACATGCACAACACAAAACACATTTACACTTACACCCCACCCAGATACGACGTGACCTGGGACTACGCCACACATCAGTCCAACGTGATGGGTAAGTGTACATAATAATTGTTTTCCCCTTGTCGATTGGACAAGTATTATTTTGATTAGGGCTCCGCGTAATCGCGGACATCGTGAGTCTGCTGGTGCAGTCTCACACAACTGGTAGCAGAGCGTGGTTTAATTGTTAAATTCACCACTTATTGTCGAGTTAAAGTATTGAGAAGTCTGATTTGTTGCCTGTCAGCCTGACTCAAATTAAACATAGTTAACATTGATTGTTTGACATAATATGTTATGATATGTAGTGTCCCTTGTGGCTTGTACTTTAATTTGTTGTTGTATAAACAAGGTATTGCTTGTACAGGGTCGGATTTGAACTTGTAATAATTCAAACTAAGTTTTATTATTTGGTTTAAATTGTAGTTGGGTCCGGGAAAATTATTCCTGTTGATTATTTAATTGAATTTAATTTGTTTATTTGATATTTGTCCCAATGGCTTCATTGAAAGCTGTAAACCAAGCCATTGGTGGATTGACCTCACAGCTAAGATGGTTTGCCTCTGCTGCTGCAACCGCTGAGCGTCTAGACCTGGAAGAGGCCACGCTTGCCCGGTATGAGCAGTTGAATGCGAGATTGAGTGCGGTTGACACTTTGTTTGCTCGCTTCAATGAATTGATTTTAGACTTGGACCTGGAAACATTGGAACAAGCAGCCCGTGATAAGGTTGTTGCGGATTATGACCAGATGTTGAACCTGGGTGACATAATAAGTATGCGCGCCAGGGAAATTTTGAAGAGTCGGGACCCTGCCCAGGTCAAAACAGAGACCTCTGTTGTTGCAGGCCCTGGACTTTTGGGTAGACTGTCTACCCTGGAGCTGCCACATTTTGACGGCCACTTGGACCATTGGTTAAGCTTCAGGAACCTGTTTGAAAGTTTGGTTGATTCGCGCTCTGACCTCCGACCGGCCCAGAAGTTGGCTTATTTGTTGTCAGCCCTAGGAGGTGAGGCTCGAGCCTTGGTGCAGCACTTGCCGGTGACCGACTCGGCCTATCCCACCGCTCTGGAACTTCTATCCCGACGATACCAGAACAAACGTTGCCTGGCTGATGTCCATATTGACCAGATCTTGGGGTTGCCGGCCATCACCAGAATGTCAGCGTTGCGTGCTGACCTGTTGAATCCATTGCTGGCAGCAACCAACGCCTTAAAACGATTGGAGTTGCCGGTGGACTATTGGTCCTATCTTTTGGTGCACATAGTGTTGCAGCGGCTTCCGTCAGACTTGAGGTCCCGTTTTGAGCAGAAGTATGGTGGGGATAGTGCCACCCATCTCCCCCCTTTTGAAGACCTCGTCAAATTTTTGGAGGATGAGTGTCGTTTCCTCGACAACGCTCGTGGTGCCACGGGGTCAAGCCAACCGCCCTCTCGGCCGAGGGCCCAGGGACGGACTAGGACTGTCGGGCCTGGTGATAGCCGCCCTGCCCCCCGTTTTGGTGGCACCCAGAGTAATCCTGCTTGCAGCTATTGTAAGGCCACGGGACATGGCGTAGTCACTTGCGCGGCCTTCTTGGAGTTGCACGTGAGTGCCCGCCGCCGAGTTGCCAATGCACGCCGTCTGTGCTTTTCTTGTTTGGGGAATCATTTTCATCGGGATTGCCCCAACCCCCGCCCTTGTTCAATTTGTAGGGGTTCACATCTTGAAGTTTTGTGCGCCAACGCGAACCGCTCTGACAGACCAGCCTCTGATGGGGGTTCGCGCAGGGGGGGGTATAATGGAGATGAGCACCGGGCTCCTCGCTCGCCGGTTCAGAATCGATGAGGGGCCTACAACTTTGACCGCCGTACTCCACCCCCCGCGCCAGTTGATCGGGAGCCGCGCGACCGCCGATTGACCTCCCCTCGTGAAGGCGATTATGCAGCTGCTGGTAGGCGACATTGGCCAGACCAGCACCGCCTTCCCTCCCCTCCGTTGGCGGAACGACGTTCCGATGTACTAGGGAGAATATTGTTGGGAAATATGAAAGTCTTGCAGCCGAACGGTTTGGTGGCTGTCTCGACCATCTTTGGCTTTGCGGTGATGGGCCCAGTGTTGAAAGCTGCCCCTCCACCTGAGCCTGATTTTGCGTTGGCGTGTGGCTCCGCTCTCTCTGACGCTGTTCAGAGGTTTAGGGAGGTTGAGGAGCCACCGCAAGTGGCCCGCTTGAACCCGGAACATGAGGAGTGCGAGCTGTTCTATCAGAACAACACAGGTCGACTCCGTTCCGGTTGGCTCGTAACACGGTTGCCTTTTGTTGCAGTTCGACCACCTCTCGGCGAGTCCAGACCTATGGCCGAGAAGAGATTGTTGGCGATGGAGCGCCGTATGGCCAGGGATCCGGTGCTGCGGCAGAAATATTTAGATTTCATGCGTGAGTACGCAGACTTGGGACACATGTCGGTGTCAAATTTGGATTGGCGCTCAGTTGAGCATTACTTTCTGCCGCATCACGTGGTCCTCAAGGCATCCACCGGTAAGCTGCGCACAGTATTTGATGGGTCTGCGCGGACTTCCTCTGGTGTCTCTTTGAATGATTGCTTGCACTCCGGCCCCAAATTGTTGAGGGACCTTTGTGATGTCATCACGTCTTTTCGTCGTCATCAAGTAGTCTTTGTGGCTGACATCAAAATGATGTTCCGGCAAACGGTTATTCACCGGGATGACAGACGTTATCAGTTGATCCTGTGGCGAGAGAATCCCCGGGACCCCATGGTTGTTTATGAGCTCAACACGAATACGTACGGCCTTCGATCGAGCCCTTTTGTTGCTATTCGTTCGCTTTGGGAGCTCGCGGACCGAGATCGCTTGAAGTTCCCTCGGGCGTCCGCCATCTTGAAAACGGACTTGTATTTTGATGACGTCTGCACTGGGGCTTCCACGGTTGAGGAAGCTATCCTGTTGCGTGACGAGTTATGGGAACTATACTGCTACCCTTCATGGGTTTTGTGACGCATCTTCGCACGGTTATGCAGCTGTTGTTTATCTGCGCACCGTCAGCGCGACAGGCCAGGTGAAGTTGTCACTGATCATGGCCAAGAGCAAGGTGGCCCCCCTTCGGACGGCATTGACCATCCCTAAGCTAGAGTTGTCAGGGGCGACGCTTCTTGTGCGTCTCTTGAATCACGTTGCTCAAACTTTAGGTGGATCTGTGAACATTCGGAATTCTTACGCCTGGACGGACAGTCAAATTGTTTTGTGTTGGTTGAAGACGTCCGTCCACTCCTTAGAGGTCTTAGTTGCGAACCGAGTGTCACAGATACAAAATTCCGAAACGCCTTTGATTTGGAGGCACGTGCCTGGAGACTTGAACCCCGGCGACGTAGCCTCACGTGGGTGCATGGCCCCCGCCTGATTGTGCACCCCCTTCGGTGGGGACCGGATTGGCTGACTCGCCCCGAGGATGATTGGCCTCGAACGCCAGTTTTGATGTCGGATCCTTTGCCCGGGCTTAAGGTGCTCGCTGTTGGGACGAAGGACCCTCCGTTTGATCCTGATATTTTGTTGAATCGATACAGCTCCCTTGACAAATTGTTGAACGTTACCTCGTGGATCAGGCGTTTTGGTCACAATGCTAGGAATCCAGGGGACAAGCGCCTGTCACCGGTTCTCTCTCCTCAAGAGCGACAGGAGTCACTCCTCCTGTGGGTTCGCTCTGTGCAGGCCCTACACTTTGAGAAGGAGATCGAGACCTTGAAGTCCGGTAGAGTTAAGTTGTCGGGAGCCGTTAGTAAGTTGAACCCCTTTTTGGATGAAACGGGTCTTTTGCGTGTTGGAGGACGGTTGAGGCACTCTAGCCTTCCTTATGGGGTCCGTCACCCCCTTTTGTTGCCCAAGGCGGGCCATTTGATTAAATTGTTGGTGACTGATCGTCACATTAAGAACTCGCACGCCGGTTGCAATGCGCTGTTGGCCATTCTGCAGCGAGAGTTTTGGATTTTGTCGGCTCGTCGTACCATTCGTAGCATCGTCTTCCGTTGCATACCGTGCTATCGGACTAAGGCCCCAACGATGCAGCCCCAGATGGGAGACTTGCCTGCTAATCGTGTCAATGAGGCGAGGCCCTTTGCAGGCGTAGGAACGGACTTTGCTGGTCCCTTTTCGATAAAGACGTCTACCCTTCGCAATAGTAAAATTGTCAAGGCTTATTTGTGCGTATTTGTCTGCCTGTCAACTAAGGCAGTGCACTTGGAGCTGGTATCCTCCCTCTCGACGGAGGCCTTTGTGGCAACTTTGGATAGATTTACGTCTCGCCGTGGGTTACCTTCTCTGATCAGGTCTGATTGCGGTACCAACTACAAGGGTACAAATAACTATTTGAAAGAAGTGTATGACTTTCTTAATGAGAGCCAGGTTGACATTGGTAACAAATTGGCCCGTCGAGGGGTCACTTGGTTGTTTGACCCGTCAGCCTGCTCCCATTGGGGGGGTATTTTTGAGGCCGCGGTGAAAGCGGCAAAGGGACTCTGGCGGAGATTGTTGGGAGACACCGTTCTCACCTTTGAGGAATTAGCTACGGTATTTTGTCGCATTGAAGCGGTACTAAATTCGCGTCCATTGTGCCCGCTCTCTTCGGACCCGAACGATTTGGAGGCTCTAACCCCGGGCCATTTCTTGATTGGACAGCCACTTGTCGCTCTGCCTGAGTACCCCTTTGTTGATGTGAGCCAAAATCGGCTATCGCGGTTTCAGTTGGTGCAACAGCTCACTCAGAGCTTTTGGAAGCGTTGGAGCTTAAAGTATCTGCACATCCTCCAGCAGCGCGTCAAGTGGACTGATAAAACTCATCCGCCCAAGATAGGAGACCTCGTCCTTATTAAGGATGCCAACCTTAAGCCTCTGTATTGGCGCAGGGGGCGCATTCTCAATTTTGTGGCTGGCACCGACGGGGTACCTCGTTTTGCTGAGGTTTTGGTGGATGGATCGGTTATGAAGAGAGCGGTCGCAACCTTGTCAAGACTGCCAATTGATTAGCGGACGGGACGGCCCGTCCGGGGGGGGGGTAGATGTTTCATCCCATAAGTTTCCGAACGCAGTTTTTTGACGTTTGACAGATGACGTTTCAGTTGTCAGGGCGATGACGTTTTGTTGTCAGTGCGATCTTGGTTGGAAAAATGGTCGCTTCCGTGGTCTTTTTTTTGGTGCACGCTGGTGTCGTGTAATTATTGTTTAAAAACTTTGAGTTAATGTTAATCCGATACAATCTTGGTCGGTTTTTGATATTTTGTTGATAATTGAGTGAAAATTAAGACATTTCGCCATCTTGCGTCGTGACCGCGAATAATTTGTTGGTTAAGTAGCCGGCTTTTGTGTCGTTTGGACGCCGGTAACTTCCTTAATTCAGTGCTGGACTATTGTAAATCCCCACTTGGGTTCGCTAACCGGGATAAGATTTAGTTGGACATTGACGGAAAAGTGCCACGTGTGTGATCTTGGAAGGTTTGTCCAGGCAGTCGACGGTACGCACTGTGGGCGTCCTTTGGAATACCGTCGAATCTGACCTAATTTCACATGCACAACACAAAACACATTTACACTTACACCCCACCCAGATACGACGTGACCTGGGACTACGCCACACATCAGTCCAACGTGATGGGTAAGTGTACATAATAATTGTTTTCCCCTTGTCGATTGAACAAGTATTATTTTGATTAGGGCTCCGCGTAATCGCGGACATCGTGAGTCTGCTGGTGCAGTCTCACACACTGTCATTGGCTTCGTTTAAATCCTGGAAGGTGCAGGTGGCTGTGCATGATGGGCAAGAAAGGAGGTGGGGCATATCCTGCAGAGGGGCTCCACACTGACATTGTATTTGGGACGGGTCGATGATACCCCATTTGGCCAGATTATTTCTACAGCGGCCAACCTGGGCCCGCAAACGGTTAAGAGATTTCCAGATTGGCCACTGCAGTTCCTGTCCAGGGGGAAGATGTTCTGCTGGATTGATGAAGTGAGGAGGGGTGGGATATCTGTTCCTCCACAATTCGCATCTTTCATCTGACGCACTGTCCTTTGAGGAAATCGTGTGTCTCACGAAACTTTTACGGCTTTTTAAGCGTGAAGGTGGCATTTGATGCCCTTACAGGGGGTGGCGGTTATCTCGTTCCTGTTTTCCCTTCTCGATGCAACTAGCTATTTCGCACCGAACGTCTGGTGGGGCTATATCTGCCAACGGATACAACATCGCATGAGGGGTGGGTTTTAAGCACCCCGTTACAATGCGGCAAGTATCGTTCAGCGCTATGTCAACTTCTCTAGCGTGGGCTGAACGGTGCCACACTGGGCATGCAAACTCCCCAGCAGAAAAAGCAAGACATAGGCCGGTCGTGCGGAGAACTTGTGGCGATGCTCCCCAGCTGGTGGATGTGAGGCGGCGAAGAACGTTATTTCTGGTCCCGACTTTTTGTTTTGTTTAAAGGCAGTGGTGCTTATAAGTCAGAGATCTATCTAGGGTGACGCCCAAGTAGCGTGGTTGAGAGCAATGCTCCACGTCAACGCCCCGCCACGAGACACTGAGAGCTCTGTTTGCCTGACGGTTGCGGAGATGGAAAGCACAGGACTGGGTCTTGGACGGATTTGGCCGTAGGGCATTTTCATCATAGAATTTCCCTAGTGTTTCCAGAGCTTCCGTCAGCTTACCTTCTGCCTCTTCAAATGTAAGTGTCTGGGCGGCCAGAGCAAGGTTGTCTGCATATAAAAACCGGCCAAGTGCGAGTCGGACTCGCGCACGAAGGGTTCCGTACCAATTATTATAAAAAAATCACGTTTGTTGTATGGGAGCCCCCCCTTTTTTTTTTTTTTTCGGATGGGAAATCATCAAATAACCCCTCCCGCTCTGGGCGGAGCAGGAGGGAGTGTCAGACTTTTACTGACTAAAACCCATCCATGTTCCTTCATCGCCCTTTGTGTTCCGGGGCCACGGTATCTCTTTCGAATAGTCCCGCAGCCCCGGCAGGCATCGGTCCTTACGGACCCCTTCCCTTTTGCTGACTCTCTTTGAGGCGCGCGTGGAACACGAACGCGCCGTCGACACGGCCTGTCGTCATGAGACGGATGGACGGCGAGCTAGCCCATAGCCCACCGTCATTTAAGTGAGCATGACATTCTCTCAGTCACCAAGGCATATTCAAGTCAATGAAAGATAAATAAATGTAAATGGTGGCTGAACAGTACAAAGTACTCACACATGTGCTATGCAATTATATAATACTAAGAACTGGAATCTATACAATGCAAGTATATTTTTACAGTCTTCTGCATGGAACACGAACGCGCCGTCGACACGGCCTGTCGTCATGAGACGGACGGACGGCGGGCTAGCCCATAGCCCACCGTCCACAGGCCCGCGCCTACGGTGGCCGGGGGCCATGTGGTGGTGGCCCCCGACGCCCGGGGCGTCTCCCGCGGCGGCCGGGACGTTGAGAGGTTCTCTCCCTCTCACGTTCCGCCACCTCCTTCTCTAGCATTACTGCTTCGCAGAAGGAGGTGACGGCGTCCCATTCCGTCTCGCTCCGGACCATGGCTTGCACCAGGGCCGGACGCGAGAGGTCGCCGCCGCCGATCGCCACTTCGAGGACACGGCGGTGCTCCGCCCACGCGGGGCACACCTCCACCGTGTATTCCACCGTGTCCTCCGGTCGATCCTCACAATGGAAGCACCCGGGCGTTTCCCGATTCGGTGCAGGAACCTCCCGAACACTCCGTGTCCGGTGAGGACCTGCGTCAGGCGGAAGGTGAGGACGCCGTGGCGTCTCTCAAGCCACTCCTCAAAGAGGGGACTAGTGCCCTGCACGGGGTTGCGACAGTCGCTCTCTCCATGTCGCCATGAGATCCCGCCGGAAGTCTGTCCGCTGAGCGACAATTTGTCACGGCAGCGGAGTTTCCCCCCGGCGTAGCGCCTCCGCGCGCCATTCGTGTAGGCGCGCGAGGACTATCGCCTCCAGATCCCATGGCGGCAATCCGGCAAGGAGGCTCGCCGCCTCGCGGGCAATCGTGCGGTAGCCCCGGGCCAGCCTTACGGCTACCACCTTTTGGGGCGCGTTCAGGTAGTGGGCGGCACGCCGCCTCAAAGAACCGTAGAGCCTCCGGCAGGAGGCGTTCGGCCCCCCCAGGTTGGGCAGGAGCCGCCTGAAGGCAGCCCCAGTCCGCTCCAGTTTGGGGGCCAAACGTCGGAAATGTTCCACGAAGTTCCACCGGCTGTCAAGGACAAGTCCCAGGTACTTCAACGTCGACTCGACGCCGATGGATACCCCTCCTACCGTCAGTAGGGATCCCGTCGGTGGCGCATTCCGAGGCCCATGAAAGCACATGGCCTCGGACTTGTGCAGTGCCACCTCGAGACCCAGTTGCCGGATCCTCTCAACGACTATCGCAACCCCGCGTGTCATCGCTTCGGCCGCCGCCTCGTGCGACCTCCCCTGTGCCAGCACCAGCGTGTCGTCAGCGTAGCACACTACGCTGACACCGCTAGGGAGGTCGGCGCGCAGCACCCAGTCGTAACCGATGTTCCACAAGGGCGGCCCTAGGACCGATCCCTGCGGAACACCGCACGACATCTCTCGCCGGTTCCATTCTCCGCTGCGACCGGGGTAGATGACGGCTCTGTCCGTCAGATAGTCCCCGACTACTCGACGGAGGTAGGTCGGCACCCGGTGATACCGGAGCGCCTCCCTAATGCAGCTCCAGGGCATGGAGTTGAAGGCGTTGGCGATGTCGAAAGACACCGCTAAGACAACCCCACCCCTGGACACCGCATCCCCCGTCGTGAGGGCTCTCACGCGCATGATGGCGTCCACCGTAGAGCGCCCCTTGCGGAAACCAAACTGGTGTTCCGCAAGGTCCGGCCCAGTCCCCGCAAGGTGCTCGGCGAGGCGGTTTGCAATGACTCTTTAAAAGAGCTTGCCCACCTCGTCGAGCAGCACCACGGGCCGGTATGCGGACGGAGAGTCCGCAGGGCACCCCGGCTTCCGGATGAGGACCAGCTTCCCCGTCTTCTAACGAAGCGGGAACTGGCCTCTCTCCAAGCATGCGCTTAGGAGCCCCTCCAGTCGGGGCCCGAGAGCCTCCGAGGCCAGGACCCAGACTTTGCCAGGCAAGCCATCGGGTCCCGGGGCGGTATTTTTGGCACTGAGCCTGCGTACCGCCACTCTCAGGTCTACCCCAGTCACCTCCGGAGTGTCATCGTCGTCGTCCTGATGATCCGCTTCCAGCACCGCAGGGGGCGGAGCCATAGGCGGGGGTGGGTGTTCCCCTCGCGAAGGGAACAGAGTGCTCACCACGTCCTCCACGAGCTCAGGCCGGAGACTCTGCGTCAGTGGGGGGGCCCAGGGGCGGAGTTTGTCCCGCACCAACTTGTAAGGGCTCCACGGATCTCTGTCGAGAGTCCCCAGCATCTCCTCGCGGGCCAGATCCCTGGCCCGCAGGACAGCCTCGCGGAAAGCGGTCATCGCCGCTATGTACCCCTCATATAGCTCCGCCTCAATGGCTGCCGCATCCGGTGGGCGGATGCGGAGCCTGCGATGCCTGGCGTACAGGTGTCGTGCAGCGACGCACGCTTTGCGCAGAGACGTTAGCTCTCGCGACCACCAGTACACCTGACGCCGGGCGCTTCTTGGCCGAACGCGGGGCATTGCCACGTCGCAGATGTCAGACATGGCCTCCTGGAACCACCCTGCCTCATTGTTTATGTCTGCAGGCCTGTCCGGTGATGTCACCCAGGCCTGCACGATCGAGGCTTCCAGGAGGAGCTCCCGGTCCAGCTGCTTCAGCGCCCAACGCGGACCACTCGGGGCCTGTTGGACCGGCGCGCTTGAGGTCTGGGTGGAGACGTCGAACCGGATGTACCGGTGGTCGGAATAGGTCTCCACCCCCTCCATGACACGCCAGTCAACAACACGCGGCGACAGAGCGGGGCTAGCGAACGAAATGTCCACCACTGACTCGCCCCGCATCCGCACACACGTGGGGACAGAACCCCGATTTAGGACGACCAGGCCCTTCTCCAGGGCCCAGTCTTCCACCATCCTTCCCCGCACGTCTGTGCAACGAGAACCCCAAGCCAAGTTCTTGGCATTGAAGTCCCCGAGGACAAGCACGGGGAGGGAATGGTTTCCGACGACAACACTCAACTCTGCGAGAGAGTTGTGGAACTCGGCGAGAGTTCGGCTCGGGGAGAAGTAGACTCCCACCACTACGATCTCCCCGAACCGGGCTGCTACGCACCCCCGACCCCTCCTGACACCTTCAAGGGTCGGGGTACCGGCGGCGGCCGACGACACTATGGTCACTGAGCCGCTAAGGTCCGCCACCCAGTCTTCCCTGGGGAGGACAAAATACGGCTCAGCGACCACAGCAATGTTAATCAACCACTGCGCTATGCTCTGGAGCAACAGATCCTGAGCGCAGGCGCAGTGGTTGATGTTCGCTTGGAGGAAGCGTAATGGGGCCGTTATTGGCACTCCATTACCGCTTCCTCCCTAGCCCCCTGCGAGGGCCCCTCTGTGGCGGCGACAGTGGCAGCGGCAACGGTGGCAGTTGCGGCTGCGGCGGTGGCGACGGTGGTGGTGGTGGCGGCGGAGGGCCTCCCCTTGCCTCTGGTGGCCTTGGTGGGTGCAGCGCAGGCCTTGCTTCCAGCCCGGTGGTCGGCTGGCTTGCCAGCCGCCGCACAGGCACCGCAGTGCGGCGTGGCACAGCAAGCTGCAGATACGTGACCGGGCTGGCTGCAACGGAAGCAGAGTCCGCTGCGGTCAACCTCCAAGGCGCACTGTACTGACACGTGGTGTCCCACGTGGCAGCGATAGCACCTCAGAGGTCTGGGCTCTAGCAGCTTCACCTGCGCTGAGACCCAGCCCACCAGTAGCCTTCGGCCCTCCGTTATGGCTTTAGCCGCCGTCACCGGGCAGCATACCGTAACGGTATGCATACCCGTGGAGTCCGGGCGAAAGGCGCCTGCCCTGACCTGATCGGCAGGGCACCCTCTGGACCTGGCGACGGCGGCCACCACCTCCTCCTCGGTAACCGAGTCGTCCAGACCCAGGATGCGCAGGTCTGCGCATCTATCAATATGTGCGTTAAGGGAGGTGCCAATAAATGCTTAAAGAGTTTAAGGATCCTGTTGCTTATATTATCCCATCCAACTGCACAGTCATCTTTAAGGCCAGATATTATTCGGGATATTTCGTTTTCGTCAGTATCCAGCATAGCAAATGACTTCAGGTTGTTGTTCTGTTTTTGGAAAAAACGTTGGGAGCAATGTTTCGGAATCTTTTCGGCCAAAGTTTTCCCAACATTAACAAAAAAGTTATTATACTTCACGCTTCGTCCTCGAGATTAGTATTTTAGATTATAGACAACATGTAGTTACGCCGTTAGTGTTTACCGCTTTGCACTGTGGTTGAGAGTTTTTTTTTATTTTATTTTTTTTGTGGGTACTTTACAAACCATAGACTGTCATACCTCGACTTCCTCTGTTCATTCGCAGTTTAGTGCTCGACCGCTCAACACGTATTTCTAATTCGCGCTCCTCACGTACTAAAATGCCAAAACGTAAACGGTCGGTAGAAGACGAAATGTTTCATTTGCTGCGTAAAGTGAAAAAGTTAAAACGCAAGATCCGTAGGACAAAATACAGTGACTCGGAAAGTGATTCCCGAGAAGAAGATTCACTAACTCGTGATTGTGCTACAAGGATGCGAAGCGAAATTCACCAACCAGGTACCTACCTACATATTGATTTTCTTATGTGTTTTTTACACAAACCTATTACGTATCCAGACGAATGCAACCGAAATAGTCAGCGGGACTGTTTCACCGCAATCAAAAACGTAACGGTAACCGTACAATTCAGCGGGAATTGTACAAAACCGAAAACTGATAACAGCAGTTATCTCAATCAGTACCCTATTACGTAACATGATAAAATGTAACTTAGTAAAGTCTATCTTTTTAATGCAATGCAATAATTTTATTTGCCATATTTTGCTAACTACTTTTCCTTTTTTATTTGAAAAATGCTGTAAATTAATTGATGATAATGGGTACTGTGTTTTTATATAAATAAAAGTCTGGAAAAATGAGCATAACAATATGCTAAAATAGCAGTGTACTCAGAGCCGTCATCGGGACGAGCTCGACACATAGCTTTATCCATTAAAGACAATCACAATAATTGCAGTACTCTTTCCAGAGTCACCTTGCCCACCTCTGGACCCAGATATCTGGTTATCAGACTCTCCTGCACATGTCGCACCTAATGATTGTCAGATTACCGAGCAAATTATAAACGATGTCTGTCAAGATATCCCAACGTCAGTTCCAACCAATGATTCTGACAAAACCGCCTCGGTCTTGGCCCCTGAAAAACCTAGCCAGGAAGAACCTCAGGAGTTAGATACTGACACACTAGAAATTTTAGGTGATGACCCATTATCACAAATTAAGTATAACAAAGATATACGTCCGGAACTCGCATCGCGTTTACAACATCTCGCCCAAGAGGGTCTTAGCAAAGAGGCAAAAAAGACTCTTATGGCAAAATATCCCTTGCCCGCGAACTGTCTTTACATAGGTGCACCTAAGATTAACCCTGAAATTAAAGCAGCACTCGCTGATATCGCTTTAAAGCGAGACAAGGGTATTGAGGGCAAGCAAGTGCAAATGGCATCGGCTGTATCTTGCTTAAGCGAAATTATTACATCACATCTTAACTCGAAAGACAGGGATAACGAGTTGCTTCAAAAACTCATGGACGTGACTCGCCTTCTTTGCGACATCCAGCACAATGATTCTGCTACTAGAAAACATTTCGTTCTATCGTCTGTTAAAAAAGATATGAAAGAACATCTTACGAGCACAAAAATTGATTCCTTCTTGTTCGGGGAGAATTTGGCTGAAACGATTAAATCTGCGAGGGCCGTGAACAAATCCGGTGTCGAATTAAAAGCAGACGATAAAACCCAGCCCAAGAAATCTATCACGCCGGTTCCAAAAAACCGGCGAGCTCCGGGCCCGGCGCGCAGGCATTCGGGTGCGCCTACGAGGAGCCGCGGGCCTGCAGCCCCGCGAGCCCCTGCGCCCCCGCCGCCGCCAGCGTACGGCTCCTACCGGACAGCGTGGCCGGGATCGCTACCGCCTCCCCCGCCGCCGCCTCCGCCGCCGCCGCCAGCACCTCCCGCGACTCGTCGCCGATACTGAATGCAGTTAAGTACGCTGGCCGTTTATCATTGTTCTACTCACAATGGACACGAATCACAGACGACCACACCATCTTGTCGTGGATCAAAGGATACAAAATACATTTTTCATCTCCAGTAGTCCAAGACACGTTCCCCATTCCACGGGATTATACCGATTCTGAACGTACACAGCTTATTGAAGCAATAGATAACCTTTTACAAATAGGTGCCGTGTCAGAGTGTAAACCATGTAGTGGCCAATACTTGTCAAGCTTTTTCCTTACACCTAAATCTAATAGGAAAATGAGGTTCATTTTAAATCTTAAAAAATTAAATCAATTTATTACTCCAGACCACTTTAAACTTGAAGATTTACGTACTGCTTAAAAATTAACATCTAAAGACTGTTATATGGCCACTCTTGATCTAAAGGACGCTTACTTTTTAATCAAACTTCACAACGAGTCAAAAAAGTACCTTCGTTTTGCTTTTAATAACAAAATTTATCAATTTAACGTCCTACCTTTTGGATTGAGCACGGCACCTTTTATTTTCACCAAAATTATGAAACCCGTTGCGAAATGCTTACGATCTATTGGATTATTATCCACCCTGTATTTGGACGACTGGTTATTATTTGGCCAATCGTACCAGCAATGTTTCACAAATATTGATACCACTAAAGAGTTGCTTATTTCCTTGGGTTTCATTGTTAATAAAGAAAAAAGTGTCCTCGTACCCTCACAAACATGTAAATTTTTAGGAATGATTATAAATTCACCAAGTATGACTCTTAGTTTGCCCTTTGAAAAACGAATGCGAATCCATTCTGAATTAGAACGCTTTATTAAAGTAAAACGCTGTAAGATAAGAAAATATACCGAACTGGTAGGTTTACTTGTATCGGCTTGCCCCGCTATTGAATACGGGTGGTTGTACACCAAAGAATTAGAACGCTGCAAATTCCTTAACCTACGAGACCATAATGATTACGACAAATTCATGAATATCCCTAATTCTGTTTTACCAGACATTCAGTGGTGGCTCGGTTCTATAAATCACTCCTTTCGCTGTATCAGAGATGATGATTATACCTTTGAAATATACTCTGACGCCTCAACAACGGGGTGGGGTGCCTGCAGTAATGGTAACACGGCAAGTGGTCAATGGTTACAAAGCGAACAAGAACAGCATATATTTATTTATTTATTTATTTATTTGCTCTCATGCACATCACACATTTCACAATAATTATTATTGTCGGTTTCCGCACATGAACCCCGTCAGGGCACCGCAAAGTACAATGTTGGTTGCTGTTGAGTCAATATAATAAACAAATTGAGTCAAAACCCGTCAAAACACAACAGATCACATTTCACTTAAAATATGTCCAAAAGTCGTCATGATGTCCAGGTAGCAGTAATAAACACTATATATTAGTACACATAAGGTCACAAATACAAGTCAAATTAAATGGAACAAAATAATAACAATAATAAGGAATAGGTAATAATTACAATCATGTCATGTCAATATCGCAATTGATTAAATTGAATTATGGTGTCATTTTACAATAAAAGATAAAAATGTCACTAGACTAAACAATATTATGTCTTGACCAGACCGGATCTCACAGAAAAAGATTCGTAAATTGTGTAGGTACACCTATAAAGTTTTATCCGTCATGAATTGTTCTACCGTGTAATAACATTTCTCTATTAAAAGTATTCGTAGTTTATTATAGAATGAATTTGTATTCTCCTCATCTTTTATGTATTTAGGTAAATTATTATAAATTGTTGCAATTCTATAGTTGGGACTATTTTTCATTATTTTTAATTTTGGTGTCGGTGTAATCAACTTGTTTTTATTTCTTCGGTTATAGTTTTGGTTTGCTTCTATGTTTGATATAAAGTAATTCCTGTGTTTTTGGACGAAGGTAGCTATTTGTAATATATAAAGGGAGGGTAACGTTATTATTTTATTTTTTATGAAATGTGGTTTACAACTTTCCCATGGTTTAATATTTTGATTGATTTTAGCCATCTATAGGCCGTGCCCCTAATTCCTAAACCATATAATTTTTGCAGTAAAATGTCATGGGAAACCTTATCATACGTTTTAGTCATGTCTAGAAACAAACCTATGGCATATTGTTTATCATTAATGTAGTTATATATTTCTTGTACGTAGTTATATACCGCGAGTGTGGTCGATCTATCTTGCCTAAAGCCAAACTGATTTATGTCTAAGAGATTAATTTTTTCTAAAAAGTTGTTAATTCTAGTAGACATTGTTTTTTCAAATATTTTTGATATAACTGGTAGAAGGGCTATTGGTCGATAGGAACAGGGATCTTGGGGCTTGCCGCCTTTTTTAAATACTGGTCGTAGTTTAGCTATTTTTAATTTATCCGGGAAGATACCTTCGTCAAGGGATTTATTTATTAGTTTAGTTATAGGTGGTGTCAATTCATTAATGCATTCTTTAATTAGGAAAGATGGTATTTCATCATCTCCGGCACTGCGCTTGTTCTTCATTTTGCGTATTATATTATAGATTTCACGCTCCGTGGCGGGTTGGACAAATAGAGAATTTATTGATGGGGTAAGCACTGGGCATGTACTCGTCGTGTCGTTGGGTAGCGGTTCGCCGACCGAAGCAAAGAAGTTGTTAAAGATATTAGCAACCGTTGTTGGTGTACTTGTGGTTTTATTGTCATTATAATGCAGGGTAATATTTTTGGTATGGCACTTAGAATCTGGTTTATGGTAATTTTTAATAATGTTCCACATGGTCTTAGATTTATTTTGTGACCGCTTCATTGCCTTTATATGATTACATTTTTTTGACAGTTTTACACACTTCTTCAAGATTTTTTCATACGCTTTATAGTGTGTCTTTAAAAGTGCATTATTGGTTTTTTCTACAAACATTTTAAGTAATCTTTTGTGCTCACATGATTTTTTTAAGCCTACAGTTAAATATGGTTTCTTTTTTATTTTGTTTATTTTTACGCGTTTTTTAGGTATAGTTTCATTTATTAACTCATGCATCTTATTATGAAATTCTGTGTACATTTCGTTAACGTTTTTATTTTTGCATAGTGTTTCATTCCAATCCGTTTGGCTAAGTTTAAGTTTAAACCGTGAAACAGATTTTTCATTAAATAGTCTTTTTGTCACGAAGTAAGTAGGAATATGTTGTTCTTGTCCTAGTGATTGTTGCGAATAGTTAAGGCTTTTGTGGTCAGAGATACCAGTATTGTCAGTAGTTAGTTTGTATTGTCTTTGGTTGGTAAATATTAAGTCTATGCATGATGATGTAGTCAGTGTCTGTCTTGTTGGTTCGTTGACGATTTGGTGTAGGTTGTGTTCTAACATTATGTTTTGTAGCCGTTGGTAGTCTTTATTTTTAGATGATTTGTCAATATTGAAGTCGCCAGTGATAATTATATGTTTTTTATGGATTTTGGGTTGTATTTTTTTTAATATTTCTATAATAACAGCAAAAAATTTTTCAATGTCGCGATCCGGTCTGTAAATATTAACAATAATTGTGTTTTGTGATATGATTTCTACAGCGCAACACTCAATTACACATTCAATTGATAAGTTAGTACAGTCTTCTATGTGCACGAATTCTATCCCGTTACGTAAGAGGATAGCTACTCCTCCTCCTCGATGGTCACTTCGGTAGTAGGCAGAAGCAAATGTGTACCCGTTTATCTGGATGCTATCCTTTTGGTTTTCACGTATCCATGTCTCTGTCAGACATATTGATTGGTAGTTCTTATCTTCTATAAAATCCTCGAGTATGTGTGTTTTATTATTTAAACTTTGTATGTTTTGGATCAGTATCTTAAAGACGAAAGGGCTCAGGTCTGGTTTGGTTAATAGTTGGTGATACTAGGTTGTGTCTCGTTATGTTTGGATTATCATAATTCTGTGTTGAAGTTATTCTTGCGCTATAGTCATGAGTAGTATTAGTGTTACCGTTTTGTTGTATTATAGATCGTCTTTCTCTTTGTTGTCTTCTTCTCTGTAATGATTCTTTATCAAGAAATCCAGAAACACATAAGCCTAAACTTTTTAAGTATCCTGCATTTTCTAAGATATATTTAGTCATCCTTTTACTAATTAGTTCCACTCGTAATGGCCGTCTTTGTCCATTTCGTCCTATCCGATTAACATCTTCAATATAGCCAGTGAGATCTACATTCAATGTATCCTGAAACGCAAATATTACCCTATCCTCGAGTCCTTTTTCCGATTCTTTATAATATTCGTTCAGGCCGTGAATAACAATTATTTTAGAGGTATCGTTTGAGGAAGTGTCACTCATGTTCATAAGCATGTTTTTGTTCTGTAGCTCGACTATTTCTGTTTTTAGTTTTGCGTTTTCGATCTCAAGTTTCTCTATTGTTTCGTTTATGTGAATAATGTTGGTATTTATTTGTGTTTGTTCAAGAGAAAGTTGTTCGGTTTTCTGACTTATTTCTTGTTGCAGTTTTAGTATAGCTGTATTGATTTCGGATTGGATTGTACTTTTGATTTTTGACAAGATAGACCTTTGTTGTACTTCCAGTTTTCTATCTAATAGTTGGCTAATTTTTTCTAATGTAATTGTCTCTGTCTGTATGATGGGTGATATGATTGTAGCTGTGTCTATATTTGTCGGTGGTGTGTCATATTTGCCTGTATCTCCCAGTATACTTTGGTCATCTTGAATCTGGTCATCGATAGACATTGTTGTGTCGTCAAGTTTCGGTGGGGATTGTCTCCTAACAGGTGTGTCGTCATTTCTAATCTGCTTTTTAGTTGTTTTACAAGATGGACAGGACCATGAGTTAATTAATTTATGTTTATTTTCTACATAATACGATGACGTCATGTTGATGCATCGGTAGTGGTAAAGTTTTTGGCAAGTACTACATCTTAGCAACTCTCCGCGAGCTATCGGGTGTTTACATCCAGCACAATTCATTTTTGCGGGTATATGGTGAAAAAACAAAAATAAAACGTTTCTTGCAATAGTTGAGTTCGTCACTAATTATGTTCGTTTCGTAGTGACTCACCTCAGCGGGCTTCGTGCGAGTTGTCGTAGGTCAGGGACACAGTTCGTTAGGTTAATTGTTTTAAAATGTTTTCACTTGTAACTTTTTGTTGGCTTGGTGTATCACTTTGCACTTTTGACCACTTGATAGGTTATTCAAATCTCTGCACTTTGATATGTAGAACCATAATAAACAGTAACTTTGGACTTTGTTTTCAATTAAAAATCGAAGAGCGATTCGTAACACGTCTTTCTAACTCAACAGCGCACAGCGCGATTATAAATTATCTTGAGCTGCTTGCTGCTTTTATAGCCCTCAAAATCTTTGCCAAGGATTTGCACGATTGCCAGATACTGTTGCGAATAGATAACACTACCGCGATATCTTACATCAACCGGATGGGTGGTATCCAATTTCCTCATCTCACTCAAATAACCAGAAATATCTGGCAATGGTGCGAATCCCGAAAGCTTTACATCTTCGCATCATTCATAAGGTCTTGCGATAATATAGTAGCAGATGCAGAGTCTCGTAAAACACATCCAGACATTGAGTGGGAATTAGCTGACTGGGCGTTTCGACGTTTAACGATTGATTTTGATTTACCGGAAATTGATCTTTTTGCAAGTCGATTGAATAATAAATGTCCAAATTATATCTCGTGGCACAGGGATCCAGACGCTATGGCTATTAATGCATTTACGATATGTTGGTCCAGCTACTATTTTTACGCTTTCCCACCTTTCTCAATTATACTCAAAACACTTAGGAAAATCATAGCGGACAAAGCGCGTGGCATCTTAATTGTTCCATTATGGCCCACACAGGCTTGGTACCCGTTATTCAAGAACCTCCTTGTATCCAAGACTATTACGTTCTCACCCGACGATAACGCCTTGTCATTTCATTCCAGTTCCCGCCGAATACACTCCTCCCTTACCCTGGTTGCAGGAGTGTTATCCGGGAGGCGTTAAAACGTTTAAAAAAAAATAACGGTCTACAACAACCTAACGCTTTTATTTAACTTCAAAATAATTTTAATCACCACAATAATAATTAGATTAACACGATAGAAAATAAAATATAGAGGAGCACTATAATCACACAACCAAAGTAACGTCCGTCGCATCCGAGAGCCGCACGTAAAGTGAGCCGAGTCCAAGTGACGCAGCCTTTTTATAACGTTCCGCTCGCCTCAGACTCGGTTGTGGGGGAACTTGCTAAGACGGCCGTTCCTGACAGCGAGGCGTCCTCGACCGCACTTGCTGTTCCACTTGACGTGCTAGCCCCAGCTATGTCTTGATCACAATTTGTTATGTCATTTTCTGCAATGTGAAAAGCATAACACGTTTAGAAAAGGTGAGACCAGCAAGGTTTAATTTGATTTTCAGTTATACATCAAAACTAAATTTAAAGCAATTAAGTTATTGAAGGTGACAGCTATGGTAAACTCTAAGAGTATTACTTGAACTGATCCCTTGTTGCAGGCGCAAGCGTGCACTCAAGCGCCCACAAGTAAAGGATCTTAAGCAACTTCAGAAAACAAAAAAAAACAAAAAAACAACTGTAAGCGGTAAGTAAATTCGAATGATGGGATTCCGGACTTCCATCAGTCGAACACCCGTAAAAAGTTAAATGCACATGAAAAGCATAACGCCCTACACACTTCATAGTATTTTATGACAGAGGCCCCAAGTTCGCATGTCATAGGTGTAGTCGCGACAGAGGCCCACAGTTCGCATGTCATACATGTAATCACGACAGAGGCCCACAGTTCGCATGTCATACATGTAACACGACAGAGGCCCACAGTTCGCATGTCATACATGTAATCACGACAGAGGCCCACAGTTCGCATGTCATACATGTAACACGACAGAGGCCCACAGTTCGCATGTCGTCGTCGTCACTCACCACACTCAAAGAAAGCGGAGCAAGTTTCCGGCGTCCACTCGCCACGCCACCGAACCATGTGTTCGGCCGCAGCTTGCGTCTTTTTGCCGTATGAGCCAGCCAATAGTTCGAGCTCGTAGCGCTGATGGGGCAGCGCACGCAGTACCTTGTATGGCCCGCGCATGCCAGAGTCCAGCTTGCCAGTGCTTTGAGTGGCCTTGCTCACAAACACTTGATCACCCACGGCAAAACTACGAGGCTGTCGGCGATCTTCGTTGACGTAGGCGTCTTGATGCTGTTGATTGGCAGTCAGGAGCTCAGACGCCCGCTGTCTTCTGAGGGTCATTAAAGCTTCTCGGTTAGGTTGGCAGTCGCTTAGCGCTACATCTCTCACCAGGGTCCTGATGGCAGGAGTCGCGGCATCAATACCCACCAGCAACTGCAGGGGTGAGGCTTGTGTTGTAGCTTGCCTCGTGATGTTCAACGTGAGCTGCATCCTCCATAGGACTTCTGACCAGTCGGATCCCTTGTTACCCACCTCGACACGCAACATATTGAGGACGGTTCTACAGTACCTTTCTGCTTGACCGTTTTCACGGTGCATGCCCGGAGTAATAAAGTGCACTTGGCACCCTTGGTCACTACACCACTTTTGAAATGCAGTACTTTCATACATTCTTCCCCGGTCACAAACTATGAGGCTTGGGGTACCAAATAGAGCCACTGCATTTGTAAACACGCGTTTCAGTTCATCGGAGTCTTGTCGATACAGTGAGTAGAGTAAACAAAATTTTGAAAACGCGTCTACAATGATCAAAATGTATTTGTAACCATGTGATTCCGGAAGCGGTCCGAGAACGTCAGTATGAAGAGTCAAAAAAGGGACGTCTGGTTTAGTCCACGATTGAATCGGTTGCGAAGGAGCTCTAGGCACCCTTTTGTGAGATAGGCAAACAAGGCAGTGATTAATGTATTTCCGAACAAAAGGTCTTAAGTTTGGAAACCAGAAATGACGTAAAATAAGATCAATGGTTTTGTCAATGCCAATGTGATCGTGGTCATCATGAAAGACCCGAAGTAGGCTTAACCTGTGACCTTTAGGTATAAAGCACAAGAGACGCGACTCTTCACCAGTAGGTGTATGTTTATAAAATAAAAGTTCATTTTTAATAAAATACCTGTTTTGGTCTAACTGACCTTCCCGGAGTTTAGTCATCAACTCCTGTGTTTCCTGATCAGCAGTCTGAGCAATCTTTGCCCAATTGGCCGGATTGCGTATCTGGTAGACCTGTGCTGGAGGATTTCTGCTCAAATAATCGGCGTGTTGCATCATACATCCTTTCCTATACTCGAGGGTGAATGTGAAATCCTGAAGGTAAACCCACCAGCGTGCAACCCTTGGTAATAGATCCTTTTTGTGCTCAGTCATTTTTAAGGAGTTGCAGTCCGTCACTATCTTAAAGTTAATGCCAACAAGGTAGTGGCGGAAGTGCTGAAGGGCTCGAACTATGGCCAGGGTTTCCAGTTCATAACTGTGATACTTAGCTTCAGCGCCCTGAGTGGATTTGCTGAAGTATGCTACAACCCTCTTTCTCTTATTAGAATGTTCCTGGAGCAGAACAGCACCGAGGCCAATAGCACTGGCATCGGTATGAAGCTCAGTGGGTAGTTGGGGGTCAAAGATAGCCAAGACAGGCTCGTTAGTCAGGCAATGGATAATATATTCGCGAGCACGATCTTGCTCGTCGCTCCAAAGGAATGGCTCCCCTTTACGGAGTAATCTAGCTATGCAAGCAGTTTTAGAGGAGTAGTTGGCAATGTAGCGCCTGAAATATCCTGCAAGTCCCAGAAATTGGCGGACCTCTCGGACGTTACTGGGTTTGGTCGACTTTACTAGGGCTTCTATTTTTACAAGGCTCGGCCGCACCTGACCATGACCTATGAGACGGCCTAAATATTCAATTTCAGTGTCTAAAAAGGTGCACTTTTTCAAATTTATGGAGAAACCAGAAGCAGTTAGAATTTTAAGGACATCGACTAAATTACACAACCCTTCTTCAATCGTATTAGCCAGAATTAGTACATCATCTATGTAAGTTAAGACGACACCAGCGTCAATTAACGGCTTAAGGGTTCTGGAGATGATTCTTTGGTACACAATCGGTGCATTCGCTAACCCGTAGGGCATTTTAAGGTACTCATAATGCCCCTCGGGCGTTACGAAGGCCGTTTTGGCAATAGAATCATCATCTTTCATTGGCACTTGGTGAAAACCAGTAGCCATGTCTAGACTGGTGAAGTATCTAAACTTACCAAGCTTATCGATGTGGTCATCAATGAGCGGCAAGGGAAATCTTTCCTTGACAGTAATGGCATTAAGTGCACGGTAGTCCACACACATCCTATCACTCCCGTCCTTTTTCTTGACGAGAATGATAGGGCTTGCGTAATCTGACTGGGACTCTCCAATTATGCCCTTACTAAGCAAATCATTAATTATACCGCGAACTCTGTTTTTCTCATCAACTGAGAGCTTATAGGGACGATGACAGATCGTAGAGTTCGAGGTCAATTTTATTTCCATGCTGCCCGTGTTCACCGTGGAGGTGGCTGTGCCGGTAATAAAAGAATTCGAAAATGTTTTAATTATTTCCAAAAGGCGGTCTTTATCATGCCCAACTAAAGGCGTCTTAATAGATTCGACTTCCACGGTGTTCACGTGCTGCACTATGGCAAAATCGTCAGCTCTAACCAACCTTTGCTCGTCATTAGTCCTTATGTATGTCAGTCCTACTCGGTTCAAAACATCTGTGCCCATCAATATTGGGGCACTAATGCATTCATCAGGTACAACGTATAAATCAGCTTCTAATGAAATTTCGGGAAACTCTAAAATAGCAGTGACATAAGAAGTTGTCTCAATCTCCTGACTTCCTATACCACGCAATAAACGATAGGTTGGGATTCTATTAAAATTAAAATGTTTTAAAATTGATTGTGAAATTAGTGAAATAACGGAACCGCTATCGATCAAGACATCAACAGGTACCTTCTGAATGAGAGCTGACATTACATTGGTTTGTCTGGATTCGGGTTGGAGCAAAAATTTACATCACTTGATTTATTGTTTTTATCATTAGAACGTTGTTTAAGAAAACAGGAATCAATAAGATGACCGTTGCGTTTGCAAAAAGTACAAAATCTGTTTGACTTTTTATCATCATTGGATGATGAAGGGGCTGCTTTAGAAGCAGAGGAGGTAGCCTGAGTACTAGTCGTATCAGTCTTAAATTTTTTAGGGCAATTCCATTTTTTGTGACCAGGCTTGCCACAAGCGAGGCACTTAAAATTGTCTCCAAACCTAGGTGCATCTCGCTTACGCGATTGCATTGGCCCTGAGTGGTCTGACGAACGGACAGCATTGTTGGAAGCTTGTGATTCACGCTTTGGTTTAACGTATACAGATAGAAACTCTACTAAATCCTTTGACAGTAGCTTAGCATTGGTAGCCGCGGCCTTGACTTGAGGATCGGCAATACCCCGTATCACAATAGAAGTTTTAAGTTCATCAGATAAGCCCCTAACAATATTAAGACGCAGCAGTGACTTGCGGGCATATTCAGCATAGGTTGAATATTTATCTGAATTGGTACACATTACTTCAAAAAGTATAGTTGCGAAATCAATGTTACGCGGACACAATGATCGAAACTCGGTTTTAAAATTGGTCCACGTACGATTATTCGTGGTCCAATCATTCAACCATGATTTTGCGTCACCCCGCAGGCAACCCCCAATGCGTCCGAGGCATTCTCGATCGTCCCAATTGTTTAATTGCCGACCGCGGTCTACCTCCGCACACCACATGTCAAAATCATGTATAGACGGGTCAAAACGAGAAATATAATAATTTTGAGACCTTACTTGTACCAAGGATGAGAGAGCTCCAACAATCCTGTCCGTTATGCCCTTCTCTGCGTTGGTACTAGCGTCAGTATCCCGTGCTGTACCCATAGTCACCCTATCGGTAATGCCGGAACCCCGCTCGCTGGTGAGGGCCGGCGCCACGACAAGTGATGGCGTGAGCGTGCGGTCACCAGGAAGATGCGACGGACTTTCAACCGTTGGTGATAACTTAGGTTGTTGTAGCCTATTTTCAATTGCATCTAATCTAGTAAGAATTCGATCAAGCGCCATACCTTGCAAGCTCTCGCGGCGGTCACTTGAGCTGTTACTATGATCGCGAGTTCGATTTTGCGAGCTATGCGAAGCATTATGACGCCTATTAGACCTGCTTCTATAGTCTACCGAACGATCATCATGCCTGGGCAACGGCGGCGTATTGGAGGAACGGCGACCACGACGTTCACGAGACGGGTCCTTAGAACGTCTGTTTTTATCACGACAATCACGATCTACAGGTCTTGAGGAACGTCCTGACATCTTAATTTAAATGAAAGAGGAAACAAAGAAATCACAAAACAAAACACGTGGCACTTTATCGAATAATCACAAAACACGCGACACTTTATCGGATAATCACGAAAACTAAACTATTGGATGGCAAAACAAGCTAACAGAACGCGTAGTGGATCCCACTTCTGATCTTACAAATCAGAAGCGAAGAAGTCTACCAAAGGCCTCCTTAGATCGGGGTTGCGGGACTATTCGAAAGAGATACCGTGGCCCCGGAACACAAAGGGCGATGAAGGAACATGGATGGGTTTTAGTCAGTAAAAGTCTGACACTCCCTCCTGCTCCGCCCAGAGCGGGAGGGGTTATTTGATGATTTCCCATCCGAAAAAAAAAAAAAAAAAAAAAAAAAAAAAAAAAAAAGGCCTCCTTAGATATCATGGTATCCTCATTGTCGGATAGTTCAATAAGACAATATGATGTATGTCTCCGCAAGTGGTGGCTTTTTTGTCAACATAACTCTGTTGATTTTTATAAAGCTTCGGTTCCTATTATAATATCCTTTCTTACACAAATGTTTAACGAGGGATGTCAATACGGGACATTGAATTCATACAGATCTGCCCTTTCATTGACACTAGGCCCAACCTTAGCAAAAGACGATAGGCTTCAGAGATTTCTAAAGGGCGTATTCCGAATAAGACCACCACTTCCAAAATATAATTTTACTTGGGACACTAACGGCGTCCTAGATCATCTTAGTTCTTGGTTTCCTAACGAAGACTTACCTCTAAACCAACTGACCAAAAAGACTATTACCTTACTTGCCCTTACAACAGCTCACAGAATGCAAACCCTTTCAAAAATTAAAACTGTTAACATCGAACTTCTTAACAATAAAATAATTATAAAAATCCCAGATTTCATAAAAACTTCTCGCCCTGGCGCTAAACAACCAATTCTTTTTCTACCTTACTTTAACGATAAGCCCTCTATCTGTCCCGCCAAAGCAGTAGAATGCTACTTAGAGAAAACTTCATCGTTACGGAAATCTGTGAACCTGTTTATAGGTATGAGTAAACCACACAAAGCAGTTGGCTCACAAACACTCAGCCGCTGGGTAAAATGCACGCTTGGTGAGTGCGGGTTAGACACCAACATATTCTCAGCGCACAGTACCCGCCATGCCGCTACCTCCCGTGCACAATCGCTTGGCGTCAGTGTTGATTTAATTCGTGACACTGCAGGTTGGAGTGGCAACTCCAATACTTTTGCCAAATATTATAAAAGACACATTGTCAACGGGGATAATTTGTCATTTGCAAGGTCTCTAATTAATCAATCAGAATGTTAAATAAACAAATATTTTATTTAGTTCTTATAAAAACATAGTAATGATGTTGATTATTATTAAGTAATAAATGTATTCAGTTATTAAGAGTAATAAAATTCTTATTAAATTTGGTTTGGTCACATAAGGTGTAGTTGATTGAATAAAATAAACTGAATAATTAAAAGGGTCTTACTAAAACACTTCCTTTTGTCCTGACTCTCAAAGTCTACATGTTGTCTATAATCTAAAATACTAATCTCGAGGACGAAGCGTGAAGTATAATTAGTGATTAAACGAACTTACCTGAGTGAAGTTCTATCATAATTATACGAAGCGCTTCGTCCGAAGAGATTAGTATGCTCTCCCAACCCTCCCATCTTGCCCATATGTTACAAAAGAAAGGTTTTTTTGATGCCAATACATATGAAAACTCTAAACTAAATGAACAGAGGAAGTCGAGGTATGACAGTCTATGGTTTGTAAAGTACCCACAAAAAATAAAAATAAAAAAAAAACTCTCAACCACAGTGCAAAGCGGTAAACACTAACGGCGTAACTACATGTTGTCTATAATCTAAAATACTAATCTCTTCGGACGAAGCGCTTCGTATAATTATGATAGAACTTCACTCAGGTAAGTTCGTTTAATCACTAATTTACTTTGTTAGGTGATAAGAGGGGTGAAGGATTAGTAAGCAGTAACCTCGAATTTGATTCACGTTGTTTAGTCATGTAGGTAACGTTTTTAATATGTTTCCAAATTTGTTATTTAATTCATTTTTATCGTAAATATTTTTAAGCTTCTTTAGGAGATTGTTGCAGAAATTCTTGTATCTTTTATAGGTGTTTAGAATTATTAAATTATCAGGGAATTTCTTAGTTTTCTGATGAAGTTTATCTCTGTGCCTTATGCATCGAATTAGTCCAGGAGTAATCCAAGGTTTAATATTATGAAAACGATTATTTGTTGTCACAACTGTCGTATTACGCAAAATTGCTTGTTGGACATGTTTTATTAAGTACGATAAAGCTGAATTAGCGTCAGCAGTATTGTAAACTAGGCTATAATCAATGCTGCGTAAATCATATTCGAGTTTTTTTATGTTTAATTTAGATTTTGTCTGGGGGCGATTTTGCTTAGGCAGCGTTAAATTTACGGCTAGTAAGACAGAATGGTGGTCGGTTATTGTTGAGTTAGTAACAAGCGTAATAAATGAATAAGTGGTTTTGATCATCATATGGTCGAGGCAAGAACCGCTCTGATGAGTAGGCAATGTGTGAGCAGGCAGAAAACCATGGTATGAGCAGATGTTAAGGTAATCTTGTATCCCTGCGTCGCAGTTTTCGGAGCCAATGTTAATGTTAATATCACCTGTTAGTATTACATTGTTAAATGGGCTAAGTGATTGAAAGATCTGGTTAAGGCAACTGTGGAAAGAGGTTAGGTTTCTTGCGGAAGGGGATCTATACAAAGCAATTATCGCTGTAGTTGTACCAATTTTGATGATAAGGCAGTTACTAATACAATCTTGTAGATCAGGTTCTTCGACTTTGACCTTTAATGATTCCTTTGCAAAGACAACGACACCATCATTTTGATTGTGGTTAATTTTAGTGTACAATAAGTTGTACCCTGGTATTGCCGGGAGGTTATCGTGACGCTTTGATAGCCAGCATTCTGTTAGAACCATAATATCACAATTAAAGTTAAGTCTATGAAGAAAAATGTTAAAGCTATCTATGTTCTTATGAATACTTCGTATGTTTTGGGTTAGTATGGTTAGTGACTTTTGATACTGGGAAAGATATTGATTGCAGTCCTCAACCTCACATGACTTTGACTCGGTCAAAAATGAGTTATCTATGTCGGTAATTAAATTAATATCCATTCTACTTAAAAATAACAACAATAAATTACGTCTAAGATTTAAACAAATATGTGGCTCTCTTAGGCGCCGTCATAGTCAATAGAGTTAATGTACCTGTATTCGGCTGCAAGTTTAGCTGGACAAACTGCGTCTCCCGTCTTGTGGTTGGCTTGTTTTTTAAAGCGCATGCATGTAGCACATTTTGGATCATCAGCTTTTTTTGCGCAGTCTTGGCTAGAGTGTCCTTCTTCACCGCAATGGCCACAAGTCGGGACAGCGACCTTGCATGTCTTGGATGCATGACCGTACTGCTGGCACTTGTAACATCTCATTACTAGTGTGAAGTCTCGTACCGGGCAGGACGTCCAATTTATAAATAATCTCTCCTGCGTGATGAGGGCCTTGCGAATGACGGCTGAAACTTCTAAAATATAATTACAGCTCTCAGCATCTTTCCTTCCAGATTTGTGGCTAAGTTTAATTGAGGTCATAAATGTATCTAGAGTCATAGGCAGTTTGTCCGTTATGTTTTGGTCGTAAATGCATTTATAAACCTCATTTTCGGCCATTGATGCGGGAACTCCAAGTACAATAATGCGAGGTTTGCGCTTCCGAGGTTCGTCGACGGTAAGGCCTGACGAAGCGATTTGGACTTTCTGTTTGATCTTATCTACACTTATCTACACCCTTACATTCGCATATACACTCACACTCACACACTCGCATGCCTGCGTGCGTGTTAAATGTTTAGTTTTAATTCTCTTTTTTTTTGGATTATTGTACCCTAGTTATTATTATTTTTTTTTTTAGTTTTTGTATAAAATAAGTACATGACAATTATTAAGTTATGGAAGAGCGGAGTCTCCTAACACAGGCTTATATGCTTAAAAGGAGGCTCCAATCACTAGTTTTTAAGATTTACCTGTTCAAACAATAAACCATTTTTCATTTTTTCATTTTTTTTTTTTTTTTTATCTAGGTCATCCTTGGTCTCAGTGCTAACGATAAGGCCTCCTTTTCCTATTTTACGTACGCCTCGTACTTTCAGCTTCATTTCACCAGGGCATATGATTTTTTGTACCATGTTCTTGGTTTCATCACTGGTCTTGGTGTTGTCGCATGGAAAAATCGCCACGGAGCTAAGATTGTTAGGGCGAATAAAACTGCTAGATCCCTTCTTCACCATATCGGCAGAAGATGTAGGGGCTGCAGCCTGCCTCGTACAGGACTCCTGAATCGTACGGATCATCTCTGCTAGACAGTCTGCTAGGTCTCGAGCTTCGGTCATAGTTTTCAAGCCAGTATGTGTTTGTAGGGCTCTTGATTTCAGCGACTGGTATTGAACAGCCAATTGTGAGACACCATGCCCAACTTTTCGGCAGAGATTGCCAATTCTTTGCTTCTGTTCAGAATTTAGTTTTCCCTCAGAAGCAATACAAAACACCTCATTCAAGTGGTCTTCAATGGTCCGCAACCAGTTCTGAATCTCCGCAGTACTGATTGGTTCAACGGCTTCCTCTTGGTGCTGCTTTTGTTGTTGAGGAGGTCTCGGTGTTGGAGTCGACGGAGGGCTGCGTGGTGTCATCCCACTCCAATTAAAGGGGCTGCTAGCCATTTTTCAGATTATAACAACTATTTGTAATCCAGTCAGTCCATTATTCTGAGTTGAAAAACCGCTTCCTACGTTGTTTTGTTATATCAAGGTAATGCACTTAAACTGGGTCAAAATTTAATGCAAGCGTTAATTTATTTATTTTAATACTGCATTGATGTGCACGTCTGTATGCGATGAGTGCCGATCAATCAATTCGTCGTTTTTTGATGAATGAATCTAGACAAAACGAAAGTCATGACTAAATACCACACGACACCTATTTTGGTAAATAACATTCCTCTTGAGTTCGTTGAAAATTACATATATACCTAGGCAAACAGATTTCCTTCAGCAAAGAAAGAAATACAGAAGAAGTAGACCGCAGAGTAGCAATCTCCTGGAAAAAGTACTGGGCTCATAAGGAAATATTCAAATCGCAGCTCCCATTGCATAACAAGAAGATAGTTATGGACTCGGAAATCTTACCTTGCCTCACCTACGACTGCCAAAGTTGGACTTCGACCTCAAAACCAGAAATAAAATTCAGACCACTCAAAGAAGAATAGAAAGAAGTTACCTGGGTTTAAAATTAAAAGATAGAGTGAAAAACATAGACATTCGCAAAAAAACTAACATAACAGACGCACTCTTTTTCGCATCTTTTTCTCTACAAAGAAAGTGGAACTGGGCTGGTCATGTAGCCAGGTATGCTGATAACAGGTAGACTTTGAAAACCATAAAATGGAAGGGACCTCGCGGTACCAGAGCGAGAGGCACCTAGTGCTAGATGGGTAGACGAAATTATGGCGGCAGTAGGTCGAGAATGGCTTGAGAGGGCTAAGGACAGGGAAAAGTGGAAATCTTTGGAGGAGGCTTTTACCCGAAGGGGGTCCATACAAAAGTAACAGTGAAAACTATTCGCTAAATTATTACCTAATACTATTATTTTTTGATTTCATCGAATTATTTATTCTTTGTTAATGTTTATTATTGTCGGTTGTTGCTTACTGTTAGTGTTAATTTGATGAAATTATTTATTGTTTGTTATTATTACTGGTTTTAATGTTATCAATCTGATGAAATTAGTTGGCGATTATTGTTATTGGTAATTTGATGGAATTTATTATTGTTTATTGTTTAATTGACTGTTGATGCTTATTGTTAGTAACCTGATGGAATAATTATTTATTGATTGCTGTTATAAACGATTGGTATTTTTATTGATATGATAGAATTAGTTAGCGACTATTGTTATTTTGATGGAATTAATTATTTTTTTGTTATTTTTTATAGTTATTATTGATTTGATTAAATTACTTATTTGTTGCTGATGATAATTGTTAATGAATTTTTATTTTTCTGATTATTAATGTTACTTGTATGGGATTAAATAAAGCTTATTATTATTATTATTTATTATTATATCATCATCATTTCAGCCGAATGACGTCCACTACTGGACATGGGCCTCCCCTAAAGAGGTATATGCCATAATCACAACGCTTGGCAAGTGGGTTGGTGATCGCAGTGCGGTTGTTACAAAAGCACATATATATAGCATGTATATATATGTATATATAATTATATTATGTTTCTAGAATAATTGTTTTTTTTATTTTGTAGGCGCCTGTTTCCACATACGATTTTAGCTGCGGCAACGACAGAATAGATAAAAGAGGAACATTTAACGGTCTCCTTGACTGTCACTCTGTTCATTTTATTGTCTGTTGTTGTCAAGTTTATATCCTGTTCTGTGACATGTCAACGGAGTTCTATGTGGGGATTCGTTTCCTTTTTTTTTGGGAAACAAATTGTTCTAGGGGATGTTTTGGGGAATTGAAAGGGGTTGGAAGATTGTATGAAGCGTGTCCTACCCTACCTAACTTCCACCATTCTATGTTATTTTCAAAATAGTGGCCACGCATAAAACTTTTAATAATTAATAATAATATAAATAGTCGGTATAATTATAAACATGTTTTAAACGAGAGAAAATCTTCTAAAGCGTTATTATGTCCTGGCCTAGATATAAGCTATCAAAGTTACAATTTAGCCATCAGCACAAGTTTGATAGCTTAGACACCACTAATTTTTAATTTGTACAAAAAAATGGGGTTCTATCCGTACCCTTTACTGATTATTTAATTATTAGTCAAAAAACTGAATTATCCTACCCTAGTTCCAAGGCACTAACGTCATGCCGTCTGGTCTCTTGCCATCGTCACGTACCAAGCCGTTTGGTTCTATGACCGCTGGTACGCCGGCGCTGGTAAGAGCTTGACGAATAATGTCGTTAATGCTGGCGTGCCGTGCAATGCAAACTGCGCTCCTGTAGCAGGACAGGCCAGCATGGTGTCCGAGGCTGTCGACAGCTTCACCGCAGTGACACCGATGCGGAGCATCACAAGGTGCGCATAGCGTAGACTCGTAGCGAACCGAAACGATCCGTCATCCATCATAGTGCCAAACTTGAATGACAAATCAAATCATTTCATTTATTTCAATCAGAACATTACGGCACTTTTGAATGTCAATAATACAAAAAAAATGCGAAGCTACAGTCACAAGGCATAATAACTTGAGAAAGTTTTGTAGTTGCCCATTCCCTAGCGTAGATCTCTATGGAGAAGAACGGGCAAGAAACTCCATGGACACTCTTTTCAACCGACTTCCAAAAAGAGGAGGTTCTCAATTCGTCTGTATTTTTTTTTTTGTGTTTGTTACCTCAGAACTTTCGACTGGGTGAACCGATTTTGATGATTCTTTTTTTATTTGAAAGCTGGTGCTTCCCGTGTGGTCCCATTTAAATTTTATTAACATCTGGTGCTGATCTTCGGAGATATACAATGGAACTCTTCAAAAATAGACGGCAAATCTGCCGTGAATGTTGCAATCGCTTGGATGTTTATTGTTTATCCAATATCATGTCGTAACATCACGCCTCTATGCTCTGAGGGGGTACACAGATGTGTACAATACACCCAGATTTCGACAGCTAGGTATGTTAAGTTGGTGCGAACGTGTTCCGCGCGCGCCTCAAATAACGTAACATCACGCCTTTATGCTCTGAGGGGGTACGCAGATGTGTACAATACACCCAGATTTCGACAGTTAGGTATGTTAAGTTAGCACTTTCGTGTTCCGCGCGCGCCTCAAAGAGATGTCACCAAAAGGGACTGTTGTAAAGAGATACTGCGGCCCTGGAACACAAAGGGCTAAAAAGGAACATGGTTAGTCAGTAAAAGTCTGACACTCCCTTCCGCTCCGCCCAGAGCGGGACCCGTAATTTGATTTCCCATCCGAAAAAAAAAACATGGTAATGTTGTTCCATATATTGGGGATACGCCTATTACGCATATACCATGACATGTATTTTTAACAATGTCAAAGAAATTCATGGCAAATATTTGTTTGGGAACAACTAAAAATGGAAAAATAAAAAACTTTTTTGCAAAAAATAAAACCGACTTCAAAAAACACAAAAAAGTGAAAAATAACTTTAGCTTCAGAAGTCGGTGACAAAAACACTAAATCAATCAAACAAAGGTCACCGACTTCTGAAGCTAAAGTTATTTTTCACTTTTTTATGTTTTTTGAAATCGGTTTTATTTTTTGCAAAAAAGTTTATTAAATTAAAATGTAGGTTACATCATTCATGTTGAGATTATACATATATGTGAGAACGATGTAGAAAGACGTGCACATTAAGAGCGCCCACAGTAAAAGATTATATCAACAATTTAAAAATAAAGTAATTGAAATGAACCGTGTCAGCTAAGAGATGAACAGTCCCGACTTACAGCACCCGTTCACGGACATGACGCATGGATCAGCGCTATTTACCTCAACTAAGTATATTGAAATGAATTAAATGACCCGACCCACCCGCCACCATCAGCGAGACATTTGAGCGAGCATAACATTCTCTCTGCAACCAAGGCTTATTCAAGTCAATGAAAGATCACTAAATTCAAATGGTGCTTTACAGTACTCACACATGTACTATGCAATTATACAATACTAAGAGATGGAATCTATATATATACAATGCAAGGATATTTTTACAATCTTCTGCAGCTACCACAATAATTTGCCCAATTTGTTAGCCCCTATGGTTGTGGAGCAGGACCAGCATAGCCAAGCATTTTTATCATCAATGTATCTCCCAACTTATAATAATTATGTTTGCCTACATAGTGTGCGTTTTATACAAGATTTAAATTTCGTCTCATTCAGTTGTAGAATGTGGGGAGGTATTTTATTGTAACATTTTAAACAGTGCCCCATGAAAGATGAATCTATTGTAGCAAGCCTGAAACCTGGCTGAACTAGTTGGTCCCTACTTCTAGTATTATAGTGGTGTCTGTCACCTCTTTTGCTGAATAAATGCAGACTTTTCCTAACGTACATGATGTTTTCATAGATGTATTGACAAGGTACTGTCATAATATTAATTTCCGCAAACAGTTCTCTTAGAGAATCGCATCTACGTAATTCATAAATGGCTCTGATGGCTATTTTCTGCAGAATAAATATAGACTCGATGCCTGCAGGAGGACGGAAGTGTTACGTATTTAGTTATCTGTGGTTTGCACCACTGTCTGCGTGCGCGAATGCACGAATCTTACTCAAGTAGTCTGATCGTATTATTTTCATATAGAAACCTGTCCACGCATCCTAACAGGAAGTGCCTGAAGCCACAAGCCCTACTCTCATTCCCCCACGGCCAGCACGCTCCACAGTATTGACTGATGTGTGTAAAAGGGTATTCCGTACAATACTGCAGAGCGGCACGTCCCACTGTCTCTGGGAGGACAGGTTGTCGGGCATATCCGTATTGGGACAAGCCATTTCCCAAATGTTCAACGCATCGGTCAAATGCGGCACCTCAAAATCAACCAGTGAGAAATATAAAATATACCTGGTTAATTTTTCGGTACCGTAGAGCAAAGAGAGGAAGGCTGGTGAACTTATACTTGAAATTTTGCGGACGCCGAGTCCACCCATCAAGCGAATGGGAAGTGTGGCTTGCTGTCAAGCTCGGTCGTACAGGGCCACATTAAGTATTGAAGTAAGAGTGTTCCTAATAATTTGGTCGACTTTATCTAAAAGCTTTCATATGCTATCTCCAATGCTTCCATAGATGAGAGGAGCGAAGGTTATACGCGTGTGTATTTTGGTCCAAAACGATAGTATCGAATACGTGTGAAGGCCGAATGAAAGTTAATTTTGAAAAGACTCTCCGAAACATCATTAAAATTGTGATTTTTTCTTCAATGAACGATGGAAAAGATTCGTCCCATCCCGACCCTAGAAGGTGAAGAGAATTCTTTTCAGTAATTTTGATATTTGGTGCCAACGAGTTAAAGGACCATTCACGGTTCATACAAAGTTAGGCCAAAAAACTGCCACGCCTGACGCGTCACCACTGTTGGAGAAGTCAGTTCAAATATTTTTTACTACGGCACTAAGACGTCATTTTTTAGGATGAAAAGTCTAGTTTTCCGTAGGTACGTTTTATCTGACAAAAATCTTTCATCTGCTGGTGAAAGAGTGATATGAGCTTGTTAGGATGATGATTTTGAACAAGTGTTATTATGTATGACACCAAACCGCTGTGAATATTATACAAGCGTTGAAAAAAGAACAAGATTTAGGTTTTGATAGGTAGCTTCCAGCCATATTAGTTAATTGTATAATATTGAGTACGTAGGGGAAATTCAAAAACTTGATCTAGCAACCTGGTGTCAATGTCACACTATCAAACGCTTTACTTTGAGAATTTTTATTATCATACAGAGCTCAAAATATTGTTCGTAGATTACATAATTATAAACCTGATCTACCTGTTATGTTAATATTATCAATCTAAAACAATTTAGCGTGCGAACAAAACAATACTCAAATGTTTAACTTCGGCTGTGCTTATACAATCCATTAAGATGTCTCGTAAAAATGAAAATTAGTGTTTAATAGATATTTGGTGATCTTCGTAACAATGCGAACGTTGTCAATTTTGATGTGGAAACATAAGACGTCGAGAAAACGAAATATGCTCCACACATTTCTTGACTTTACGTCTCCTTTGTTGTTTTGGTTTTTCATGGCATACCATAAAAATACCATAAAACCTAAACATATTAAAATGGCCGACGAAAGGAAACCGGACGAAGTGGAGAGGATGTCCAACTCGGTGAGTGATAAGTTTGAAAATATATATAACTATATTATTATGTATTAATTATATCTCAGTGGAGCAGTGGAGCAGTGGTGGCCCAGTGGTGGCGGCCCCGACTTACGAACAGTGAGTCGTGGGTTCGAACCCAGACAGGCGCATTACTTTGTGTAATTTAGCGTCACCACTGCTCTCAAAACGGTGAAGGAAAACATCGTTAGGAAAACGGCATGTCATAGAACAAAAAAAAATCGAAGAAATTAGACATTATCAAACTGCACTGGGTCCGCGTGGTGGATTTTAGCCCATTCCCTCTCATAGAGAGGAGGCCGTGTGTCCCAGCAGTGAGAACATTATAAGCTGATTATGCTTTAAACACATTTATCATGCTACTACTGATAAACAGTTTTTTTTTAAATCTTCTTTATTTAAGGGGTTTTTTTTTCACAATTGCGACGATGTCAATCCCATCGTACTTTTACAAATATTAACTTACTTCATTAGCTAATTTGGCTTTTATAATACTCCAAACCGCATGAACTTAATCTAGTTCTTAATCTAATAAAAAAGTATTTGTCGGATCCGGTCATGAGTACGGACGGGCGAATGGATCGAAAGCGCGCCAGTGGTAACATCATGCGACCTACTTACCAGTCTACCCCACCATGGCGGCTTTTACAGAGTCCTGATGTTAACAGCTCTCGGCGAGGACGACATTCTGAGTCGAATCGCAGCGGAGTTGAGATGTCTTGAAACTGTACCCTATTCATTGTGGCCCGTGTAATTGTGTTAAAGTGTAATGTCAAGTAATTTGTCAGTTTATTATATAAAAGTGAATCGCATCCAGTGTGTTTTCATTGCACGAAACCCTTTTCGATCAGTGGATACGAAACGGGGCACTATTTTTTTACTGCGACCAATTTCGAGGTAGGTAGTTGGTCACAGTTCTAACCTATGTGGTCGGAGTGAACGAATCCCTTTTTTTTTTTTTTTTCGGATGGGAAATCATCAAATAACCCCTCCCGCTCTGGGCGGAGCAGGAGGGAGTGTCAGACTTTTACTGACTAAAACCCATCCATGTTCCTTCATCGCCCTTTGTGTTCCGGGGCCACGGTATCTCTTTCGAATAGTCCCGCAACCCCGGCAGGCATCGGTCCTTACGGGCCCCTTCCTTTTTGCTGACTCTCTTTGAGGCGCGCGTGGAACACGAACGCGCCGTCGACACGGCCTGTCGTCATGAGACGGACGGACGGCGAGCTAGCCCATAGCTCACCGTCCACAGGCCCGCGCCTACGGTGGCCGGGGGCCACGTGGTTGTGGCCCCCGACGCCCGGGGCGTCTCCCGCGGCGGCCGGGACGTTGAGAGGTTCTCTCCCTCTCACGTTCCGCCACCTCCTTCTCTAGCATTACTGCTTCGCAGAAGGAGGTGACGGCGTCCCATTCCGTCTCGCTCCGGACCATGGCTTGCACCAGGGCCGGACGCGAGAGGTCGCCGCCGCCGATCGCCGCTTCGAGGACACGGCGGTGCTCCGCCCACGCGGGGCACACCTCCACCGTGTGTTCCACCGTGTCCTCCGGTCGATCTTCACAATGGAAGCACCCGGGCGTTTCCTCCCGCCCGATTCGGTGCAGGAACCTCCCGAACACTCCGTGTCCGGTGAGGACCTGCGTCAGGCGGAAGGTGAGGACGCCGTGGCGTCTCTCAAGCCACTCCTCAAAGAGGGGACTTATCGCCACAATTGTGGCGTGCCCTGCACGGGGTTGCGACAGTCGCTCTCTCCATGTCGCCATGAGATTTCATTTCATTTCATTTCATTTATTCAATAACAATAATAATTGTGTCTGAATGCGTTACATAAATAGGTTAAACAAGTACAAAAAAAAAAATCACAACTATAAACAATTTCAACATAAAAAAGTAAAAACCATAAAAATATTCAAAAAATATTCAGATCCCGCCGGAAGTCTGTCCGCTGAGCGACAATTTGTCGCTGCAGCGGGGTTTCCCCCCGGCGTAGCGCCTCCGCGCGCCATTCATGCAGGCGCGCGAGGACTATCGCCTCCAGATCCCATGGCGGCAATCCGGCAAGGAGGCTCGCCGCCTCGCGGGCAATCGTGCGGTAGCCCCGGGCCAGCCTTACGGCTACTACCTTTTGGGGCGCGTTCAGGTAGTGGGCGGCACGCCGCCTCAAAGAACGCGCCCACACCGGGGCCCCGTAAAGGGCCATGGACCGCACGACTCCCGCGTAGAGCCTCCGGCAGGAGGCGTTCGGCCCCCCCAGGTTGGGCAGGAGCCGCCTGAAGGCAGCCCCAGTCCGTTCCAGTTTGGGGGCCAAACGTCGGAAGTGCTCCACGAAGTTCCACCGGCTGTCGAGGACGAGTCCTAGGTACTTCAAAGTCGACTCGACACCGATGGATACCCCTCCTACCGTAAGTAAGGATCCCGGAGGTGGCGCATTCCGAGGCCCATGAAAGCACATGGCCTCGGACTTGTGCAATGCCACCTCGAGACCCAGTTGCCGGATCCTCTCAACGACTGTCGCAACCCCGCGTGTCATCGCTTCGGCCGCCGCCTCGTGCGACCTCCCCTGGGCCAGCACCAGCGTGTCGTCAGCGTAGCAAACTACGCTGACACCACTAGGGAGGTCGGCGCGCAGCACCCAGTCGTAACCGATGTTCCACAAGGACGGCCCTAGGACCGATCCCTGCGGAACACCGCACGACATCTCTCGCCGGTTCCATTCTCCGCTGCGACCGGGGTAGATGACGGCTCTGTCCGTCAGATAGTCCCCGACCACTCGACGGAGGTAGGTCGGCACCCGGTGATACCGGAGTGCCTCCCTAATGCAGCTCCAGGGCATGGAGTTGAAGGCGTTGGCGATGTCGAGAGACACCGCCAAGACGACCCCACCCCTGGAAACCAGTGAACGAATCCCTTCGACATCGTTTTTACGTCAAACGGTTAGTCGGAGACAAAAAACACCAAGACATTTGTAGCCTTATACAATAGAATCGAGAAAATAAACGATTTGCGAGAATAACACTTTTATGGCTAAATTTTTCTGTTCTTTTTTCTCAGTGCCCCGTTACGTACTCTAAGAGTGTTTTCGCACTACGTCCGATCCGTGCCCGTGAAAATACACTACAATACAAAATCGGATGACGGAAGCGGGATTTAGTGCGTAAACTACCATAGAAATAGTTCTACGACTACTCCGGACCGGATTCGGATCGGATTTGGATCGGACGTAGTGCAAAACCGCTCTAACCCTTTACTTTCACCGACCTGATGACTAATGTTGATATTAGTAGTAATGTCAACATTATCCATCTATGAATAACCCAAGAAGTTTACTTACAATAACCCAATCTTTAAAATACGAAACAACATACATGATAATTTCTTCTAGTACTAATCGTATGCTCTTCTTCATCTTTTGTTCTGATGGACATGGCCATGACATTGTCATGATGAGAATTCTCAATGTACAGTTTTTCTTTCGTTATTGTTTTATTATATGTATAGATTATGTTTACGTTTCTAAAGGGACTTTCTTCTACTATTTCTGAATGTCTGTTCTCTTTCCGACCTTCCTCTACATTTAACTTTGTCGATTTTTCTTTTTAGGGTTCTGTACCCAAAGGGTAAAAACGGGTCCCTATTACTAAGACTCCACTGTACGTCTGTCTGTCTGTCACCAGGCTGTATATCATGAACCGTGATAGCTAGACAGTTGAAATTTTCACAGATGATGTATTTCTGTTGCTAAAAACAGAATAAAATAAACATTTAAATGTGGCTCCCATATAACTAACGTGATTTTTGGATAATGGTACGGAACCCATCGTACGCGAGTCCGACTCGCACTTGGTCGGTTTTTTCTTCTCATTCTGTTTTGTTATTTTTCTTCTTAATTGATTTGGATGCAGTTATAGCTTTCACTGACTACTTTTAGTGAAATACTTGAATCCATGCAAGTATTTACTAGATTCATTGATGGGTCTAGGGGTGTGAGAGAATCCCTGTAGCTTATAGTCTGTACGAGCAAACCCGTACAATAGCATATGTATCAATTTTATGCTGACATCGACGCGCAGCGAATGAAAAAATATACATTTTTAAGTCAACGATCAGTAGTCGCATAGCACCGTTCGGGCTAACAACAAAAGACTCATTCGCCGCGAGTCGATCAGTTATCAGTTTTTGGGTGTTCTTTCAATACACAGATTCAATCATTCTATCAGTCTATCATTTAAATGTACCTTACCCGTACATTTTTGGTCCTTCGAGCCGGATGTCGCGTGTGTTAACTACAGTGTAGCAATCAAGTACTGTAAAGCTTTCACTAGTGACATCAAGTGAACTATCAGTGAACTATCAATAAACTATCAGTGAAGGTGTTTGTACTGCCAGCAATAGTGCAGTACATAGCGGCAGCAGCATCAGCAACAATCAGCAGGGGTCAACAGGGATCCGCCTTTGGTGAGCAACAAAGCTCCCGCTTGGACAATCAAGTAAGATCGTTCCATTTATTATCATTTCAACAACATGTCGTCTGTGGAAGACGTACTCGCCCAACAACAGCAACTACTCAATCAGATAGAGCAAAATTACTCAAACTTCAAAAAAGATGGCTCCGATCGCAAAACCTCGGACTATATACGCCGAAGGTTAGAAAATTTGGATGCATGCTGGTAAGAGTATCAATCAAATCATATCAAATTGTGTAGCATCGAATATGCCAGATCGCATACTTATTTTACTTCGAATCAATTTGACACTGTGAAGGAGAGATATGAGAAAATCAGAGCAATTATTCAGAATCATCAGCCAACAGAGGAAAGACCATCAACACCGCTTCTAAAGCCTGCTACTCCTCTAGCTACCTCAAGCGCCGTTCAGCAACTTTCAGGACAAGCTTTTAAGAGTCAGGGATCAAACAGCAAGACGGATGAGATGATGAGGAAACAGATCAGCAACTTCAAGGCCTTTGAACATACTGTTTCAAGCATCAACATGGATGCGGTAGCGGAGAAATGGGAATTCGATCATCTGTTGAGTACGGTAAGGTCTCGCTGGTCTAAAATTGACGCCCAGCATTGGGAATTAGACAGTGAGTTGGGAGACCGAAATCAAGAGTATCATCATATGTACCTCAAATACGAAAGCACATACAACGATGCTATCAAAGCAATCAATAAGAAGATGTCGTCCGTCTCACATAGGGAGCATACTACGCCAAAAATAGAAATACCTACATTCAGCGGCAGCTACCATCAGTGGACATCCTTTAAGGATCTCTTCACCGAAGCAGTTCATGGCAACCCGTCATTATCTGGGGCTCAGAAGATGCAGTTTCTCAAGTCGAAAGTGAAAGGTGAAGCAGAGCGCCTCATACAGCATCTCCCTATCAGCTCGGACAACTATATCATTAGTTGGGATATCTTAAGCCATCGTTATGACAACAAGAGGATGATATTTACCTCACAAATTAACATTTTATTAAATATACCAAATTTACAGCAAGCATCAATTAATCATATCAAACGAATCCATGATACAGCACTTGAAACGATGAACGCCATAAAAACCCTCGGCGTTGATGTGACTTCGTGGGACCCGTTGATCGTGCACATCTTGTGTCAGAAATTGGATTCGGACACATTCAGTGAATACAACGCAGCAATCAAACAACCTCGAGAATTACTCGAGTTAAATGAATTTCTAGCCTTTCTAGAGGGTAAGTTCACGAGCATGGAAGCAAGTAGAAGAAAACAGGAGATCAATAATCAAAAATACTTTTCTTCAAACAACAATAAACCATCAGAATCAAGAAATTATCATACAAAGCAATCATATTCAAGTAACAAGGCTATTTCGCATTCACCAAGTTACAGGAAATTGCAAAACTATCGGCCAAACTGTCCAGTCTGCAATGACGCACATGCCATATTCTTTTGCAAACAATTTGCTGACTTTTCCCCGATGAAGAAAAAACAATGTGTTACTAACTTAAATTATTGCCAAAACTGCTTATATGACCATAAAGGCAAAGAATGCTTATCAAAGAAGCGTTGCGTCGAATGCAACGAATTTCACAACACATTACTTCATGAATCGTTTTCTAAGGAATTGTCAAAACAAGGAGGCAACGCGATACCTTCTACACAGCAAAACAACATCCGTTATAATCAAGAACGTGCAAATCAAGGCAACACGCACGTGACACAACAAAATATGATGCAAGAAACTTTGCTTTCAACCGCACTGCTAAAGGTTCAGAAAGCAGATGGGACCTACCTGATCCTCCGGGCCCTTATTGATCAGGGCTCACAAATGTCTCTTATCACAGAGAACGCCGCTCAGCAGTTAGGATTGCAGCGATCCAGGTGTGACGGCATAATCACCGGCATAGGACAAAGGGAAAACAGTTGCAAAGGAATGCTGAACCTGAACTGTATGTCAAGCTCAAGAATCAATCTCTATCAATTTAATATCGATGTTTACATTATGAACAACTTAACAAAATATTTACCATCATACTCATTCCCTAAAATAGCATGCCCATTTCTCGATAATCTAGAATTAGCAGATCCTGAGTACAACATCAGCCGACCCATTGACATACTGTTGGGTGCGGACGTATACTCGAATATTCTTTTAGCGGGCATGTGTAGATTAAGTGAATCACTTCCGTTTGTTCAAGAGACTCGTCTGGGTTGGATACTATGTGGAAATATGAAAACAAAATTAATGTGCAACGTGGTACAATTCGACTTAGACAAATTTCAGCAATTTTGGGAGATTGAAGATATTACAGAAGAAAAATCATTATCATCAGAAGATCAAGAGTGCATTCAATACTATGAAGCAACCACAAGTCGATTGGATGACGGAAAATATGAAGTGAGACTTCCACTCGTACCACAATTTGAGGAGAAATTGGGGCAGTCCAAAAACAAGGCTGTTGCTCAATTCATTCATTTAGAAAAGAAATTACATAAAAACAATACTTTGTTCAACGCTTATAAATCATTCATTACCGAGTACAAAACCTTAGGTCACATGAAACCTTCACCTTGCAATCAGACACTGGAATGTTTCCTACCGCATCATTGCGTATTGCGCGAAGATAGTGCAACGACTGCATTACGAGTTGTTTACAATGCTTCGGCAAAAACATCAACAAATCAAAGTTTAAATGACCTAATGTACACGGGGCCCAATTTACAGCAAGACCTTCAGTCTCTTATCATTAAATGGAGACAATATCAGTACGCATTCACAGCTGATATAGAAAAAATGTTTAGGCAGATTTGGGTACACCCAGAAGATCAACCTTTACAAAAAATTGTGTGGAGAGATAACCCGTCTCAAAAAATACAGGAATATCAATTAACAACCGTAACATACGGCACAAAAGCAGCTCCATTTCTTGCAATGATGACATTGAGACAGTTAGCCACTGATGAACGGGACAAGTTCCCAGAAGCTGCTAACGTCGTCGAAAAATCATTCTATATGGATGATCTAGTACATGGAGCCTGCTCCCTATCATCAGCACTACAGTTGCAGCAAGATTTGATGAATCTACTGAAATTAGGGGGCTTCAACTTGAGAAAGTGGATGTCAAACGATAGTCGTCTACTACAAATAGAAGATCAAGACTATTATAAACAAGAAAGCAAGAATTTTAGTCAAGCAGGATTAACTAAAACATTAGGACTCCGCTGGAACCCTACACATGATAACTTCACATTTGTATCAAAAATTGAACCATCAAGCACTAATATCACTAAAAGAATCATACTATCAGACATGTCTAAAATATTCGACCCATTAGGATGGATCGTGCCCGTAACAACAAAATTGAAGATTTTATTTCAAGAAACATGGTTATCTAATCTTCAATGGGATGAACACGTACCAGATAAAATCAGCAAAGAATGGATCATAATCAAAGAAGAATTAGATAGTATCAATCAATTTAAAATACCAAGATGGTACGGTACAGAAACAGCAAGCTGTGTAGAGTTACACGGCTTTTGTGACGCATCAACAAAAGCTTATGCTTGCGTCATTTACTGCAGAGTTGTAAATAGCAATAAATCAGCAATATTAGTAGCCGCTAAATCAAAATTGGTTCCTACGAAAAAACTAATATCACTACCTCGATTGGAATTGTGTGGAGCACTGTTGCTGGCCAAGCTCATGACCAAAGTCAAGCAAAGTCTCACTGGTCATGATCTACATATATTTGGTTGGAGTGACTCTACTGCCGTATTGGGATGGCTTCAAGGAAACCCAAGTCGGTGGAAAACGTTCGTAGCAAATAGAACAACACAAATAACTGATATCATTCAACCACAATTTTGGCGATATGTGAAATCAAGTGAAAATCCCGCAGACTGTGCTAGCAGAGGACTCAGAGTGACTCAATTAATTGATTATCATTTGTGGTGGCAAGGACCGACATGGTTACAATCTTTTGAAGCAACAAAAGAAAATCAAGCAATCTATACAACAAACGAGGAAATAAAGAAACAAAAAGACGTTCATGTTGTGACAAATAATGAATCAAGCATCATTACCGTCCTGTTAAGCAAGTATCAATCAATCAACAAAATTTCACGTATTCTAGCATTAGTGATGAAGATTACGACCTACAAAAGAAAAGCAAAAAAGCAATATTTATCATTATCAGAAATCAGTCAAGCAAGGCAAAAAGTAATCAAGCATATACAGCAAAAAGAATTCGTGAAAGAAATAAAAGACTTAAAGCAAGAAGGCAAGTTAAATACAAAAAGCAAATTATCAAAATTAAACCCTTACCTGGATGAAAATGATATCTTAAGAGTTGGAGGGAGACTAAAAAAGGCACATATCAGCCATGACATGCAGCACCCTATTATCCTGCCGCACAGTGGACGTCTGACAGAATTAATAATAGAGGATGCACATCAAACCATGTTGCATGCCGGGGCCCGGCTGACATTAGGTTTTATCAGACAAAAATATTGGATTCTAGGAGGGAACGTCGCTACGAAGAGGCAGCTTCGTCGTTGCGTAATATGTAAAAAGCAAAATCCAGACAGCCAACAGCAAATCATGGGGCACCTGCCGGAGGCCAGAAGTAATCCATCACGTCCGTTTACGCACACAGGCGTAGATTTTACTGGTCACATCTACGTCAAAGCAAGCAAAGGACGAGGCATTAAGAGCACAAAAGGATATGTGGCTGTCTTTGTGTGCATGGTCACTAAGGCAGTACACTTAGAACTGGTTGGTGATCTAAGCACAACTTCATTCATAGCAGCATTAAGAAGAATGGCAGGTCGCAGAGGAACGCCTAGTCACATTTATAGCGATAATGGTCGCAACTTTGTCGGTGCTAACAAGGTACTACAACAGGAATATCAAGCACTTATGAATATCATGCAAGACAAAGACCTAAAAGCAGAAATTTTAAATATGAAAATCGAATGGAGTTTTAATGCGCCCTCATGGCCATCGGCGGGAGGCCTATGGGAGGCGGCAGTTAAGAGCTTCAAATATCATTTCAAGAGAGTTATTGGTGACCAGATTCTTACATTTGAGGAACTATCTACGGTACTTACACAGATTGAGGCCTGTCTCAACATGAGACCAATATGTCCTATATCAGAAGATCCAGATGATGTGGATTTTTTAACGCCTGCTCACTTCTTAACAGGTGGATCAAAGGTTACCGTACACGAGACTGAAACGGATTTAAGAACCCGTTGGCAGTTGACACAAAAAATTGTACAGGATCTCTGGAAAAGATGGAAGAATGAGTACCTAGTACAACTTACAGAAAGAACTAAGTGGAGACAAGCAAAAAGGAACCTCAATGTAAATGATATTGTCATGATTCATGATGACAATCTTCCAGCGGGAAAATGGCTGATGGGCAGAGTCATCGAGCTTCACCCCGGTTCCGATGGTCATGTTCGCGTGGTTACAGTAAAAACCAAAAACGGAACACTGAAACGTCCTATCACAAAATTATCAAAACTCCCAGTTAACAATGAATCCTCGCAAATCAAGCAAGCAAAAACGATGGATTCGGGAGAGTCCAACACAAATAAACAGTCTGAAACAAGGAAAGCAGGCACTCGTTACAACATAGCGTCGGTGTTTACAGCAATCATCCTATTTTTTAGCATCATAACAACTTCCCAATGCGCACTTAACGTCACACAATTTAGAAGTAATCAGCATATTTACTTCGATAAACTATCAAACATGCAAATCATAAGAGACAACTGGAAATTAATCATATACTACGACTTAGAGCCTTATTGGGAAGGAATTACGGCACTTAACAAAAGTATCATATCGCTAGAACAAACATGCAGCAACATTAAAGCACAATCATATTGTGACATAATATTATTGCAACTACGTCACGGGTACAACGAACTGGATTACAATAATCATTTGTTACTCAGTCAGCATTTTGCAAGGCCAGCGAACAGGTGGCGACGAGGTTTTATCGACGGTGTCGGTTACATAGCAAACGGGCTGTTCGGAATATTGGACGCTCGATTCGCGGAACAGTACGAGAAAGATATCACTCTACTTCGCAATAATCAACAGCATATTGTCTCATTTTGGCAAAATCAAACCTCGGTCATAGAAGCAGAATTCAGTCTCTTGAAGAGGACGGAGGCTACAATGCACAAACAACATAAAATGATTCATCAACAGTTTTCGAACATCGAAAATACATTAGAAGTATTAAAGGCTGAAACTCAAAATCTTTCGAGAGCAAGTGAAGTTTCCATGGGAGCTATAGTCACAAGCAATCTACTACACGACTTGAAAGATTTACAGAACGCTTTAGTGGATACAATTACAGACATCTATCATGGGCGATTTAATCCACATTTATTAACCGCCGAACAATTACAGGATCAGCTGAGCACTATAGCAACTCATTTGTCTACTGACGTCACCTTACCTGTGGAAAATATTCATACGGATCTTGCACAACTTTTTAAACTTCTACGAGTCAAAGCAAGAATGCTTAAGAATTACTCAATATTTGAGGTACAAATACCTTTGATAAGCAGGGACACCTATGAAATATTCAAGCTAATACCAATCCCTGCGAAGAAAAACAACAACACAATGTTATCAATTAAACCAGTGTCCGATTTCATAGCTGTAAACCTGAAAAAGGATGCCTACATCATCTTGACAGAAAATATCATCGATTCCTGCCTAGTGACAAACGTACACTTATGCAACATTCATTCTCCTATTTACAAACTAAGCAGAGATAAAGACTTCTGCCTATCAAAGGCATCATCATGTGAGGTCAACATCGATCCCTGTCAAAACCTTTGGATAGAAAGCCACTCTATCAACAATTATATTTATTTTTGCTGCGGTCAATGTAACCTACGAACAGTATGTGGAGATCAAGTTACCGCGCATCAACTGACTCACTCCGGACTTATATCAATAGATTACGGCTGCATAATCAAATCAGATAATTTTGAAGTAATTGCTCATCAACAAAGAACGAGCGATGTTAGTATCAGCGCTAACCTATACTCACCAGTCATTGCATCCATAAATCACGTAATAAACGTGTCTATTCCTCAAGATGTCTTGAATGACTCCAGCATAGAGAGCGATCGAGAGTTTAAAACAATTGAGGACAAAATCAAGATCATGAAAGAAAATGGATTGTTAATTGACAGTCTGTCATCCCACGACATTCATCATTACACTGCGATCTACTGTATGGTCGCCGTGGTAGCAGCAGGTCTCGGAGTGTTCGCGTGGAGGCGCGTGCGCGTGCGCTGCGCCCCCGCGCTCTCGCCGGCGGCGGTGGTGACGCCCGCAGCAGGCGGCGCGCCCGGCAGCGGCGCGGGCCCGGCCACGCAACGTGCGTGTGTTGGGGATAGTGTAGTGTATCAGTGTGACAGTGAAAGGGCGAAGGTGATAACTAGTGCGCGAGTGTTAGATAAAGCCACCTCCCCTATGTTAGGTTCTTATACAAGCATATCTAATTTGTGAAGTGTTAACGATAGAGACACTAAGAAATTAGATTAACATCAAATCATGTATTATAATTATTTGTTTATCATTTTAATCACTTGTATTTTTATATCTTTTCCTCGGGGAGCATGTACGAGCAAACCCGTACAATAGCATATGTATCAATTTTATGCTGACATCGACGCGCAGCGAATGAAAAAATATACATTTTTAAGTCAACGATCAGTAGTCGCATAGCACCGTTCGGGCTAACAACAAAAGACTCATTCGCCGCGAGTCGATCAGTTATCAGTTTTTGGGTGTTCTTTCAATACACAGATTCAATCATTCTATCAGTCTATCATTTAAATGTACCTTACCCGTACATAGTCTTTGAAGAAGAGATAGAAGGAGGTAGTACTTTCCCTACTTCAACGTTGCCGGGAGTAACTTCCTTACTTTTAAAATTGTTTCAGAAATAAGTCTTGCGCTATCTTGTAAGAACACTTGTCTTTACTCATTATTTCCCTAATAATTTTCTCTTTGAGATATACTGGACAATTTTTATTTAATGCCATGTGTGCTCAGTTTCGCAATATTATCATGTTTCTTGCCACACTTTTGGCACGTTATTTTCTGGGTAGGACAAAAACGTTCCTATTTCGAGTACTTTCCCTCCAGGTGGCATTGAAAAATTCCACCCTGTATATACGTATTGTGTCATCACATTCTACCACATGGGCGTACAAATGTTATAAGTTAAATTAGTGATCAATTATATGAATAATAATATTTAAAATTCAAAAAGGAATGAAAAACAAACAAAACATGAATACAAATGAAAAACTATAAATAATAATTAATATGTCAGTGTCATTTAAGTAGTCATTCAAATAATAATAACATTTACTACATAAAAATATTTAAATTGCTTCTTAAATCTAGCCAAATCTAACTAATGGATTTATTAATTTTATTATAAATTTGCGGGGCTCTGCAGAAAATGCTTTTCCGCATAAGAGCTGTCTTGGCTCTGCGTCCGCGTAGCATGTCATTTCGCCTGTTACGTTGTACAGTATCAGATAGGTAGGAAAACAAATTTGGATTTAGTCTCACAAATAAGGCAATTTCATATAATTATATACAAAGCTGGTAGTGTCAGAATTTTGTGCTTTTTGAAATATGGTACACAACTGTCCGTCACCTGAAACCCAAACATAGATCTTATGCAGCGCTTTTGCGCTTTAAACACGGCTTCCCTATTTATTGAGTTACCCCAAAATATAATGCCGTATCTTAACACAGATGCAACAAGACCATAATTATAGGCTGTGAGTAGTGCATCCGTGCTAACAGTTGGAGCAAGTTTATACAGGGCATAGGATGAGCAACTTATTTTCTTGTTTAGTGTTTCGATATGATTCTTCCAGTTAAGCTGTCTATCTATTATAAGTCCTAGGAATTTCGTACTGTCTACGTCATTAATAACGTTGTTTTGAAATTTCACATCCATTTTTGTATTAGGTTTTCTATGACCAAAATGCATAATTTGAGTTTTTCCTAGATTAATTTTTAAGTTGTTATTGTTAAGCCAAGCGATTATTGCGATTAATACTTCATTCACATCAGCTTCGTATTGGTCAGGTTTATTACTAGCTACTGTTACCGTGCTATCATCAGCAAATAGAGATATAGGGTAATTTATGGCTTTGGGCAGGTCATTAATGTAGATTAGGAAAAGTAAAGGACCCAGAACACTGCCCTGTGGTACGCCAAAGTATACAGTACGTTCTCTGGATGGGTATGTGACTTCTTCATTCGTCTTTAAATTTAAGTCTGTTATAGCAGTTTTTTGCTTTCTATTTGAGAGATAAGTCATTAATAAATCCAGAATAATATTACCTTTTATGAGTGAATTTCTCAGGCGAAAAATTTACGCGTCTAGGCTGAAATCGCAGTGCTGCTTTACAGATAATGCAACGATTTTTTTTCTCAGAATTAAAGTGACATGAATCTAAATGAAGCCACTTAAATTATATTTATAAGACTATTACTTTTTATGAAAAAAATCGGTAAATGATGAATTATCAATTTCTGTGTCTTGTCCACAATCACTTTCATACACAGCATTTACCTCTCAGGAAGATAATCTCCAACGTATATAGGAAAAAGTATTTTGTTTGCGTTAAGTAATGATTGACCTACAAGACGTTAATTAGTTTTGAATGTTTAGACTCATAGTTAATGAGTACATGTCAACGGTAGGTTTGTCCAAGCGAAATTACTAATTTCTATGGTCATTTTGTTTCACCGTCCTGAGCTTCCACCAATGAGTTTAAACGAACAATAAATCCCTGTTCGGCAAGAGACAGTCGTGCTCTTACGTGCAGCAACAATGGTAGTGCACCATATCGCCAGGTCTTTCCGCCAAAAATTTAAGTACGTGATTTCAGTTTACTCGGAACGAAATTTTGCAATTTCGGTGATTAGGTTTTAAAAGGATTTTTGCAAGAAATAAAGGTATCACTTTTATGCATGCTAAGTAGCCTTTGGTATACATTTAATATTATAGAAAATAATAGTCATAGCCTTGATAGTTTCTTGTAAAAAAATAAAATAGCCAAGTTTCCAATTCCTATGGGGCAATTTCTGTGGTTTCCGTGGCATCTTGTGGCCCACGGAAATTACACGACTCCACAGAAATTGTACCAATCAATTACTGTATTAATGTTAATGAAGATTTTTGAAAAGAATCAATATTTGTTATGCTGAAATTACTTTGACTGAACTAGGTCCTTAGCCCCGGACATTAAAATAAAATTGTATTACTATTTCATGAAAAAGTCATTCAATTGGATTAACTGAGCTTTGAGGGTTGCATCATTCAGAAGCTCCTCCTGGAAGCCTCGATCGTGCAGGCCTGGGTGACATCACCGGCCAGACCTGCCGACGTTGACAATGAGGCAGGGTGGTTCCAGGAGGCCATGTCCGACATCTGCGACGTGCACAGATGTCGAGTCCCCAGCATCTCCTCGTGGGCCAGGGATCTGGCTCATGAGGAGATGCTGGGGACTCTCGACAGAAATCCGTGGCGCCCTTACAAGATGGTGCGGGATAAAGTCCGCACCTGGGCCCCCCTACTGACGCAGAGTCTCCGGCCTGAGCTCGTGGAGGATATGACGAGTACTCTGTTCCCTTCGCGAGGGGAACATCGCCCCCGTCTATGGCTCCGCCGCCTGCGATGCTGGAAGCGGACCAACAGGACGACGACGAAAACGCTCCGGAAGTGACTGGGGTAGACCTGAGAGTGGCGGTACGTAGGCTCAGTGTCAATAATACCACCCCGGGACCCGACGGCTTACCTGGCAAAGCCTGGGTCCTGGCCTCGGAGGCTCTCGGGCACCAACTAGAGGTGCTCCTAAGCGCATGCTTGGAGAGAGGCCAGTTCCCGCTTCGTTGGAAGACGGGAAAGCTGGTCCTCATTCGAAAGCCGGGGCGCCCTGCGGAATCTCCGTCCACATACCGGCCCGTGGTGCTGCTCGGCGAGGTGGGAAAGCTGTTTGAAAGAGTAATTGCGAACCGCCTCGCCGAGCACCTTGCGGGGTCGGGGCCGGATCTTGCGGAACACCAGTTTGGTTTCCGCAAGGGGCGCTCTACGTTAGACGCCATCATGCGCGTGAGAGCCCTCACGACGGGATATGCGGTTTCCCAGAACACAAAGGGCGATGAAGGAACATGAATAGGTTTTAGTCAGTAAAACTCTGAAAGTCACTCCTGCTTCGCCCAGAGCGAGAGAAGTCATTTGATGATTTCCCATCCTCTTCATAAAAGTAAAAAAACATAATCAGTTCCTTGATTGGTAATTTTATAAGACTGATTTATCCAATTAATAGTACACCACGTTGTATTTTTAGAAATGCTTATTAAAATGATCAAATCGTTTATTTGTGATACATGGGTTACATGCAGGTGTTCATTACATAATTACTACGATAATATATACATATATTAACGACGATATTCGTATTATATCAGTTTTTTCATTAAACCTTATATTTCTTTACATATTATTAAAAAACAATGTATTTATATAATAATTCACAATTTCGGTGCAAACGCAGAATTTCTGTGTCACCAATACAATTTCGGTGGCAATAATAAAATTTCTGTGGCTCGCCAATTTCGGTGGCCCAAATAACTCTCTAAGTAATTTAATTATAATATTCCCTTTCAGAAAATGTATATATAATGTGGATATGTTGCGCTTTGTTATGAAAGTTTTTCAAAAAACCTGAAAATGAAAATGTCCATGGAAATTAGGTAAAAAATCGAGTTGTTGAAATTGACTCTTATACCATAGGAGTACAGTTTATTTCTTAAGATATTGTGGTCAACATAGTCAAAAGCTTGTGTCTTGTCACAGTACATAGCACAAACAGGTGTCTTTTTATCAATATCAGTCTTATTTTTCCGGAACCCTTTTTGCCGCAGTAGTCGTAAAGTCTGTAACTTGGCGGCCTGCAATCTAAATAAAAACCCATTATGTTAAAAACAAATAAAAAATACGAGTATCTCTCTGATCTGCAGGAAACAATACTGCTAGCGGATGTCATGCCTCTACCACATTGGATCATGTACTACCCCAAAACAGTGCTCACCAAATTGCTCATGGATGAAGTGGGCGCCAAACTGGATTTGAAGAGGCTTGCCACGTACACGGGTGAGTGCGAAAAGATCTCCATAGACACCCAATTAGACAAAAAATACTCAAAAGGTGGAACAAAGTTTATAGTGGTCGGATTTTCGTGGGACTTTATTTATTCTTTGTTGTAAAAAAAGTTCGTTTAGTTGTGATATCAACAAATATTTGCTTTGCATTTATTTTACTTTGCAAAACATTTTTCCCCAAGAAAATTGAACATAACATACCCAACTGTCAAAATGTGGGTGTACTGTACTCATCTGCGTACCTCATCAGAGCATACAGTCGTGATGTTATGTTATGGTGTTGTGTAAACAATAAACATCCAAGCGATTGCAACAATCTCAACAGATTTGCTGTCAGTTATTGCCATTCCATATCTCCGAAGTCCGTGATCAGATCATGACAATATTTCAATGGAGCTAAGTTGGGGGAGTATATTTATCATAATCTTTATTTTTCTCGACATCAGGCATTACAGGCTTCCTAACTATTTAGTTAGAAAGTAATTAATAAAAAAAGAAAATAATTCAATTTTTAATTAATGATTTTATTAAAAATTACCATGTCATACATTTATGAACGTCGAAATTTAAAAATAATAATAATAATAAGAACTGCAAGTTCTAATTTCAATTATCTTCTACTTCTTCATCATCGTCTTCCAGTAGCTGTAAAATTTCAAATTCTACTGTGGTCTCGTCTTCAACGACTTAGATATCTACAATGGTGTCGATTCTGTTGTGCACAAACTAAACTTAATTTAGGCTATTGGTTTCTTCAACTAAAAGGCAGTGCAAGAAAAGGACGGCTATAGCTATGATCTAAGTTAGAGATGTCAAAGTAGTTTATGCCTTGCGCTTTACCGTGTTTTTAGTCGACATGTTTTTACGTGCGTGTGTATTTGTATAGAAATATTAGTTCCAACTAAATTTGACATCTCTAAATTACGTCCGACTCTTTCTCGTTTTATTAAGAGACAAAAAGATAGCAAAAGCCTAAATTAAGTTTAGTTTGTGCACAACAGAATCGACACCAATATCCTAAAAATATTACTTATTTTTTTGTGTACAGGGTATTTTTTATACAATTTCTTTCACCCTGGGCTCCTCCTTTTTAAGTTAAAGTTAAAAAATAATAGTTAAACATTACGTCGACAGCCGTTTGTTCAATGTAGTCTGTAGTTTGATTGGTATACAAAAAAAGTTGCCAGGTATCAAAAAATTAAAAAACTAATGAAAATTCGATCATTCTCAGATGATCATTCTCAGAAGATCCATTGGCCAGATCCATGATGGATCTAGTGAGAATTGTTTTTCTCATTGGATCCTGATTTTAAAGATATGGATCTACTGAGAAGGATCATTCTCAGAGAGATGCCTTTTTTTTGCATAATCTTCTTTTTCCTAATATACTTTGGCATAACTGTTTTGGCATAATTTGTTTTGCCATAATAATACTTCGCCAATTTTTTTTTTGGCATACTGATTATGTTGGCATAATCATCTTGAAGGCTAATTTGTTTTGGCATAATTTGAATTTTGCATAATATTACTAGGCATAATAACTATTAGCATAATAGTATTTAGGCATACAAATAATATAAATACCGGAATCAAATTTGAGTTATTTTTACGTATTTATTTTGAATTAAGTAAAAATTCATTAAGTTGTCCTACAAAAGTTAGTGACAGAAACGAATCGCTGCAAAACCGACTCCACGTAGTGTTGTCTGCCCTACCCCTAGAGTGTAATCTAAGCCCGCGTAGGCGCGGAGGGGCGAGGCGGCCTGCGAGTTGAGGAGCAGCATGCTTGCTTGCTGCATGCTTGCTGAACGCATGCTTGCTTGCTGCATGCGTGCTGCATGCATGGTGTATGCTTGTTTGCATGCTTTTTACAGGGAAAAAACTCACATATGTTCACAATCAACTATGTTAAAAACAAATATGTTATATATTACCTGCTTCGGAGAGATGGTTTTTTTCCAATCGTCAAAATAAATTGGTATATCCAATTAGGTTAAGCCTAACGTTTTAGGATTATGCTTCTTTGTTATGCCTATAAAAAATATGTTTTAGTATCATTATGCGTAAATCAATTTATGCCTAACAATGTTATGCTTAATCATTATTATGATTAGATAAATTAGCTTAAAAAAAGTTATATTAGGTCCATGATGGATCTAGTGAGAATTATTTTTCTCATTAGGTCTATTTATATAAAAAAGTAAGTAAAATGGATCTAATGAGAGTTTTCAATTAAAAAAAAAATGTTACAAAAACAAATGAATATCAATAAAACAAGTGAATGTCACTAATTAAAAAAATTACCGCTTTTAATCAATTGAGTAATCGACATAAAAATAAAACGATACTTAAACAATAAAAACAATTATTTTAAATTATATAATTATAACCTATTGGCAGTTTACATCTCAACATTTAGATTTAGATCTCAACATTATGTAAAAGTAGGTACTCATCCTAAATAAAATAAGGAGGAAATGTTTAGGTCAATTTCTAATTAGGTGTTTTCTTGGCCAGCTTCCACCAAAAAACGATAGATAGCGCTGTCTGCCGGTCGTATTTTGTAAAAATTATATCCAAAATGAAAAAAACATGCCAATGCAACAAAAACGGAAATGGAATGAAGAAGAACGCACACAAACTAGAAAGGATCAATTTTAAAAGGTAATAAACAAAAGCTCCATAGCCAAACATTTTTTTTTTGCACAGCACCATTGTTACTATTGTTTATTGGGGGAAGTTGGCCTAGAAAACACCTCATTACTTACAACAGAAAAATGATGTTAACTTTTGAAGTAGGGTGAATAAAAATAAAAATCTTCAGGGCACAACAATCTTCCAGAACCAGGACCGAACTTTCTTGACAAATCGGGCAATCTCCTTTAAACGGGACCGTTCAATCAAAAAAAGAATCATCAAAATCGGTTCACAATTGGCAAAAATATCGAAAACTGACTAATTGACAACCTCCTCCTTTTGGAAGTCGGTTAAAAATACTACAAAAGTAACATCAGAAAAAATATTTAAAAGATTGGTACACTCAGACTTAGTGCCAAGTAAAAACTTTAAAGTAATAAAAGTCGCTTAAATAGCAAGTGGTGGACTGGTGGTAAACTAAAGCAAAAACTGTACTAAATAAATCGGATTCGATATACAGGGTGTAAGGACTCTTTACGAAGCCATCAACCAAGCATCAAACTAGGTAACTTTACGCTAAAATTATTGCTGGGGAGGTTGTTTTTGGGGTGAAAAATCACGTTTTACGGTAGTGTTGGTTCTTGGAGGTTCTGCAGATAGAAGCAGATAATTAAAAAGGCAGGCTTTTATGGACAAGTGGATCAGATTTATTGCAGACTGAAGAATGACAGTTTGTTTGACTTAAGGAAACGGAAACTTAAAATTAAAAAATATATTATTTGTTGGAGTTGCCAACAGGTAGGACTCAATGTAACGCTCTCAAAACATCGTGCTGATGGATGGGTTGAATAGAACAGGGGAGGTGGAGGTATTTAAAGTAAAATCTTTACATTAAAAACAGGCAAGTATTTTTTAAAAAACTTGTAAAGAAGTTAGAACTTTGAACTTTATATCTTCGTAACTAGGGAACCTTTTCCTGGTATGGTCTGGAACAAAAAAAAGTATCGCAATGATGACGGGGAGGACAAGTGCCTTTCGGCTTCGTTAACAATCCTGTAACACTCTCTATTGATAGAAGATATTGGGATGAGGGCGGGGAACGACGACGATGATTAACTATTCTGCACCGCATTGTGACAATGTCTGAACGGCAGAATGGATCTTGATGAATACCTATAGCGCAAACGTCGATCATGATCTGCGTCAGAACAGAATATACTTTTTAGTCAAGTAGTACATTCCCGCGGATATTGCACAAACACAGGCCTAACATAATGTTTAAAACATCAATTAATTTTAATTCTATTGCTCACAGCTCACTCGGAAAGAGGCTACTTTCCTTACTCGAATAAAACTGGGCTGTCCGACATAGCGGCTGAAATGCGCTTCATGGATGCTATCGTCATATTCCAAGTAAGTAATGACAGTCATTGTAACGTGTTGTGAATATGACAAATCGAGCTTTAGAAAGACATTTCGACAAACCTGAAAAAGATTTATTTCAAATAAACCTGTTGCACTACAAGCATTTTTGAACTGTCAAGGAGTCAATTAGTCTAAAACAAAAAGATTAAGCTACCGCATAGTCCTTCACAGTCACTCTTCCCTTAATAGCAACAACCTAAAGACAATTTTGTTGTATTGAAAATAACGATCACTGTGATTTTGACGGAATTGCAAAATCACAAGCAGAATAACAGCTGTGAAAGTACCAATCATGACCATTCCAAACCGGATCTCTATGAAGAAGAACGGGCAAGAAACTCTTTTAAAACAAAACTCATTGTAGAACGTAGTTGCTGTAGCACATGCTAGTAGGTAACACTCTCTCAAAAAATCGATGCACCAAACGCCCTGATAGTGTATTGTAATTTATGAAAGGTGGATCCCGTGTTAATTGTTTATTCATGTAATGTTATATTGACAGAATATGTCTGGGGACAATTGGCCAGACCACCTGAATTACACCATTCGTATGAAAGGCGACTTTGGAATGGAATCCTTTACGAACCTGGACGCTGAATTTAGACCACGCAAGGTGAATGGTAAGACATACATTGAAATATATAACTATGTCTTGGTCCATATTGGTGAGCAGTTTTACTACAGGCCGTTTAATTGAGACGGTGCCTGTTGGGGTTTTCTCGTCGTTGACAGATACCCCTGTAGTTGTTATAGGAAGGTAGTTAGTTCACACCAACCCACTGTTATGTTCAATAATTTAATTACGTTAATTAAGTTACGTTTCTTTAGTTGCCGCACTTGATGCCATCGACCCGTTTGTGGCTGAGTTTTGGTGACGACCTCACCTCAAGTGCCTGAGGTAGCTGCGCGGTGCAGGAGGGGGTGTGTTGACACGTCACCGGGCGAATGACTGAGCTCTCAGCTCTCGCGACATATCACTGCAGCCCTTCTGCACGGTTCTTCTTCCGCATTTATAGTCGGCTACATTACGTAAATACTTGAAAACAAATATTAGTTTGCGCATTCTAGCACATAGTAACTCGATATGTTTACGGAAATTTAGATTCGAGTCAATAGTGACACCAAGATTTTTCAAATGGTCAGCTCTTTCTAAAGTAGGGCAAGAATATGCAGTGTCAGCGTACGTGCTACAGGTATGCGCGTAAATGATTAGGTTAGTAAACGGTGTGTTAGTATTTCTCATTGTAAATGAAATGTATTTTGTTTTTATCAGCATTCAGTGTTAGAAGATTATTCTGGAGCCAATTAGATACAATGTTGAAACCATTCTGAGCATGTTCGTAGGCCTCAGCTCTTGATTTAGCTGAAAACAACAGGGCAGTATCATCCGCATAGCACATTACAACACCATTTTCGAGTGGCAGGCTGCATAAAAGTATCCTACATGTTAATTCAGGTTATAAGCTATCTATGTGCTAAATTTCATAATCATCACAATTATAATCATCACAATCACCATCGCTATCATAATCTGGTGATTGGTGGTTGGTGATGATTGCGATAATGTTGGTTCATTATCGCAATCATCATCACTATCACAATTACGATCATTATCACAATCACCGTCACTGACACAATCACCATCACTATCACAATCACCATCACAATCACAATCTCACACAATCACTACCACAGTCACTATCACAATCACTATCACTATCAGCCTCACCCCGCTCTCCCTGGTTAACGAGAACTATCGCAAGCCTGAGGTATTAGACACTAATGACCGCAAGGTGGAATGGCAGGGCAAGGAGCTTCACGGACGCTTTTACCGGGCCCTACATGGCCCCGATGTAGACTTCTTAGCGTCGGTATCCTGGCTGCGCTTTGGTGACCTCTTCGGGGAAACCGAAGGTTTTGTCTGGGCAATAATGGACGAAGTTATGATGACGAATAACTACCGGAAATACATTGTGAAAGATGGCACGGTTGACATATGTCGGGCATGCCACCGTCCGGGAGAATCGATCCGACACATTATTTCTGGGTGTTCTAGTCTGGCTAATGGAGAGTATTTGCATAGACGCAACCTTGTTGCCAGGATTATCCACCAGCAACTTGCTTTGAAATACAACCTTGTGGAATCAGAAGTGCCATACTATCTACCTACATATATAACTCATCGCTTTACGAGATGCGAGACTAAGCGGACGTGTTTTTCTGTACTTGCTTAAATAAAATATCTATAAACAATTACGACAAATATATGAATTAGTATTGCGGCGTCAGTTAAAAACAAAGTAAAGTGTGTCACCGGTGACGTGAGTGCCATAGCAATTTTTATGTGCAAGATGAACTAAATTATATTTATCTTGTATTGACAATTAAATAAAGTGTTGCGGTTAGGATGTCTAACCCAGGATCCAGCCCATTTGGGGCCCGTAGCCAATTACTACGACGAAGTCCTCCACCAACGCCTACCGGAGAATTGCCCCCGAGTGAACCAAATCCACAACCACCTGTACCAGCACCTGAGGAGAATTTATTGCCGAGTGAAATAGTCAGCACCCCAGAGATACAGAAATGGATGTTATCTATTGACGGCATTCTGACCGAAGTCTGCAGTATTGTTGGTGAAGGCAAAATGAACTCGGACCAGAAGCAACGTGTTGTACATCTTTGCCGTAAGGTCCAAAGTGGGACTTCTCAGATGGCTGTCCTTTACCAATCGATAAAGCAGAAAATGATCCAGTCCCACAGCACCGTTCAGCACCTACAGCTTCAGAAGAACATGGCGAACTCTCTGGACCAGTTTAAAGAGGTTATTGAGTCGAAGCTGAATACGCCCAGCAATTCATATGCTAACATGGTGAAAAAAGGCTCCGACAATCATCCGTCCTGCAAACTTGAGTGCAATCGCCATCTATCCCAGCGACAAAACTAAAACAAGTGACGACACCAAGTCACTTGTTCAAAAGTTAATATCTCCCGAGCAACTGAAGCTCCAAGTACGTGGCCTAAAAAAAGTTAAGAATGGGGGAGTACTGATTAGCACTGAAAATAAAGGCGATATAGAGAAATTGAAAAATTCGGAGAAGATAGTCACCTCGGGCCTTACAATAGAAGAACCTTCTAAACGACGCCCTAGGGTTACTGTCATTGGTGTTCCCGTAGCCCTTAGTGAGAAGGAGGTATTCGACTGCATTTACGAGCAAAACCTATCCGATAAATTGCCGAATACAACTCGTGAATTTTTCCTTGAGACCATTAAACTGAGCCATAAATCGGGGAAGAAAGGCCTTCCCACCTGCAACTACATCTTGGAGGTACCCGCTGGCATAAGAAAAATGCTGGTCAACCAAACCAGAATTTTTATTAATTGGACTTCATGCCCGGTGAGAGATTTTACGATAGTCACCAGGTGCTACAATTGCCAGCAGTTTGGCCACGCAGCTAAGTTTTGCCGTGAAACGAGTCCTACTTGCAACCACTGTGCAGAGACGGGACACTCCGTGAAGGAATGCAGTAGCAAATCTTCTCCCTCCCAGTGTGCGACGTGCAAAAGATTCAAGAGGAAATGTGACCATCCAACCGGTGATGTAAGTTGCCCGGCACGTAAATATGCAGAGACCAACTACATCAACTCAATAGACTATGAGGGCGCCTAAGAGCGCCACAGTATATTATATTTAGTAGGCACACAAACAGGTAGCTCATCCCTTATTTATATTTCTTCTTGGTTTTTAATTATCATGAGCAATCAGCTAATCAGTGATCTAGATAGTTTTACTGTGTCTGAATCCCTAATTTGTAATGTTGAGGACTGTAAATACCTTCTTCGTTCTGGCGACAAATCGCTTACCTTGCTTACACAAAATATTCGCAGCATAAACCGAAACATGGACGGTTTTGAAGTGTTATTACAAAGTCTTGACATAAACTGTGATATTATCGTACTAACGGAATGTTGGTTGTCAAAACAGACAGTCAACTTACCGTCTCTGAACGGTTTTTATTCATATAAAACAGAGAAAAACACCAACCAAAACGACGGAGTTGTAGTTTATGTTAAAAATAATCTACGAACTATCAAAGAAGAACCACTATCCCAAGATAGTAATTGCTTATTCATTAAAATTATTCCCGATACAGTAGTCATGGCTATTTATAGGCCTCCCTCTCTTAATATCGACAGTTTTCTCGACTCACTTGACACTAACTTAAAAAACATAAGTACTTTCAAAAATGTAATACTTGTGGGAGATATCAACATAAACATTTCCTCCGGGAAACCCGATACCCATACACATAATTATCTAAATATTTGTGCATTTCATGGACTTTTACCAGCTCACTATTACCCCACACATCAAAGCGGTTCTTGCTTAGACCATATCATTCTAAAATCAAAAAATCCATCCAAAACATTGGTTACTAACTCTGCGCTAACCGATCATCAAGCTGTTTTACTAACAATGCAAATAAGTTCACCTAGACAAAACTGCGAGCGTAGCTACACTAAAGTCAATATGACAAACCTTGAATGTGACATACGCGGCATTAATTTTAACCCTATTTACGTTTCTGCTGATGCAAATATCTCTTTACAATATTTCATCAATTCTTTACAATACGTAATAAGAAAAAACACTTTCACTAAGATAATCCCTAGAAAATATAGTTGTATAAAACCGTGGATCACACCCGGTCTCGTTCGTTGTATAAGACACAGAGACAAACTCCACCTAAAATACAAACTTGCACCTGATGACGTAATACTTTCTGTTACATATAAAAGATATCGGAATTTCTGTAATAACCTTTTGAAAAAGCTAAAAAACCAGCACGATAAAAATGAACTCGAGAAGGCGGAAAAAAATAGTAAACTTGTGTGGAAATTTATAAAAACCAATACATTGCGGTGTAAAAATTCCGAACCTCCGATTGATTTACTATCAACAGAAATAAACCCATCCGAAGCAATAAATAAGATAAACCACTATTTTGTCAATGTTGGTAAAAACTTGGCTGAAAAATCCATAAATATTAGCCGTCCCCACACTCAAAACCCAACTAGGACATCTTCCACGTTAAATTCTTTTGTTTTATTAAATACGGACCTCAACGAAGTAATTAGAATTATAAACGGCTTAAAGGATGTCTGCGCAACTGGGTGGGATGATATACCCAATAATGTACTTAAAAGATTTAAACACATACTGGCCCCTCCGCTCACTCACATTTTTCAGCTATGTTTATCTAAAGGGATATTTCCAAAAGTTCTAAAAAAGTCTGTGATCACACCTATTTTCAAGTCTGGAGACAAAATGAGTGTGATTAACTACAGACCCATTTCAGTACTAACGGGCCTATCAAAATGTTTAGAAAAAATCATAAATAGTAGACTGATAAAATATCTGGAAGATAACAAACTACTCTCAGACAATCAATTTGGGTTTAGGCCTAAAAAATCAACTAGCCAAGCAGTAAACAAATTGGTTAATTACATTTCTACGAATCTGGATAGTGGAATGCATACAGTTGGTATCTTTCTGGACCTCGCCAAGGCCTTTGATACTATTTCTTGCGCTACTCTTTTGCTAAAGCTTGAAACACTTGGGATAAGAGGAGCGCAGCTTCAACTATTATCTGATTATCTTAGCGATCGACAGCAAAGTGTTAAAATTGGTCCGAATACAAGTTCTGATCTTTCTAATACTCGTTTTGGAATACCACAAGGCAGCATATTAGGTCCTACATTATTTTTGATCTATATTAATGACCTTTGCAGCCTGCCACTCGAAAATGGTGTTGTAATGTCCTATGCGGATGATACTGCCCTGTTGTTTTCAGCTAAATCAAGAGTTGAGGCCTATGAACATGCTCAGAATGGTTTCAACATTGTATCTAATTGGCTCCAGAATAATCTTCTAACACTGAATGCTGACAAAACAAAATTCATTTCATTTACAATGAGAAATACTAACACACCGCTTACTAACCTAATCATTTACGCGCATACCTGTAGCACGTACGCTGACACTGCATGTTCTTGCCCTACTTTAGAAAGAGCTGACCATTTGAAATATCTTGGTGTCACTATTGACTCGAATCTAAATTTCCGTAAACATATCGAGTTGCTATGTGCTAGAGTGCGCAAACTAATATTTGTTTTTAAGTATTTACGTAATGTAGCCGACTATAAATTAATAAAACAGGTTTATTTAGCGTTGTGTCAGTCTATTCTAACATATTGCATTACGTCCTGGGGGGGGGCGGGAAATTCGATTCTTCTCCCTCTAGAACGTTCTCAAAGAGCAATTCTAAAGGTTGCTACCTTTCGTCCGTTTAGATTTCCTACACACCTGCTCTATAGAGCATGTAATGTGCTCACAGTGCGGCAATTATTTATTCTTCACATCATACTACAGCAGCACTCTACACTTCCCTATGACCCAGTCCCTGACGATAGGAGAAGGAAGGACCTGGTTTGCACAAAGCCTCAAACTAGACATGCTTTTGCTAGTCGATTTTATGCGTTTTTAGGACCTTTTCTGTATAATAGACTCAACAAGAATCTAAACTTCTACAGTCTTAGTTATAGGAAATGTAGTTTTGTAATATCGGATTATTTAGCGATACTTAATTACACGGACACAGAAAAACTGCTAGAAGTCCTGGTTTGATTATGATATTCCCTGGTATCTAATTGTACATAGGTATTTTACTTAATTTAGTTTTAATGTTTATTGATTTTTGTACCACTTACATTATTCTTATAGTTGTTAATAGATTTCTTTTATTTTATAACATTTACTGTCCTACTTAATTTTGTGCTATGTGAAGTGATGGCCTGAAACACAGGTTTAAATAAACCTAGATCGGGCAGGTCGCTAGCAAACATTTGTGAATTCCACATTATTGTTTCCTGCAACTGTTAAATATATTTTTAGTTATAGTTTACTATTATGCACTAATTATACCATTGTTTTAGAAATAACACTACTGCACATAAATGTACATTTTTGTAATATTTTTATAAATAAATTATTCTTATTCTTATTCTTACTATAAGTATGCGCCCGACCCAGTTCTCGACAATGGTCATATCACGTTGTATTGGGATCGACCTATCACCACTGACAGGACTGTTGTTGCCAATAGGCCTGACATTGTGGTGATAGATCGATTTGAGCGTCGCACAATGATTGTTGATATAACGATCCCGCATGACGAGAACCTCGTGAAAGCAGAGAAAGATAAACAATTCAAATATCTAGATCTGGCTCGCGAGGTTGTCGACATGTGGGACGTGGGTACAGCAGTCATTGTGCCGATAGTCGTGTCGGCCAATGGCTTAATAGCCAAGAGCCTCGACCAACATCTTAGGAGGCTCTCGCTTGACAGCTGGATCAAGGGCTTGATTCAGAAAGCAGTACTTCTGGACACGGCACGTATTGTTAGGAGGTTCCTCTCTCAAGAGCCCTGACCACCGGCAGCTCGGACCCTGTTCCCAGCGCTGGTGGGCTACTGTTTTTTATGTTTTTAAATGTGTTTTATGTAGTTTTATTAAGAAATATTTAAAAATGTAAAAATATGTATATAAATGAATAAATGAAATAATAATAATAAATAATAAAGAATCACAATCATCATCAATACAATCATCATCATCATTATCACAATCATCAACATCATTATCACAATCATCATCATCGTTATCACAATCATCATCATAATCACAATCATCATTATCACAATCATCAACATCGTAATCACAATCATCACATCGTTATCACAATCATCACAATAAATCAACAATACACCCTGTTTAGAAGTCGAATCCGCCATCTTCTGGATCTCAAAATAAATGCTATATTCGTAATCAGCACCCCTGATAATCTCGGAATCGACACCCATTGAAGTTTCGAATAAAACAGTCTCACTAATCTTGTTTCCCCATACAAACTTTGGAGCCCCGTTTAACCCCATCAGGGGGTGAATTTTTTGAAAAATTCTTTCTTAGTGCACCCCTAGACCACTTAAGGAACCTACTTGCCAAATTTGGTATCTGTAGACCCAGCTGTTTGGGCTGTGCGTTGATATGTGACTCAGTCAGTCAATCAGTTTCTTATTTTATATATTAAGTTATGAAAATGAGAACTGTTATACGATTTAAAATAGCGTGAGGAGTTTCTTCATCCATTCTTCTCCTCAACCATAATACTTGGCGAATGGACGACTCAACTCTAGAAAGTTTCTAAGTTTCTGTACCTAAATGGTTTAAAGAAATAAACGTTTGGAGTTTGAGTCAAGTGCTGTGTGTGATTCAGCTACCCACGTACCTATCTATCAACAATGAAGAATCGTAGGTATCGCACGGCGATGTGATGGCTAGAGACTAAAAGACAATGGCGGCGGATGGCACCAATATTTGGGGAGAGTGTTTCTCTAAGCTTTCCCTGCCGTGATATACATATAAACCGTCCTCTTGAATCATATAATAAAAAAACCCGCATCAAAATCCGTTGCGTAGTTTTAAAGATCTAAGCATACATAGGGACAGACAGACAGCGGGAAGCGATTTTGTTTTATACTATGTAGTGATAGTGAAGTGATATTTATATTTGTCCCAGGCATTTAATAAACACAGTATATTGGTTTAAAAACACTGGGAGATAATTATTCTTCAAACTGAGACAATCTAATCGTTTGTAACAATGTAACAACACCGGGGAAAAAGCAGATTAATCTCTTTGCCTCACAAAAACAGATTTATTAGGTTAAAACATGTTAAGATAGAATGCTTATCGATGTATTGAGTAAGGCGTTTATGTTTCAGTTTCAAAGATTTTTGGTATTCAATTGGGTATGAGAGTAATAGGTCTGTAGTTTTCTAGATCTTCCTTATTACCTTTTTTGTGGAGAGGTTTTACAACATTTTTTTTACTTTTTTTTTTATATATATTACAATCTAGCCTAATAAGGCTAATAAGCAATTTTTATCTAACTTAATTTGCTAAAAGTATAATTATATCTAAGAGCACGTCCATTGCGTTTACTTAGCGTCTATTAAGGCGAAGTCACTTTGTTCTTGTGTCCATTTAAATAGCTAGGTACTATATTACAGTCACGGTAAAGTCACACAGGTCACGGTTATATTACACTACACTAACTCAAAAGGTTTAGTCCTTTTGAGCCTTCTCACTATGTCCGTGTTATCGAGGAGCTGGATGGCCTCGACATTAACATGATGATGAAGCCGATGTTCATGAGCTTCTGCATATTTTTGGATTATACTGTTTACGAACTCTATATTCAGGTCCCGATGGATGTCGTCAATTCTTATATACCAAGGCGCATTCACAATGTTCTTGAGTACTTTGTTCTGGAACTTTTGTATAATTTCTATATTGCTTTCTTTGGTGCAACCCCATAGTTGTATACCATAAGTCCATACTGGCATAAGGACTGATTTGTAGAGCAGGATTTTGTTAGGAACTGACAACGTGGAATGCCTTCCTAGTAGCCAGTTCATGCTTCTGTAACGAATTTCTAATTCTTCTCGTTTCTTTTTGACCTGGGCTTTCCAGCGAAGCTTTGCGTCTAAGGTCATACCAAGATATTTGGCAGTGTTTTCGTACGGTACAATTTTGTTGTTTATGTACACTGGGTTGTGTTCTGGTTTCTTGTTAGTGAAGTCAATGTGAATGGATTTTGTTTCATTCAACTTGATCCTCCACTTTTTGGTCCAATCATAGAATTGATTTATCGCTGTTTGTACTTTTACCACAGCTTCCTTGTGACTACATGCTGTGGACATTATTGCGGTATCATCAGCAAAAGTAGCAATAGTTGCATTTTCTAGTTCTGGTATATCACATGTGTACAATAGGTACAGGACCGGGCCCAGAACACTTCCTTGTGGTACACCAGCTTTTATTTCTTTTAGTTCAGAATAGGCATTTTCTTGCCTTACTCTAAAGACTCTACCAGTTATATATGATTATAATATATCTGCGAACTGTTTTGGCAACATAGTTCTTAGTTTATAAATCAATCCCTTGTGCCAAACTTTGTCAAAAGCATGGGCTACATCTAAAAATACAGTAGTACATACTTTTCTATCTCCAAGAGCTTCTTCAATTACTGTTGTAATTCTATGCACCTGATCTATTGTTGAATGTTTTTCTCTGAATCCAAATTGATAGTCTGGTATAATGTTACTATTTTCTATAATGGTTTCAGTCGTTTTAAAAGTAGTTTTTCAAAAAGCTTTGACATCACTGGCAGCAAGGAGATAGGCCTGTATGATGATGCATCTTGAGGTGGTTTCCCCGATTTGGGGATCATGATCACTTCTGCAACCTTCCATAGGTCTGGAACATGCTTTAGTCTCAAAGAAGCATTGAGTATCTTAGTAAGTTTTACCAGGGCTTTTCTTGGCAAATTCTTTAGGATTTCCCCTGTGATAAGGTCATAACCAGAGAATTTTTTCGGGCTGATGTGATCTCTGATTTCTTTAGATACTTCTTTTGGTGTTACCAGTTTTATCTCTTGGTCTACTTGTTGTAGTTGTTCCCAGTGGAGATCTTGGTCAGCGCTCTCGGTTTGTGTAAAAGTGTCCTCTAAGTGTTGGGCAAACCTTGATGCTTTTTGTTCGTTAGTTATTGCCCATTGTCCATTTAGTTCTTTTATTGGCGGTATGTGAGCAATAGGTTGTTTTTGGTTCCTTGTGGCTTTCCATAGTGAATAATCAGTCGATCGATCATTAGTCAGTTGAAGAAGATGCATAGTTAAATTTTCGTCCCGAAATTTCTTGATTTCCTTCCTAATTTGTTTAGTTATTCTATTTAACAGTGTCTTATCTTGGGGAAACCTGTTTCGCTGCCACTTTTTTCTCAAGGTTCTCTTTTCTCTGATCAGATCTGTTATTTCTTTTGGATAAGTATTAACCTTAACAGTTCTTTTTTTCTCGGGTGTATTAGCCCATGCAGTATGTTGGACATCTACAATAAATTTGCGTAATTCTAAATTAAGTTGGTGATTATCATTTATAAATACATTTAAGTCTATTTAATTTTCTAAGTCTATTTTAAAGGATTCCCAGTCTGTGAACTTGTTCACGAGAAACGGATTGCCTTCTCTCTGTTTGACATGTTCGCTAGTGTATAAGATTATGGGTGAGTGATCAGAGTTCATATTAAATCCTTCTTCGGCACTTATAAAGTCAGGGGATAGCCCTTTATATATAAAAAAGTCAATTAAGTCTGGAATTTTTCTTAAGTCTGTTGGCCAATATGTCGGTTTTCCAGTTGATAGAACCTCTGATTTAGTTTCTTGTATGGCACTTAATAGCTCTCTGCCTTTTGTTGTAGTTAGTCTGGAGCCCCAATAAGTATTCTTGGCATTAAAGTCTCCACCTAATATAAATCTATTTCCAAGTAGAGCTGAGATTGTCTTGTATTGCTCTTTTTTTAGTGCGTATTTTGGGGGGATGTATATAGCTGCTATAGTAACCGAGTCGTATCTTTTCATTTTAATAGTTACACCGATCACTTGCATTTCCTGATCTTCACATTTGGTCTGTTCATAATGATGTATGTTTTCTCTAATTATGACGGCGCTGCCTCCCCTCGCGGCGTTATCAGGATGCAGGGCATGATATATCTTGTAGCCTTGAAATTTTACAAATGATTGTCGTGTAAAGTGTGATTCTGAAATTAAACATATGTCTATGTTTTCTGTATCTAGGACTACTTGTAACTCATGTTGGTGTTGCAGCAGTCCATTAGCATTCCAAGCCATGATCTTGAGGTTATTAATCATTTTCGCAGATGAATAGGAGCCTTTTTGGCACTCATTTCTAGTTTTTTAAGGCGTTCATCAAATGTTGACAATAGACTTAAAATTTGGTCGAGCTTTGATTCCGAACTTGTCTCCATATTGTTTTTGACTACTTGAGAGTACGAGGACGGCTTGGGTGGTTGGTGGGTCATTCCCTTCTTTTCATGAGCTTCTTTGGTAGCTGATGGTTCGGTATGCTTATTTGGTTGGGATGCAGTTTGCTTTTTAGTGTATTTACTTTTTAATACCTGCATCTCCTTTGCTACTATACACTCTCTATAGTTGGCTGGATGTGGCTCACCACAGTGGACACATTTTGGTTTATCTTGTGCTGGTTTCACGCAGTCTCTTGTCTTCTTTCGAACAGTACTTCTGGGTGTGTCCATAGGCTTGGCATCTTTTGCATTGAGGAACTAGCTTAGATGCTCTAAGTGGGTGGATTTCAACTTTGCACCCTAGAATATTGGTGATTCCATGAACTTTGTTTATATCTTCATCTTTTTCAAATGTCAACATAAACATGTTGAGTGGTTCTTTTTTCTTCCAACTCAATTTACTTACAGCATTTTCAATTTTGTAGCCCTTGTTTTTCAAGTACTCTACAATTCTTTCTGGCTGGCATGTATGATGCAGCTTTTTGGCCATCACTCGTATCGGTCTGGTTTGTTTGTTCTCATACGTGTGCCAGAGTAAATTATTTGAAGTTAGTGGCTTCGTAATTTCCCTGTAGGCATCTTCATTGGTTGCATTTACTTTGACGCTATCCCCGTTCATTATGTTTATGGTGAACGTGTCGCCCTGAGTACTGGCTATTGAGTCATAGAATGACTGGTAGTCTTTAACACCCTGCACATTTATTGGGGGTGGCTTTGGTGTTTTTTTGGGATTTATGTTCCCTTGTTCTTTATTAGCATTGTTTTGGGAGGGGGGAGTCAGCGTACGGTTCAGTTTCCGTTTTTTTCTTTTATTTTCTATCCTAATCCACTCCGTTTCTCTGGCTAGTTCCTCCTCATCCGTCTCATATTCGATAGGTTTGGGTGAACTTTCTTTGTTAGCCTTTTCAGTGGCCTTATTTTTCTCTTGATCACTTTGGTGTTTCAAAATTTCCCGTAGGTTTTCCATTTCGGTTTTTAGCTCCGTTACTTGACATTGTAATTCTTGTCGTTTTGCCTTTTCTTCGCTGTAGTACTTAAACAGCTCATGTTCCAAATTGGTAGTTAATTTTATTGTCTGCGTTTGCGAAGCCATGTCGGTGAAAGATGTCTTCGCCTTAACAAATGATATGATGATCAGGCATGTTTCGCACAAACAGTATCTGGGTCATCGCGACCACTCCGAGCGAACTGATGACGCACGGATCGGCCACACTGTTGTGATGCGTATGCACTTTGCTATCTAGAACACGCGATCGCGAGAGGCACGTCCGTCCTCTAGGTAAGACCGAGCTGACTTTTTTTTTACTGGGAAAACATCCAGATTCAAAGGATAGATTTACTAAGTATAAAATGAGTTTTCTCAGGGGTTTTGATTATTGGCCAATTGAAAGAGTTCACGCACGTTGATTAGTAAAAGTATATAATTATGGTTAGCAAAGTATAAAACACAGGACTTGGAAAACAAAGAAAACAGGAATGAACAGTAAAACTTAGAGGCTATAAACGAGTGTATCGCGTATGCTTCTATACCACGCGCGAAAGCGTTGTCGACTGGCGCTTGGCTTGGCAGGTCGCGGAGTTGTTGGCGTTATTGCCAGCTCACAAAAATGTTTTTTTTTAGGTCAGTGCTACATCCTCCCCTCTAACCCAGACATGCGCCTATGCGTCTGAGTCAGTCAAGATAACGTTTAGGTCTGCCGCGCCTACGCTATTCGTTGACTGGGGCTAGTGCTACATTGCGTACGGATGGGGTCAACTGAGAGACGTGGTACCTCCCTAACGTATCATCACTACTAACCCTTTCAAGTAAATAAGTAGTTGAGCTTAAGGGCTCCTTAATGCAGTATGGTCCAACCCTCCTCGGTATGAAATTTGCCGCTTGCCCATGTATCGTGTCATTACTCCCTTGGGCCTTCAAAAGGACTAGAGCACCGATCTAGTAATCGGGTGCAGGGCTACGTCTTCTGGTTTGCTAGTGCCTTCTCATGCACATCCTTAGCTTCAAACAGAACGATTGGCATCCTCCGAAGGTAAGGGGTAAGGCTCGTCACGACGTTGTCACTCTCTACAACATGTCAACAATGACGTCGGCCGGTGCACGCATCTCTCGTCTGAACGTCAGGTAAACCGGTGAGAATCCGGTGCTGCTGGTCATTGCAGAGTTTATCGCGAAGCGTATCGCGGGTAGGTTGATGTCCCAGGTGTTGTGATCTTTCCCGACCAGAATAGCAATTTGTGGTTTGAGATCACGATTCTTCCTTTCCACCAGGTTTGCTTGAGGATGGTATAATGGTGTGAGCAACTGCGTAATGCCAATGTACACTTATACACCATTGTCACTCAAGACCCGTCTGGGTACACCATAATTATCTCAAGAAAACCTTTGAGATCAAGATCTTGGCACAGCTTAAGCTTTAAATAGGACACTGCAAGACATTAGGAACCTACTGCATAGATCATCATCATCTGCCTGGCCTTTTTCCAACTATGTGAATACAGCTGAATACCTGAATTTTACATGGAGTGACTGCCTATCTGATCTTCACGACCCAGTTAGTACTGGGTAATACTGTACCCCTTAGTAAGACTGGTTGTCAGACTTTTTGAGCCACTGAATACCTGTAACGACTGTCAAAGATCTACGAATGACAGCCGGAACCAACTGCTTAACGTGCTTTCCGAGGCACGGAGGAAACTCAGTATGTAATGCACAGAGTACATTATACTTATGTAATGGGAGGTCACCCATCCGCAGACCAACCAACGCCAAGCACGGCTTAATCTAAAGATCGACCCAAGCGGCTGTTACTATTTAGCCGCGAGCTTCGCATAGATGCGATAGTAAATACAAACGAAGCAGTCCACTATCCTGTTGAGTTTTTGAATACCATTGATCCAGCAGGTGTACCGTATCATAAACTCTCGCTGCCTGTCGGCACACCTGTGATGTTACTTACCACCGAAACTATTTAATGAGAAACCGTGTTTGTGTCGCGTATATCGTTTGGTCCCTATGATCTGCCGTTTGAATTTAAGTGACTTCTGTTTCCTCTAAAAGTTTGCTTTGCCATGAAAATAAGTAAGTCACAAGGCCAAACTCTAAAATTCGCGGGAATTAACTTGCGGCAGGACTGTTTTTCACATGGGCAGTTTTACATTGCGTCTTCTCGTGTGAGCTCACCTCGCAGTCTGGTTATTTAAGCTTCATCCACTAAAATGGTTAACAGTGTTGTTTATGAAGAAATATTGTCATAAACACTTTACGTTTGTGCAAAATTTCATGCTTCTAGACCCAGCAGTTTCAGAATCAAACAGTCAGCCATGATCTTGAATGATTTGTTGTCCTTTACGATGTCTGATGTTGGATACTTATTCGTTTTCTCTATTTTCACCCTGGCAGAGCTCGGTCACCCAGGTTTTCATTAGAATGATTATGATTTAGAAACTATTATCAGCATGAATTTTAGAGCGACATTTATGAATGTTGTTTTCTTCACAGGTTTAAAATATGGAACTTTCATGCGCATCCAGTGGGCGGTTGACACAAGCTACATCAAATTACGGACGGGTAAAGAAGTAAATCAGGTAGGACATAGAACTTCAACATATTGGCAATTCTTTCTTCTAAAGAATAGAGAAATTAATAACTGCAGTACGAATCGAGAATCTTTTTAGAAATCAGTCAAAATAGATGGATAATGATCGAATTTCCTTTTCACTTTCGGCGGATATATCTATAATCGGCCGAATAAAATGATATTAATTAAGTTCCAGATTTTACTTACTTGTACAATTTGATTCGTTCAATCAAGTCCCTCTTGCAGTCTTTTTAACAACAAACGTGTATTTTAAACGCGTTTTTTAAATCCTATGCCACTGCAGGTCGTGTTCCTCCAAGAACAAGACAAGGGTAACATCATCAAGAACAGGGCCATGGCCATCGAATTCGTTGGCGAATTCATGCGTCTGTTGTGCTGGATCTCTTTGCTGCTGAGCTTCTCGTTTGCTCTGACTCGTTTGCTTCGGGAGAGGACTTCTGGTGTACAGGCAAGTCTGTTGGTCTAATAATAATGATGTTATTTAAGATTCTAGCCAGTGCAACAGTGCTGGCTGCGTTGAGCTGCACTTGAATTTGAAAAAGCTGTTAGATACGCTACGGCATCCATAAGAGGTATCGGGCAACTTTCTTAGATAACTTTAGCTATCGTCTACAACTTAAGTAAGTTATACTTTTCTGATAGCCAATGAACAAATAAATAATGTACACACCGTCCACCATGCTTTGCGATATTAGTTTAAAGTGCTCGGAATTACAATTGAGTATTGTCGTTTTTTAAAAAAGCTACCAAAATATTAGTTTCCTCGTGTTGACTTGTCAGTTATATTGCACTTCGTCTTAATTAAAAAAAATTGTTACCTAATTGTATTTTGGTTTTATTTATATTTTATTACGATTAAGCAAGGTGACATTAGGAGCTTGTGGCTAATAATAACAGCAACTTGGGTCGATCTTTAGGTTAAGCCGTGCCTTGTGACGACCTATTACATACCGAGTTTCCTCTCCTGCCTTCCTTCAACCTGCTCCCCTCCTCCTGCCTTGGGAAGCACGTTAAGCCGTTGGTTCTGGGTGTCATTTGTAGATCTTTGACCATCGTTACAGGTAGTCAGTGGCCTGAAAGCCTGACAGCCAGTCTTACTAAGGGGTATCGTATTACCCAGTATTAACTGGATTGTGGAAGTCAGATAGGCAGTCGCTCCATATAAAATACTTTTATTCAGCTGCATCCACATAATTGGAAAAAGGCCAGGCAGATGATGAGTATTTGTCATCGTTCCATCAATAGTGTAGTTCACCCTAAAATAATCTTCTTAATAGTGCGAGCGAGAAAGAACGATGTTGCCTAAAGAAGCGGGGGCAAAATTTAAATTTTAGCTGTCATCCTGTCCGCCCTTAATTCGTGGCCGATATTTAGAAAATAATATAAATTGCCAGAAGTTCGTTCGTTCTTCTTCTATTAGTAAATCTTCCTTTGTCACAATGCCAAGATATTGAAACTACCATTTATTAGATCGCATGCTGTCTACTTTTTAATTTTTGTCACAGTTACTTAACAGTTTGCCAACTTTATGATAAAATCGATTTAATGATAGCTTTAAGTCTACTATTATTGTACAGTCATATCAACATATTTCTTAATAAATTTCATTCCGGGTGGTTTCCGTAAGAATCAGTGTGGGGTTCTGACAATGCCTAGGGGGTGCCATTTATTTATGGTTTTTTTTATTTTGAAGTTAGCCTAGTTGGTCTAGTTCACCCGAAGGTGCTGGTTTTCATTCCCAGGTCGGACAGTGTTATTGGATTTTTCTATTAGGAAGATATTTTTCTATGGCGGTGGTGGTGTAGTTAAGCTCACTTTCATTTATGGTTCGGAATGAAAAACACACAGGTTTGTCGGAACCTACAGGTCCTTCAGATAGAACGGCACTTATAGCAACGTTCGAAGCGTCTGTCATCAGTATAAATTCCTTATCAAAATCAAGATACTGTAGTGTGGGGCATTTGTTAAGAGCATCTTGCAAAGCTGTTTATGTACTCGGAGTCTAATATAACTTACCTACCTTTTTTTTAAAACGCTGTGAAAGGTTTCCTAGTTTTTGCAAAGTCAGGGATTGCTCATCTTTCTATGAGAATTGGTCCAAATGCTGCCCAGGAATGGGAGTACCTGTGCTGGGATCCTGGCAGAATCTATCCTGGGGTTCCCAATTTTTTTACCTCTGATGATATTTTTTTTATACATTCGTTTTTCTGACATACTTTTGAGGTTTTTACACCTTTTATGACCACAAGCACAACTTAAGACATTTTGTATAAATGGACACTTTTAGTACTTATTCCGTCCGTATTGGAAGTGCGAGAAGGATAGGTAACAAAAAAAACTGAAATGGCATGTGTTTATTTATTTCAAAATAATATTAGTCGTCATCATTTTCACCAATGTCTCATAATGTACCGTCTAAAAAGAGGGTAGGGCGTCTGATAGCATCTTGGTGCCTGGCCCACACTAAGAACAAGGTTGGAGGCAGGCACTAGCTTGGAGCTTGCTCCCGACGCCGGCGGACCACTATTAGATTTGGACAATTATTTGTAAACTTTAATTTGAATAAGCTCAAGTTTGTTTAAATACAACATTTTTTGTCTGTTAATTTTGTATTAATTTTTCGGTTCATTATTTTAACCAAGCTTAGTATTACCACCGTCAACCAACCAGTAACACGAAGTCTAATAGTTAATTTGTTTTTCGGAAGCTATATTATTTCCCTATTAGGCTTCGTGTTACGAAATCTATATAAGTACTCGTATAATTATATCGGAGCTGTTAGATGCCCATTCAACAACGAATATTGAATCAGCTAGCATTTTAATTTTAACACAATGCAAAAAAAAAATCTCCATCCACAGGCGCTGATGCAATTGGTAGGGGTGCCATCCAGCGTCATATGGCTTGCCCATGTTCTGAACACTTTCCCAGTGGGGCTGCTCTTTGCCACCACTGCCACCATAATCCTGAAGTTTGGCAAAAACGCCTTCATTGAGGAGTCGTCATTTATTCTCATATTCGTGCTGCTGATTTTGCACTTCAACTGTGTTATCTCCATGGCTTTTTGCTGCAGTCATGTGTTGAAGAATGGTAAGTATTTTTGATTGTTTTTAGAATCCTTAAACTATGTATTTAAATGATCAACTATTCAGCATTTTGTTTGTTTTAAAATTTAACAATCATGTTCGCTTTAAGCCAGACCGAGGTCGATCAGAGTCGACCATCGATTCAAAATGTGTCATCCATACTAACAACAATATGTATGTATGTTTATATTAACAATAAATACGATATTATATTCTAAGAGCCCACGACACTATACCTCTAGTTCGATAAGACTACCTGCTGCTGTCTCGACATTAGTAACGACGCTGCAAACTTGCGATTGTTAAATAATAACGAAAAAATTTGGTTGCAATAACGACGCTTGCGATAAACGCAAGTCTCTACATCCAAGTTAACGAGCAAAGTTGTACATTATCTTGACTTAGCGAGATCGGTACGCTAGCGAAATACGTATTCATAGTTCGGCCTTTTTAAAGACAATTTTGTTGCCTTTACAAAATCTCCTTGAATTTGGGGAAAAATGGAGAACATGATTCAATAAAAATAATTAATTTTCTTTTAACTTAAACTGAGACTACAAAAGCCTTATTCTTAAGGCACTGTAATATATACTATATAGAATATACTTAAAACGTTTAAAAAAAAAAAACGAAATAGATGATTAAATATTTAAGTAAATTAAAACTTGCCTCCTTGCAACATTGGCTTAGTGTCAAACTTGCTTGTCAATGTCAAGTCAATTGGTTTTGTTTTCTTTTGTCACTATACCAATTGTCGCCACGTATTGTTAGTGACGAATATCTGAACCTGAAGTACCCTATGTCTCTGAAATAAGCCCAGGTACGATATGATTTGAATCCAACGAAAGTTGATTCATGTTAACTGGTTTCAACTGAATTACGGTTACTGAATTATCATCGCAATGATATTCTGGGTGTCCTCCCAAAGTGCCCTCCAACCTCCCCTTATAGCCACCCCGAGCCTCGCAGCTGGTTTATGATTTAGTATCATTTCTGAATCTGATCGCTGGTAAACAATACACACACAACAACATCGGAAATCAATATAAACTGAATATCTGAATCTGAAGATACAAACACGTGCACTGAATAATGCAAAGTTCGCTCACCCGTGTACTGCTAGCTCCGACCCTCAGGTCCAATTGCCACGATGCGCGCGCGCGCGATCCACCGCCGCGCGCTACCCCCTCCTTCTCTCACCTCACACCACGTCGTAACTAATTACTATTTGTAGGTACCTATAGGCAACATTACTTCGCTTTCGCGACACCAATATTTGTGTTTCTGTTTTCAATGGGGAATTTTCCAGTGCTTTTATGAACAAACTAGATGGCGCTGATCAATCTTGGGAATAATAAAATAGCAACACTGACTGATATTGAGCTGCCAGTGCAAACCAAAACAATGGGGAAGGCTGATTGTAGATGGCGCGTCCATAGCTTAGTTCCAATCTGACCAATGAGGTCAAACTATTTTGAAATATAATATGACATTGACAGATTTTCAACCAATGAGGATGTTTGGTGCTAGCGCCATTAGTTCCACAGATGCCATCCCCATTAAATAAAAAAAAAACTTCCAGTGCCACTGTCGCTTCATGTCACGTCACCTCACCATCACAATCTCACTAACTTTTTGGGTTGTTGCGGTTGTTTGATGTTTTTGGCTGTGGTTTGGCATTTACTATTTTTATTTATACACTTCTGGTACGTCGAGTCGAGCTTTGGTTCCTCCGTATTTCAGTTGTGATTTGTTGTATTGATGATATTGATGATTTGTGTATGTTAAAACTTGTGTTATTGTTTGTGAATTCATGGCTTTAACTGAAGTACGGAGGAACCTAAGCTCGACTCGACGCACCAGGAGTTTAGACGTAACGCAAAAACATTTAGAAGAACAATAGCAAAAACCATGCAAAAACTCAGTTCAGTGATGCAAAAGAACAGTAAGCCTTTTAGGTTAAAAATGTTTGACATAAAAAAGGTTCTTCACAGTTCTCACTTTATATACAACAATGAATAGTAAAGAAATTTTACTATAAATTGAGTTTGACATGTGTCTAGGAGATTTTTTTTTTGCCCCACTAAAAGATTTTACCATTGACCTATATTATAATACGTAATAAATACTTTTTTCATTGGATTTTACTAGAACGCCGCTTAAAACATATTCCTAAGACTCACTGGATATAATTCTACATTCACGTAGTAGTAGCTACGAAATGAAACTGTAATTCGACAAAAAGCCCGTAAGGTCGTTTCGTGTTTGAAGAGATGGCTGAAATTCATATAGGAGCTCCGTGAACAATTCTCTTGCTATTCCGGCAGGATACAAAAATAAGCAGATCCAAGGGATTTTTCATTTTCACGTTAATTTCGTGTGATGTGTCGAACCATGCCAAAACTATCGGAGGCAGCATGTAGCGAGCTGTTGAGGTGTTGTGTCATACACTACAGGAGGCCTCTGAGGGGCTGGGGACTACTGTAATGGAATGATGAAGAATAAGCAGAAAATCAAACTGAGTGAAATAGTGTAGAGTGTGTAATATTGATTGTAATTCAGATTTTTCCAATACCATATATGTGTGATTGCAGTGTTCCAATATTCAATATTACCATATTATAGTTGTTAGTGATACACAGCTGAGCCATCACGAGTTTAAATGGCACAAAAGAAAAAGACAATTCCAAAATATTAAATTTACAAAGGTTTGAATCATGTCAACCCATCTCCAAATCACAGAACCGTTTAACTAAAATGAATAGAAGAGGTTTCTTATTACCTTAATGAAAATGAAACTCTTTCAAAATAGAAATAAGTCAAACATGTGTGAAGTCACTTGTGGAATTACCCGTACACATAATCTAAATATTTAAAAGTAGTACTATTAATTTATTATGTTCTACTAAGAAAGTAGTTGACCTATTCTATATTTTTTGTACCTTTAGGAAATGGCTAATTCAACAATTTTTTTACACCATGACAAGTTCCTCATGAATATTCATCTCAAACTTCCCATTTTCAGAGTTCAGAGTTCAGAGTTCAGAGTTCAGAGTTCATTTATTTGTCAGAAACATGAGTATGCACACACAAAGCATGCAAGATGTTAAGTACAATGCAGAAAAGATCACAGTCATGTTTTACCTTTACGGCGTACAAATATTTAAAAAAACGTATTATATAATAAAATTTGATCCATTATTTCATTAATTGTAACTATTCATTATCAAACATATAAAAGTTTCATTAATTGTAACTATTCATTATTAAACAGATAAAAGATACAGTTATTTGAAATTCATTTCTTAGAATACAATAAATTACATTTGATCAATAAAATATACAATAAATTACATAGGTACAGCATACAGCATTAACAATTCAAACATCAATTAAATTAGATTAATAGAAGAACAAAACATTATCGTCAAAATTATTTCAAATGTCAAAATAAGATAAAATACAAACAATAGTCAACAGAACCAAACTTCGCCCCCACACTAGAATTTACATTAGAATTAGTATGTTTTCTCCAATAGAAACTCGGCAATACTATAAAAACATTTGGCTGCTAAATAATCTTTTAGTTTTTTTTTAAATAAATTAGTAACAGTTATTTCTTTGAGTGCCTGTGGAAGGTGGTTAAATATACGTGGTGCCATACAGAAAACACTATTACTCATTAGTGCTGTATTGGATGGTCTGATACACAATCTATGCTTATATTTATCACGCCGGTTACGGTTATTCATATCTGATTGTTTTTTAAACAGATGCGGGTTTGTTTTTACGAACATCGCAATTTCGAAGATATAGAGTGATGGGAGGGTAAAAATTTTATATTTTACAAAGAATGGCTTGCATGAGTCGGTTGTTTTTAGGCTGAACATGGTTCTTATACATCTCTTCTGTGACCTGAATATTAAATCTTTGAGGGTTGAGATTCCCCAGAAGATAACACCAAATCTCAGAAGAGGACCAACAATGCCATGATACGCCGTAAGCTTGGCATCCACACCTAGAACAGGAGCGATTTTGTAGAGCATATAAGCCGATTTACTCAGTCGCTTGCTTAACTCCTCTAAATGTGGTTTTCAGTTTAATTTTTTATCTATTGTGAGCCCTAAGAACTTACTTACATCCACTTTACTTATCTGTTTGTTATTGTTGTGCATATTAAGTTTATCATTAATAATATAGGTACAAGTGCTATTGGTCTATATGACTCCATTGACATCTTCTCAGTTTTTTTCAGAAGTGGTTTTATAACGGCAATTTTGAGGTGTTCCGGGTATACACCTTCAGTTATGCATAGGTTTAAAATATGGCTTAGTGGTTTACTAATGATCTCACCGACTTCCTTGACTATATGTGTAGAAATACCATCATGGCCTGTACTGTTTGTATTTTTTAGTGATTTAATAATTTTGGATATGTCATGTTGGCTACTTGGTGGCATAAATATGGAGTTGTTGTTTTTGGATATATTTTCTGTGACATTTTTACCAGAATCAGGAACAGGTTTGACTTTTTCTATAAAAAAAATATTGAAGGCTTTTGCTATTTCAGTTGGATTAGTTACTATTTTGTTGCCTACTTGAATTTGCGTAATAGCCTCCTTGGGTACATTCACTTTGGAACTATTAATTATTTCCCATGTAGTTTTTATTTTGTTTGCTGATGTTTTGATTTTATGTGTATTTTGTGCGCGTTGGGTCAGCTTAATTATTTTTTTATACGTTGTAGAGTATTTTTTAAATTTATCTCTATTTGCGTCACTGGGATTCAATCTATACCGCCATAGGAGTGTCCTTTTCTTTTTGCTACAAAGTCTTATTCCACGTGACACCCATTGTGGTTTCCTATAAGTTTTAACTAAGACTCTTTTCAATGGGAAACAAAGTTCATAGAATAACAAGAATGTCTCAATAAAAATATTGAATGCTCTATTTGGATCATTGATTTCATAAACTTCAGAGAAGCTAATATTTTTTATACAATTCTTAAATTTGTCCACATTTTCTTGATTAAAATCCCTACGATGAATATACCATTGGTTAATCAAACTTTTTTTTTTAACTGGACATTTTAGTATTTGGCAGGTATGATCGGATAGGGCAAGGTCCACGACTTCAGATTTACATTTGTTTCCTAGATTGTGTGCAAAATTATCAATACATGTACCACTTTTCAGTCTAGTAGGCTGATATACTTGCAGTTTAAGATTCGAGTTAAGTAATAGACATTCCAATTCTAATGTAGTTCTATCTCGCTTTAATATGTCAATATTAAAATCCCCACATAATACAATATTCCTGTTTTTGGTTTTATTAATAAACTTTAACAATTTTTCTAACTGTTCAAAAAAAGTATTCAGATTCTTTGGATTTGGAATTCTATAAATACATATTATAATGGTTTTACTTTGAGTCATTTCAATTGCACAACACTCGAACAAGTTACTAATTGAGAATTTGCTAATACCTGTAATTTCCTTCCATTGATAGCCCTTTTTTACCAATATACAAGAACCTCCTCTTTTGCTGTCTTTTCTCGTGAAGATCGCAGCTAGATTGTAGTTAGCTATTGATAGGAGCTGTTCATATCCAGACATAATGAAGTGCTCAGTTATACAAATGACGTCAATGTTTATCTTTTTCGTAATTAATTCTTCTAAACATACGGTCAGCGCTACTCCTCCCCATACGGTCAGTCCTACTCCTCCGCTATACTTTTCTGATTAATTTCGTTGCGGGATCCAAGACAGTTAAATTCATTCTCTGGGACTTCGTCGAGCTTCATTGTCTCGGCGCTTTTCTGGTGGTCGCCACTGTTGATTTTGGCTTTCAGGAGTTACAGTGGTTGGGAACAGTGTGGCGGGCTTATCCCTTAAAAAAAAAAAAAAAAAATACGGTCAGCGCATCGGATTTTCCGATGAGACCCGCAATATTCTGATGCATAATATAAAGATGTTTATTATAGAAAAAACTGGGCTGTATTCGGGTAGTGGGGTTTAACCTCATATTCCTGTGCACGGGAAATTATGTCTGTTTCTACGAATTCTGAACTATATTGATTTATATCATGCATAAGATCCTTCAGGTCTTTAAAAATAGTTCGCATGCCGTTGTTATTTAGTCTCCCGGTACGTCTATTGAACATTGTGTGGTCATATAACAAATTCTTGTTAGAATCTAGAAAATAGGCATGTTCGTGAGCTAGTATATCGAGATAGAGTAGACTATTGAAATGTTCTATCCTCCAATTAAACAAATTTACATAGTTGCCACATTTGTAGGTCGGCGCACAGATAATAATATTAGTGTGTTTGAATTTCTGTAAAGATGATCGTATTCCAAATATCATATCGAAGTAATCATTGCTCGAGTTGAAGTCTTCATAGCCAACTAATATAATACAAAAATCGCTTCTTGTTAATGATTGTATTTTGGTTTCTATGCCGTGCATCATCTGGTCCAATTTACGGTGAGGCATTAGGTAGTGACATACTTCGGAATTGTGTTGCAGAATATCATTCGAAATCGAAGTTATTTTATTTATTTTGTTGCTACTTATGACGATAATCTTATTGGTTTTCTCAGAATGATGTGGCGATTTGCATGTCATGTCACTTTGCCTTATAATGGGTGCTATCGCCGGAGTCCCAATAGTGTTTTCAGGGTTAATATTCAATTCGCTGTAGCTCTCATTTAAATTTATTGTTTTCTTTACTGAGTTAGGCCTCGACTTCATTGATTTGCTACGTTTCTTAGAGGATAACAAGCTGTTATTTATATTGCAGGAATTCGTACAAAGTAACTTATATTTTTCTATTTTAGCTTGTTGTGTTGTAATTATTTGTTGAAGAGTGTGATTTTCCGAGTTAAGATTATCCACCTCATTTTGGGTTCTTTCTAAGTCCATTTTAAGAGTCATAATTTCATTTCTCAACTCCTCAACTTCATGATTGAGCAATGCCCTTGATAGATCTGGTAAACTCTGTGCGCTGTCCGAGAGATATGTACTTGATGAGGTGTTTAATGAGTTATCATTACAAAAACTATGGCTGCCGATACCTTTAGCCTGTTTACGCCTTTGCGTGATGTTCCTATCAGAAGTATCCATATTTTTACTCGTATTCGTCAGTTACTAAGTTCTTATGAAACACTGATGTCGTGGTTGTACTCACAAATGCAACTAGGTACACTTATTAACCGCTGGAACGCTTCTGCGTCGTCGGAGAGTTGGTAGCTCTGTCAGCGAGCGCCAAATTGCGCGTACACAGGACCTTCACCGTTCAACAGTTCGCACAACCGTGAGAATTCCGTGCACACGCGAATTAGTGATTATGACCGGCACTTTTTCGATTGTTTTAGATTTGTTTATTTATGCTAGCATTACACTGCCAACACGTATTGGGCGATAAACAGTTCACTACACTTATGTTTACGTGGAAAAAATATAGTTTTTTTGGCTGATAATTAATTTTCGAACTGAAATTACTGAGGACACAACTTAGCGGTTTCGGGCGCGTTCCAGTACCTTTGCCTTTGTTTTTTAAAAATGCATTGTGAAATTTAATTTAAACGTTGATTTTCATGTTATTATTATTTCAAAATAATGATATATTTGTTTTGTTTGAAGAAAGTATATATTGTTTTTATTGATGCAGATGTTTTTACTTACCATATAAATGTCGCTGGACATCACACAAAGCGCCATCTAGTGCCACACTAAGCAACGAGGGTTGTGTCGTGGACACTAGATAGTTGATATACTACCCAAATACTTTTTATGCCGTGTTCAGTTGAATTAAAGGTAAAAGGTTTTAGTGATAATAATAATAGCCTGACATAGTGATGATAAACCGATCAGCGCACCGCGTAATGATAATCGATGTTACCTTTCCGCATGACGAGACCCTCGTGAAAGCTTAGAAAGAGAAACAAATAAAATATGTCGACTTGGCACACGAGGTTCGCGACATGTGGAATATGAACTCGGTTATTATTGTGCCGATTTTCGTGACGACCAATTGAGACTTTAAGTAAAGTTATATAATTTTTAGGGTTCCGTACCCAAAGGGTAAAAACGGAACCCTATTACTAAAACTTCGCTGTCTGTCCGTCTGTCCGTTTGTCCGTCTGTCCGTCTGTCCGTCTGTTCGTCTGTCTGTCACCAGGCTGTATCTCATGAACTGTGATAGCTAGACAGTTGAAATTTTCACAGATGATGTATTTCTGTTGCCGCTATAACAACAAATACTAAAAACAGAATTAAATCAATATTTAAGGGGGGCTCCCATACAACAACCGTGATTTTTTTGCAGTTTTGTCTAATGTTTTTAAATAATGGTACGGAACCCTTCGTGCATGAGTCCGACTCGCACTTGGCCGGTTTTTCTAAAAAGTCACTGCCGGTGGAAGGGGTCTGGCAGTATTGATTACTAATTTTTAACAAAATTCTCTAAAATATACGTAAATATCAGCCATGAGAATTTAAGATAAGTGACTAGTGTTCTCACGTACCTTTAGCAACTAATATCTGAAAATTGTCGGTCGGCACAAGTTAGCAGGTATGCATACGTTGACAGTACAGAGTAACACTACTTGATGACACACATCTATACTCGATATAGAAACCACTGTAACGACATCCTTCATAAACGGAGGGTAGAGTTTGAGGGTAAAGAGTTAGAGAATCACAGTAGCCAACCCAAAAAACTCTGGCGAGTCATGAAAGACATTTGTGAATTCCCTAAAAACATCAACGACAATCAAGAACTCCTAAAGTCTGCAGAAAATGGTAACTCATCCATTAACTTCTGTAACAGTCATTTCGTATCGGTAGGCAAGAGCTTGGCACTCAACGTCTTAAACAAACTCCAGACTACAGAGAACAAACTCTGCAATGATGCCACTCTTGCAGACCGATCCAGGGATTCTCTGTTCTTTCACCCAACAGACAACTGTGAAGTTGGCAGTCTCATTACCAATATGAAAGACGACAGCGCACCTAGATCTGACGGGATCCGTCCACTACTTCTCAAGCACATCAAACCCTTTATACTGAACCCCCTAACACATATCTGTAACTTGAGCATGTCAACGGGTAAATTTTCTGACTGCTGGAAGGTCGCCGCTGTAACGCCGATTCACAAGGAGGGCGAAAAAGACTGTCCTGACAACTACAGGCCTCGAAGCTCGTTAACAACCATGTCATTAGCTTTCTCGAAAACCCCAGCCTTTTGTCCGGACGCCAGTACGGCTTTAGACGCGGGAAATCCACAGAACAAGCCGTAGGGCTTTTAACTGATATTCTCTCTTCAAAGGTTGATGGGGGGAAAACCTGGCCAAGGCATTTGACACAGTTTCCATTCAAATACTATTAAAAAAGCTAGATCGCCTTGGCGTTAGAGGCATCGCTTGGGACTGGTTTATAAGCTATTTAATGGATAGACAGCAGTATGTTGTGATCGCGGACAATGTCAGTGATAGCCTTCCAGTCACGTTTGGGGTGCCACAGGGAAGTGTCCTTGGGCCGACATTGTTCACCATCTACATGGATGACATATTGAGGTTAACTATCCCACGGTCAAATATGATTTGTTACGCAGATGACACAGCAATAATATTTCACGGTGACACATGGGAGGAAACCACAGACGCCGCATAAAATGGCATGCGTACTATATCTGACTGGCTCGACAGAAATCTCTTAACCCTAAACGTCGAAAAGATTTTATAACGTTTTCCATCAGTTGTTCCTGCTGTCCGGAGATCGATCATACCAAAATTCATAACATCCATTGGCGTGCAACAAATTGCTGCTGTAACGATATAGGCAGAGTCAAATCAACCAAATATTTAGGTGTCACAATTGATCAGAATTTGTCTTTTAAGGAACATATCTCGTCACTCTCTAAAAAAATCCGTAAATTCATTTATATATTTAAATCCCTACGTGCCAGTGCCCCGAAAAAAATATGCAGAAAAGTTTACCTAGCACTTTGTCAATCGCTGTTGCAGTACTGTGTAGGCGTCTGGGGTAGCGCGACCAAGTCCTATATGCTTGAACTCGAACGCGCTTTTCACTCTTTCTCCCTTCTCGAGTCTTTAACACAGTTAATAAATCGACACTAAAGATTCCTGGTAATATACTTGAAGCCAAGATTATTATAAAGACATGGCTTCAGGACCTGACCTATGATGAGACAGAAAATCTTTTGTGCCCCTTGAAATAACTAGCACTCAAACGGCACTCACATAGTCAAGACCTTTCCCTGCCCCTGTCTTAAACTAGCCAACACACACACACACACACACACACACGCATTCACACGCACACATACCTGCCATCATGTTTGCAATTATGATTGATTTGAATTTGTGATTTTGATGATTTTAGTTTGAATTATTGAATGAATTTATGATTTTAATGTTTATTTTTTTTATGATTTAAATTTAAATTATTAGTGGTGATTGATTTGAATTATGATTTGAATTTCAATTATTCGTATATTTAATAATAAAAATAATGAATAATAAAATAATTTCAATGTTATGTATGTTCATCTTCTTGTTTATTTTCAACATCATCATCATCATCATTTCAGCCGAAAGACGTCCACTGCTGGACATAGGCCTCCCCCAAGTGTCGCCATATTGAACGGTCCCGTGCGACTCGCATCCAGCGGATTCCCGCAACCTTCACCAGGTCATCAGTCCACCTAGTGGGAGGCCTTCCAACGCAACGTTTTCCGGTTCGCGGTCGCCACTCCAAAACTTTTCGGCCCCATCGGCCATCCGTTCTGCGAGCAATGTGCCCTGCCCACTGCCACTTAAGTTTGGCAATTCTTCGGGCTACGTCGGTAACCTTGGTTCTCTTGCGGATGTCTTCATTTCTGATTCGATCACGCAAGGAAACTCCGAGCATAGCCCTCTCCATTGCCCTTTGGGTGACTAAGCCTTCTGATGAGGCCCATTGTGAGCGACCACGTTTCGGTCCCGTATGTAATCACTGGCAACACACACTGGTCATTGACTTTCGTCTTGAGACACTGCGGTAGGTTGGACGAGAAGATACCGCGCAATTTCCCGAACGCTGCCCAGCCGAGTCGGATAGAGGATCGGATCGGAGGTCGGATTGTTTATTTTATGTTATATGAATTTGTTGATTTAGATAGATTGATATTATTATTGTAATGTAAATATATATATATACCTATATTTATATATATATATATTTTTTAATTTATAATTTTCAAGTTTAACTGTTACTTGTGTCTTGTTGTGCTGTGTCACGCTGAAGAGTCAGTTACTCAATCTGCCTTTACTGTCTGTATTGGGCCACCAAGATACAGGCTGTGCCTAGTTTGGGGCCCGCGGTTTATTCTTTGTAGTTTTGAACTCCTTTAAGCGCATTGTTTTTTTTTCTTGTTTGTATAATTTGTAACTTGAGTGTCAATAAATTGATTTATTTATTTACATTTTGTACATGAGAAAATAAGTAAGGTCTGGCGGCCCTGGGATCTGGTTCTATGAATATAGTTTGTTCAGAATTCGCAACTGAATCGAATATATATATATATAAAAGGTTATAAGTTGGACACCGAGCGACACTAAGTACTTAATCGCTATCATACGAGCACACAGCGCGGGTGGTGCGGGGGCGCTCGCCGCGTGTCTACCACGTTGTTTTACGGACAACCACGAAACAGAACAAGCTTATAGCTTTGTGATTTTACATGATACAGTTTAGAAATTTTGTACATAGATTCTTTTAAAATAAAAATACTAGACACGTGTTTCGGGTTTCGCATATACTAAAAATCATCTGGTAGTCATAACGAACTAGGTTTAGTGTCGTGGGCTCTCCAACTATTATAATCTGTCTATTTTCTGTTTACCTTTTCACATCTTAACGGCTCAACGATATTGAATACGGGTGTGTAATATAGCGTTCACATGATATAATATTCATATGCTATAAAACCAAATAACCTAATTTAATGTGATCTAATGTTACATTTCATATAAACTTCTTTTGCTCTAATAAAATTTAGTGTAACGTTAATTTCATATAATTTTCAATTTGAATAATGCTTTTTTATATAACTTTCAGTTGACCTAATTTTCATTTAACCTAATTTTCATATTTACTCATTTTCAGCCAAAATTCTGTAATGAATAAGTAAATATCAGGAAACTTCATACTGTTCTAACCTCATCTAACCCAAATGATTCACCACAATAGAGGGGATCTGGCGCTTATGGTTACTGATCTAATCTAACCTAACCCACATGATTCACCAACAATAGAGGGGGATCGGGGGGAGCACGAAAAAGGCAGGCGTTTATAATCCAATCAGCTTTTGCAAAAATATACAAAACATAGTAAACGCTTTAAAATTATATTAAATCGTTACTAGAGATTTTTTATATAATTCTAACTGAATATTAGTTCAACTGTGCATTATAGAAAATGTTAATTTAACCATATAAAATTAGGTAAACTAAAATTATTCAAATAATTAATTATATATCATTTCATCATTATACAAAAAAAGTATATTATATGAAATTAGGTCATGTGATCGTTAAAACTTTTGTTAATATATCAAATGATACGCACCCATTGAATACGGATAGACCATAATCTGGGTTGAGCCATTGGATCGGAAAGGACAATTCTCATCAGTGTATGGAATCACGTACCATGCTGCATCAAAATCAAAACTTTGTTTTTTATAGTCTACACTTATTTTTAAGAACTCCTACAAAAGTTATTTTTGTAAACCAAACACGAGTTTCGAAGTAATTTTAAAATAACTTCAAAACGAGGCAAATATAAAATGAACAATTGATACATTGGTTTTGCTGGGTGACTTACGGCGTCATCCGGTTGACCCCATGACTCGAGATATTTCGACTCGACTACACAGAAATAAGTTCACAAAATACAAACAAGTTCTGCTTATCAATACACAATAGAATATTGTCTTACTAACTGTACCTAACGTTGATAAAGTTTAAAGTTCCACACAAAAAGAAACGTGGGACGAGTCACGGAATGAAAATATTATTTATTTTGATTTTCATCAACTCGTCCCAAATTACTCAATTTATCTCCTCTAAAAACACAGACCAACGTAAACGTCAGATCAAATGTCAGAAACGTGCCTACCGTGCCGGGATTAATTAAAAAATGTAACGACGGACGGCATTAAATCAAAATCTTTAGAAAGAAAATCAAATAAATCCCCAATTAAAAAATTAAATATATGACGCGTAATGTCGTAAAAAATAATAAAAATAATTACTTACTATAAAATTTTGATCATGATGCAGACTTTTTGGTACCACTTTTGGTCATTGTCCTTTATTATCTTTTCCGTGGAATTATCGACATCCAAGCGGGTGAAGCTGCAATCGGTAGCCTCATACACGTCTCTAAATAAGACTCAATGCCGTCGATCGACCACGGACTGGTTCCATCCTGGCACTTACTGCGATTAAAAATTAGATCATAATTACCGATTCGATCTTATTTCATTAACTCTTCTGTCCCTACAGCTCAATATGCGGGAAGCTTGTCAGTCTTGTTGTACTTCTTGTTATGCCTGCCAGTGAGCGCTCTCCATGAAAAGGACCAGCCGTATGAAGCAATACTGGCGCTCGGCTTATTACCGCACATGCCTATGTACTGGTTCTGTAAGGAAGTTACTGCGCAGGAGTTATATCGTAAGAGTAATAAGGATTATTATGCCAGGTACAGATTGTTGAAACGTAACACACGTTGAAACAATCAAGCCAAGTTATTGTGTTTACATGTTGCATTGCATAATTCTGGGCGGCTCATTTTACAATTGGGTTAAGTGACATTTCACAAATAATCCCCTGGCACTATACAACAAGAACCCTAGAACCTAGAACCCTATGAAACTAGAACCCAATTTTAAAGGTCATGATATTTTAGGCGGGCTTTCATAATAATAATTTTCCAATGATTGCTTTTACTTGATCTTTTTGACCAACATGCTGAGGGTTATTTTTTTTATAGATCGCAATTGTGCTTCAAATACTGATATATTAATAAGTATAACTCATTGTGCAAAGATCTTTTGGCACGTACGCAAAATAGGAATTAACGTCGCTTGCCTCGTCATTTACATACTCGTACCTACAAGTGTCGTACGTACCTATGTGAGTATGTACATACGTACATACTCACATACATCTCACAAAACAATGTTACAAATGTATGACAACAGCGTATCCCGCCTATGTCATTCGAACGCCAAAAGATCCCTATATGATGACATAATTATGTTCTTTAGAAAAACTGTAAAATCATATTTAATACAGAGTGTATACACATTATAAACGCAACACTTGTGGTGGGCAAAAATTCTTGTGGTGTCTCAGACGATGAAACTAAAAAGTCGGTGGCAAAAAGTCAATGACTCAAACAAAAGTCACCGACTTAGTAATAAAAATAATTTTAAAAAAGTAAAATTATTTTCCACCTTTTAGTGTAATTTTTTTAAATATTGATCATGAAAAGGTAACTGGTAATGAAAAGTGGATCACTCACGACAAGAACGTATGAAAAAGATCATGGTCAAAGGGTTGTCAAGCTCCACAGACTGGCGAAAACAAAATCTTTTATTTCACATAGGCCTAGATGGGCACTTATAAAACGCCGAAAAAGGTGCAGAAACCCGGATTAACATGCAATAAGGTGATGCTGTGTGTATGGTGGGATTGGAAGGGCATCGTTCGTTCATAATGAACATTTATCGTTGAGCAAAACCATCGATACGGATCTCTATTGCTAACAACTAATGAGCCTCAAGCATGAAATTGAGAAAAAACGGCCGGAATTGAGGAACGGAAAAGAAATGGTCTTTAAAAATTTTCGAAATTTATACCAGATACTGAAGTATATAGTCCCTATTAAGTGTATAAAAAGGTTAAGGTCTGAGTCAACGCGATAAAAAAATATGAGTGGGCAAATAATAACAATAAAAGAGAATCACCCTTCGCACAACATATCTCTGAGTGCGTTAATTTGTGCATGTGAAGGCACGGTTATTGGGCCAGTTACAGACGGGCTGCGTTTAAATACGGGTGGTTTATTTACACTTACCGAAAAAAAAACCTACTCATTTTATTATCGATACGGGTCGAGATCGAACAGCATTAGCATAGACCTCCTTGAATTTGACTAGGATGCAAAGTGACACCTCGTATTATATTATCACCTAGGAGTCATAACGAACAAGTTTAGTGACGTGGGCTCTCTAACTAAACGCACTAATTGGATAGGGCTACGACAGCGACCACTTCTACATGTACTTACCTTATGCAAACACTAATTATGCGTAATGCATTTTATATTTTCCGAGAGCCAGTCGCAGTTTAACAAAATCTCTCGTCAACCACTGGTATTAATCTATTCTGCACCAATGCAAGCACAGTAAGGAAGCTCTTAGCAAAGCCATTTTATGAACAAGAGGCACCTGTCCGTTTATTGTCCAGCTTAAAATAATAACCATTTTAACTTCTAGTGTTAGAACAATTATATGTATTTAATATACATTAAGTACAGGCATCGAAACTCAAGTCGTAGAACAATAAAACATCACAAGGAGGATAGCGATGACGATGACGATGGGAGGAGTCGTGGAGGATTACTTTTCACGTCCGTTGTCGTGAAGCGATTCGGGTACTCTCTGTTCTGCCGCCTTCGTCCCATTCCCCGAGCTCCCAGCATGAGGTGCGCAGGCGACGGGAGGGGGGTGCGCAAGGTATGGCACTGTGACTGCGTCACGGCACCTCACTTACTGCATCCATAGACCCCGCGTTACATCCTCCCCCTCTAGTCCAACTAGGTGCTCTTGCCGTTGGGCTAGTCCAAATATCGGCGCGGCCTACCACGTCAGCGTTTCTCCCTAATGGGCGGCTCTATTTGACCGGCGAAGGGCGTGAGATGCGAAACGTGATACCTCCCCACGTCATTACCGGTCTGCACGTACTGCAGACCGTAAGTTGTTGGGCTGACAATTTTCTCTGTTTTGTATGGGCCGTCGCGACGTGGGATGAACTTCGCGGTCTGTCCGTGGGACGCGTCGTTAGGTCCCTGCGTTTTTAACAAAACTAGATCGCCTACCTGGAACCCCGGTGACGCCCTCCTCTTTTGTTCAGCATTCTCCTTCTGGCTAGCCTGCGCCTTCTCGTGAGTGTCCCTGGCCTCGTCCAGGGACACTCACGAGAAGATAGAAAAAAAAAAACTTCTTCAAGTAAGGCGTAATGCTAGGTACGAAGTTGTTGTGATCTACAATAGCCCTTATATCTATCGCAGAATCGGAAGGTGCTCGTAGCTCTCTCCCGAAGGTAAGATAAGCCGGCGAATACCCTGTACTGCTGGTAATCGCGGAATTCATAACAAACCTGATTGCAGCAAGATGCATGTCCCACGTGGCATGGTCGTGGCCTGCGAGTATAGCTAATTGAGGTTTGAGGTCTCGGTTCTTCCACTCTATGGGGTTAGCCTCGGGATGATAAAAGGGCGTTAGTGACTGGCTGATCCTCAGCACATGACACACCTGCTGCATCACCTCGCTCACAAATCGCACGCCGTTGTCACTGATAAGACGGCGTGGCACTTCATACCTGAGTCAGTCACTTCATTCGCGTGAGTCTGAGCACATTCGACGCTGGTGGCACTCTCCAATGGAAACAATTCCACCCAGCGCGAGCAGACGTCCTCTACGATCAGTACCCACCTGTTCTTCCTAGGCGTCTCTACAAGTGGACCAAACAAGTCCACGGAGACTACCTCAAATCGTCGTGACACGGCAGGGGTTTGCTGGTTTGCGTTTATACCTCTGGCAAGGCACGCATTCCTTTATATAATTCATAATGAACGTGCGCATACCAGGCCAAATACCTTGCACGAACGCGGCTTAACGTGCGTTCCACGCCGTAATGGCCAGCTGTCGGCGCGTCGTGGAGGTCAGCCATGACCTGTGTGCGCAACGCACCTGTTTTAAAGTTTCGCCTATTTATACTTTTTATATTTTTTTATTATGTTTTTGTTTTATGATGTTTGAAGGTGGCTTGTCATTGCAGTAAAACTATTATACCTATGCACTCATATCTTGAACCGGCAGTTGTAATTATTAGTCGATAACATATTGGTCCTTCTACTGTGAATAGTGATATGGTGCAGACTCGGTCAGCTGCAAAAGCTATGGTAAAGGGTAACGAAGGTAAGACCGTTGCGGAGAGGGAGCTGGAGCCGCTGCTTGCGCCCAGCGATCCTCGCGTCAGTTCGGCGACCGCACCCCCGGCGCCTTCTCGCCCCGTTAGTACGACCTCATCTCGCTCCTCAGCCACGATAGAGGCCAGACGGTTGGCCGCGGAGGCGCTACATGCGCGTCGCCTCGCCGAACTAGAGAGCGAGCGATTAACAGTCGAACGTGAGGCTGCTGATTTAGAGCTCCGCGCAGAAATTGCCGCCATCGAAGCTGACGCGAGTCAGCGCAGCTCGAGGAGCAGCCACCACGTACACCAATGGCTTAGTAAGTCTGAAGCGGACCGTAATTGCAATACAACGTTAAAACATAATAATGCTTTCAGGCAAGCAGATCCCGAACCGCATGTCGTGCCCATTGCGTGGACAGCGACAGGGCCACAGGCCTCCATTGCCGCCCCGGAAGCGGCACGCAACGAGAACAACACGGAGGTTCCAAAGCTCATAAAGTCCCTAGAAGTATTGATTAATAACGTTAATAAAGGCAATAGCCCCGGAATGCATAACGTTCCTTTACCTAGGTTTGATGGAAAGTCTCATTTAGATTGGCTTAGCCCTAAAAAGGTCTTCCAAGATACGCAAATTTCATATAGTGCTGCCAACAACCTAGCACGCCTGAACGCGGCGCTCACAGGTGCAGCGCGCGAAGCGGTGGCGGCGCTGCTAGTTACAGCGCGCGAACCCGGCGCCGTGCTGCGTGCGCTCGACACCCGTTTTGGCCGCCCTGAGCTCGTGGTGGCGCACGAGGTCGCCGCAGTGCGCGCGCTGCCGCGTGTTGGTGGAGAAGGTAAAGATCTAGCTATTTTTGCTAGCCGAGTTCGCAACTGTGTTGAGGTAATTCGTTTGTTAGAACATACGGAGTATCTCGCGTCGCCGGAACTTTTTCAGGCGGTTATTACGAAAATTTCACCATTATTGCGAGCTAAGTGGCTGGATTTTGCCGCTCGTCACGAGGCCGGTGATCAGTCGAAGCTAGAAATATTAGCAGACTTTCTAACACACGAGATCGATCTCCAGGCTCGCTTTGGCATCATAACTGAGCCGGCTACTGTGTCATACGTATCAGATAGTAGACGGGCCAGGGATCACGAGCACTCTGTCGCTGAGAACCAGCACGCTGTTGCAAATTCAGCGTCGGATTTTTCATCAAATTCATCGAAACCTACGCGAAATAACAATATTTGCATCGTTTGTCAACAATCGCATGCATTAAATCAATGTGACAAATTTGTGTCAATGTCAGTTGATGACCGATGGAAATTAATTAAAAAGAAACGAGTTTGCCATAGATGTCTAAAAGTAGGTTGGCATAGACTAAATTCGTGTAAGGCTAAAAAGTCGTGTGACATTGACGGTTGTAAGTTCCGTCACCACGCATTACTGCACAACCCGAACTATGAGCACGCCGCAACCGCGCACGTAGACGTGGATGACGATGAGCCCGCGCTGGGCCCGTCCAACGCCCTGCCGCAGGCCGCCGCGACCGCTACCGTGCCAGTGTCTGCTTCGTTGCCTTCCACGCTTGCTTCTGCGTCCTGCGACGTCAAACTTAAGGAATTCCTTACACACAATATGTTATCGACTAATAATTAAAACTGCCGGTTCAAGATATGAGTGCATAGGTATAATAGTTTTACTGCAATGACAAGACCACCTTCAAACATCATAAAACAAAAAACATAATAAAAAAATATAAAAAGTATGAATAGGCGAAACTTGAAAACAGGTGCGTTGCGCACATTTCCTCCTTTTTTTTCTTAAGACAGCTTGACCAACTTCTTGAGGGGTCGCCGTAAGACACCAGCCGAAGTCGTAACATCGGCTACCCGCACAATGCCATCGCGTCCTGGGAAGGTCGCAGTGATGCGTCCTCTAGGCCATGCGCCTCTTGGCATATTGCTATCAGCAATCAGGACAAGATCTCCGACTGCAACATCTGGTATTTCTCCTCGCCCGCGCCGTGGAATGAGGGTCGGTAGATATTCGAGCACCCACCGTCGCCAAAAATGGTCGGCTAAACGAACTGCTCTGCGCCAGCCACTTCTCGAAGACAAGTCCGAGTCTGACAGAGTCGCTGGTATTGGGCGGCCTGAAGACGAGTTTAATATGAAATGCATCGGCGTCAATGCTTCCTCGCTGTCGGGGTCTACTGGAACATGCGTCAACGGGCGCGTGTTCACTAACGCCTCCACTTCTGCGAGGAGTGTGCGCAGTACCTCATCCGTAGGAGCTCGTTCTGTAAGGGTGACTCTCAGTGCCGCTTTCACCGATTTGATCAGCCTTTCCCACGCCCCACCCATGAAGGGAGCTGCGGGGGGTATAAAGCGCCAGTTAATCTTCTCTGTCGCTGCATAACGGGGCACAGCAGCATCATAGAAGGCCCGAAGTTCTCTATTGGCGCCTACAAAGGCGGTTCCATTATCTGACCAAATTTCTGTTGGCACTCCCCGTAAGCCTACGAAGCGGCGGAGGCTCATAACGGCAGAGTCTGCAGATAACAAGTGTACAACGTCTAAGTGGATGGCGCGGGACACGAGGCACGTGTAAAGAGCGACGTACCTCTTCTCTCTTCTTCGGCCGACAGCAACTTGAATTGGCCCGAAATAATCCTCCGCGCCCGTTGACGCATGTTCCAGTAGACCCCGACAGCGAGGAAGCATTGACGCCGATGCATTTCATATTAAACTCGTCTTCAGGCCGCCCAATACCAGCGACTCTGTCAGACTCGGACCTGTCTTCGAGAAGTGGCTGGCGCAGAGCAGTTCGTTTAGCTGACCATTTTTGGCGACGGTGGGTGCTCGAATATCTACCGACCCTCATTCCACGGCGCGGGCGAGGAGAAATACCAGATGTTGCAGTCGGAGATCTTGTCCTGATTGCTGATAGCAATATGCCAAGAGGTGCATGGCCTAGAGGACGCATCACTGCGACCTTCCCAGGACGCGATGGCATTGTGCGGGTAGCCGATGTTACGACTTCGGCTGGTGTCTTACGGCGACCCCTCAAGAAGTTGGTCAAGCTGTCTTAAGAAAAAAAAGGAGGAAATGTGCGCAACGCACCTGTTTTCAAGTTTCGCCTATTTATACTTTTTATATTTTTTTATTATGTTTTTGTTTTATGATGTTTGAAGGTGGCTTGTCATTGCAGTAAAACTATTATACCTATGCACTCATATCTTGAACCGGCAGTTGTAATTATTAGTCGATAACAACCTGCTTGCGTTCGTGCTCGGGCACGACCAGGCAGCATACCTCTCCATCGTCTGCCTCTAGACTGTACCTGTATAATATGCCGTCGGAAACGGTGTACCCGCGGTCAGACCATGGTCTCCCCCTAGAGGGCTCGTCAGACTCCATGTCCTCAATAATTTTACCGACCTCCCTTTCTTTCTTCCTCCTCCTTACCAATAATTGATTGCCGCGGATATCACTACTATTCCTCTTCTGCATTTCAACGACCGTCATGCGTAGGGTGCACTCGTTCTGGTCCTCCGAACGAAAAGGTCGCGACAACGTATCCGCAACTGCGTTCGAACGACCGGGAATGTACTCGATGTTAAGGTCGAACTCTTGCAGTGTGAGGGCCCATTTGGCCAGTCGGCCACTAGGTGAGGTTTGACACATCAGCCACCGCAGGGGCTGGTGGTCGGTCTTAACCGTGACCTTCGCGGTTTCTACATAACCACGGAACTTACCAAGTGCCCACACGACGGCGAGAGCCACTCGCTCGGTCGTGGAGTAGTTCCTCTCGGCGCTAGAGAGGAGCCGACTTGCGTACTCAATTGGCCTCTCGTCGTGTCCCTCCCCCTGCATTAGAACAGCTCCAAGGCAATAAGCGCTACTGTCAGTGCAAAGGACGAAGGGTTTCGACTCATCCGCCTGACGGAGGATGGGAGCAGACACGAGGAGAACCTTGATGCGTTCAAACGCCTCCTATTGCTTGATGTCCCATCGCCAAACACTCGACTTCTTCAGGAGGTTAGTAAGTGGGGGCCTCGCGACTTCTACATAATTAGTAATGAAGCCTCGGTACCAACTCGACGTCTGTAAAAAGCACTTTAAGTGTTTCACGTTCTGAGGGGCTGCCATATTGTCGATGGCTGCTGTCTTGTCTGGATCCACCTGAATTCCACCTGGCACTATGACGTGGCCTAGAAACTTGACAAATTCTTTCGCGAAGAAACTCTTGTCCCTATTGACCCTTAGCTTAAACATTGCCAGTCGTTGGAAAACTGCCTCTAGGTCAGCCAGGTGCTTCTCGAAGGGCCCCGGTGACAGAAATATTAGATCGTCAAGATACGCGAGGAGTTGCACTTCCTTCAGGCTAGACCGGAACTGATCCATCATTCTCTGGAAAGAGGCTCCTGAGTTCCATAAACCCATCGGCATCCGCTTAAATCTAAAGGTACCAAGTGGCGTTGTGAACGCAGTCTTGTCTTGGTCCTCTGGGCAGACACTCACCTGATGCTAACCTGATCGAAGGACAAGAGTGGTCATGTACTCACTGGCCTTGGCCGCGTGCAATATATCCTCAATGCGTGGGAGGGGGTACCGGTCAGGCTCGGTCACCGCGTTAAGCTTCCGGTAATCTATAAAGAGCCTTAAACTTCCGTCCTTCTTACCTACCAGCACGACATTGGAGGCCCAAGGTGACTCACACTCTTCGATGACGTCATCACGCAGCAGCTTATCAAGTTCCTTCTGCAAGGCCTCTTTCTTATTCTGTGACATTCTGTACGGTGGACAAGCAATAGGTTCTTGGTGCGCACTCACCTTTATACGATGCGTGGCGAACTGTCGCCGGGCCGTCGCGCGTGAACTGCGGTGCGCGATGTTCAATAAGCGCGCTAAGCTTGCGCCGCTGCTCGGGATTTAACATCGAACCTTCGTCCGAACGCAACGATAACTCAGTAGATCCGGCTCTCAACAGGCCCGCGTCAGCAGGATCAAGTGTGTAAGTGTAAACAAAACATAAAAATGTTCCGGACTATCCGAGAACGCCCACGTGCGTCGGACGACGTCTATAACTATGCCGGCCCGCGCCAGGAAATCTACACCTAACAGCGTCCTAATGTTATCGCCAGATAATACTAAAAACTGACACATTACCCTGCGACCTTTAATTATAATATATACCTCGGCTGACAACAGGTCTCTCCACCCTTGTGTACCGTCAGCCAGGCGTACAAAACGATTAGTTTCGCTAAATATAATTCCTGAATCTACTAACAGTTTGTGTAATAGAGGGCTCGCAATGCTATGTGTAGCACCGGTATCTACAATAGCCACGCCGCTACGGCCCATAACATTAATATTTATCAATGGGTGCTGTTCGCGCGCACTCACATTCTTTATTTGAACGCACGAATAACCATTACTCGCGCCAACGCCAACTAACATTACGACAATAAAAATCTACATCAACAGTGTTGAAAGATGGTTTTCTCATCCAGTTTCGACAATGGTTTCACGCAAACATCGCATTTCGATCTCACGACGCCTTGTTCACCACAACCATAACAACATAACTCCTTAGTCGTAGTGTCGCTATTATTTTTATTAGTTGTCGCCTTATCACGATTGCGACACTCGTAACTAACATGCCCAAATAACTTGCAATAACTACAACGGGGTCTATTTCTGTTGTTGCTACGCAGCGCCGTCTCACTCGTAGTAGAGGAACTCGACTTCGAAGTCGATTGCGTGAGTTTACGGTCGGTAGTAGTCTCTGCCAATGTTTTTGTTAACGGTGTCGAATTTTTATTTATTTTATTTTATTTTATTAATTTAAGAAAACTTACAGCTAATACATTCGAGTAGACAGAAGTAATAAGTAGAAGAAAGCCAATTACAAGTTTCCACTTATATAAACTATGTATAAATTGACAAAACGGTTATTATTACTAGTAATGGAATTAGATACCTTTAGCGCTTTGTATGAATCCTCCGCAATCCTCACCTTATACATTAGCTTATCTACACTACGAATACAATCTCGCGGCACTCTTTTCATCACACGTCGGTGCAGTAACCCGTAGCAAGCGTCTACTTGCACCACCTGTTCGAGTTTGTTTGGTAATTTGGCAATTAATGCCCACACTTTGCACACGGACGGTTCCGCGCGTTCTTCTTCTCGTTGCTCCGTGGCGAAGATTTGTCGTAGGACTTGATAGGCGGGCTGCACGACGCCATAGATCGTGCGTAGGCGCGCAATCGCGTCCGACCAGGTGACCGCCGACGCCTTGACACCACGCCACCATACTGCGGCTTCACCTTCCAACAGCATTGGCAATCCTCGGAGGGCGTGCTCGTCGCTTACGGCGGCACACTCCTTGAAGACCTCTACGGTGTCTAGGAATGCTTCCAGGACCTCAGCGTCCTGGGAGGTCCCGTAAAATCTCGCCGTGCATCTTGTGAAATTGGCGTCAGCACGTGACGCGGCTGCCACAGCGGAACTCTCGCTGCTTGCGTTGGTGGTAGGCGCGCTGCCTACTGGGGTGGAGGCCCTTAATTCGCCATTGGGTGACATCAGCGAGTTAATGAGGCTTTTATTGGCTTCCACTTGCGCATGCGTTATAGTTTCAATCAGCGTGGATAGGAAGTCTGTTGAGATCTGGGGAGCTGTTTGCTGTGTCGACCTCGAGCCGGCGGCGGCTCGGCGGCGGCGCTTGCGGTTTCGTCCGCGTGGCCACGCTCGACGACACTCTCCTCATCTTCGGTGAGCGTGACGTTGTTCTCATCCTCTCCTCGTTGTTGACGGAGCGCTTCGCCTCTCCTCGTTGTCGACATCTTCACACTCGTGATGACAACGGTAAGGTCGAACGTCCGTACTTTTACCTAACAAGGTGAGTAGGTATACACTTGGTCACGTAGGCACCGGATCACATTTCGTAACGGTTCGAGCCCTACGTTGGGCGCCAGTTTAGCTTCTAGTGTTAAAACAATTATATTTAATATACATTAAGTACAGGCATCGAAACTCAAGTCGTAGAACAATAAAACATCACGAGGCTAGAGTCGCGGAGGATTACTTTTCACGTCCGTTGTCGTGAAGCGATTCGGGTACTCTCTGTTCTGCCGCCTGCGTCCCATTCCCTGAGCTTCCAGCATGAGATGCGCAGGCGACGGGAGGGGGGCGCGCAAGGTATGGCACTACGACTGCGTAACGACACCGCACTTACTACATCCATAGACCCCGCGTAACACAATTAAAATAAATGAACCAACTTTGAGGAAGTAACTTATATTATACTTTTGTAAGGAAGTAATAATTTTGTATTTATCTGTGGAGGTTTTTAGCAATTTAGTAAAATATTATTGTAATTAGTCTGTTAGCTTTCCTAAAACATAAAAAGCAAAATTAACTGCCACGTTGGTGAAGTGGTTTCAAGCGCTACTACAGAGCATAGAGTCCTGGGTTCTATTTCCAGATTGGGAAAAGGGTTATTGGGTTTTCCATTAGGAATTTCTCAGTAGTAGACCGGAGTTAGGATCCGTGCCGGGGGATGGCAATAGGCTCACCCATTATTTTACATAGGACTTAAACATGACTGGCGAAATTTAGGTGCCTAACTCTTAGAAATATAGGCGTGATGTTACGTGTTTATGTTTTTTCCCGTCACAGACAAGGGTGCCGATTTCAGCAACATCTACAAAACACACACCCGCCAAACTGGCTCCATCTTAATGAGTTATATCTACTTGTTGCTACAAACCATCTTCTGTCACTCCTTGACCTGGTACCTGTCACTCGTGAGCCCCGGCAAATTTGGCCAGGCGTTACCCTGGAACTTTATGTTCAAGGTATGTAGGCATTACGCATGTTACAATCACAAAGACATTGTATTATTTTTTCAACATCTCAAAATGACTTGACAAATACGTGGGATGTGCTGACATATTCCGAAACATTTTTTGTTTACTAATTTGTTGTTTAAATAATCTAATTTTGTGTTTGCTTCGTATCGAAAAGACTTTAGTGTTCTTCGATGACAGTGGATTTTTAAAGAATAGAAGAGAAAGGCAAAAAAGGCGGTAGAAGTTGCCAGGGCTAAGACGCAAGAAAAGTTGTATGGCTCACAGGACAGTACTAGAGGTCAGATTGAGCTCTACCGGATAAAAAACGCAAGAGAAAGAAGAAAGAGAGATATAATTCATATTAAGTGTATTAAAGTCGGCGCTGGTAAGGCTCTGTCCTAAGATTAAGATGGTAAAATAAAAGAGAAATGGAAGTTTTATTTTGAAAAGCTAATGAATGAAGAGAATGAATGGAACAGTATGCTCAAAGAGGTACAAGTAAATATGGGTTTGGTGAGGGAAATTAGTATGGATGAAGTAAGGAAGGTAGCTCAAAGCGTAAAACTTTGAAACTGATTGGGACCCGACAAAATACCAGTAGCAGGATGGAAGTAATTAAAAGAAGATGCATGTATGTGGCTGACTTTATTCTTCAAAAGACAAAAACATTTATTCGTAGAATACATCATCTTCCTGCCCTTATCCCGTGTTACTTGGGGTCGGCGCAACACATATTTTTCTTCTATTCTCCCTTGTCAACCGTCACGCAATAATTTACACCTTTTTCCTTCATATCGGTCCTCACAAAATCCATCCATCGTTTTCTTGGTCTTCCTTTCCTTCTCCATCCATCAACTTTTATATTCATCAGTCTTTTCGTCACATGCGATTCTTCCCTTCTCATCACATGCCCATACCAAGTCGGTTCTCTTTAAACTTTACTGTAACTGGCGCAACTATCAAACGTCTTCTAATAATATACCTACTCATTCCTTATTTTATCTATGTTTGTTACACCACACATCCATCTCAACATTCTCATCTCCACTAGATGCAATCTTTTTTCATCCATCTTCTTCATAGCCCAGCATTCCGATCAATACAGTACGACAAGTTTAACCACGGACTTGTATATTTTCCCCTTTAACTTGAGGGGCATCCGTGGGTCGCAAGTTGTTCCAGTGACATGTCGCCATTTCATCCATCCTGATTTCAGACCGGTGCGTTACGACACGGTTTACTTCACCATCCCCTTCGACAAGCTACCCGAGCTAACCAAGCTAATCGGAATAATTGGTATGGGCATTCCGGCAAGAGTTATGGGCATAGGACTGGAAAGACCGCCGAAATTACAGAATAAGTATTGTTTTGGTCCTACTTATTTTCAGGCCAACATTCTCCAGTCTTTGCAACCGCACCTCCAATCTGCTCTGGACCTCTAGGCCACTCTCGGTAACCAACACAATGTCGTTGGCAAACAGCATACACCAGGTAGGCCTCATCCTGTATGTCCGACGTTAGTGCGGCCATTCAAGGACCCGGTAGGCTTATACCCATGTCTGGTCAGTTGCTGGCAACACTTACGAGTTCAGTATGACTGTAGGCTTTATCAAAGGTCGGCTTTAAGTCCTTACTTCTTCATGTTGACTATGGACGCTCTGACGTCGGACATAAAGGACCCCCTGGTGCATGTTTGTTTGCCGACAGCATTGTTTTTATCGGTGAAGATTTACCCCAAATAAATAGGGATAAGGGCGGGAGAATAGTGATGAACAGTAGATAGTGGATACATCCTGCCGGCCCTGGTGTAGACGAACTCCATCTATCGTTTTGTAGAGGAAGCTGGCATACTCGTAGGAAAAACCTCATTGTGCATTCAAGACGTCCACCAATTATCAGCTGTATGCGAATTATTGTTATTTCAAATGTCTATTTTGACTGGACTAGAATGAACCCTATTACACTTCTTTTTTTTTTCGGATGGGTAATCATCAAATAATTCCTTCCGCTCTGGGCGGAGCAGGAGGGAGTGTCAGACTTTTACTGACTAAAACCCGTCCATGTTTCTTTTTCGCCCTTTGTGTTCCGTGGCCACAGTATCTCTTTCGAACAGTCCCGCAGCCCCGGCACCCTATTACCCAGAAATCACCCTAATGTTTATTTCTATTAAGTCCGAGTACTGGAGGAAAACCAAGGAGCCACCTGCTTATATCCCTGATGACAACGAAATCAGATACAATTCACGGTACTTCGAACCTGCGCCCCCAAATGCGGTACCTGGGATCAGGATCGTCAATGTGACAAAGGTGCAAAAGATTTTTAATTAAAAAATTGAAAAAAATAAATCGATGCTTTTTAGGGTTCTGTACCCAAAGGGTAAAAACGGGACCCTATTACTAAGACTCCATTGTCTGTCTGTCACCAGGCTGTATCTCATGAACCGTGATACCTAGACAGTTGAAATTTTCACAGATGATGTATTTCTGTTGCCGCTATAACACCAAAAAAAAAACATGATAGTACGGAACCCTTTATGCGCGAGTCTCTTGTAATGGGGAAGTTAAGTGTGAAACTAATGGCGAGGTCTAAGCATCGTCATTGGTTGAAATCTGTAAATGTCATTTTATAATTTAAAAAAAAAATACCTTACCTCATTGGTCAGATTTGAGAGATAACTATGGAAACCCCATCTACAATAAGCTTTCCTATATTTATACCTTCTGACTGGAAGCTGACCTTAACATAAATAGGTGAAAAACGGCTATAGGCATAGAATCAGATGATGACAACTAAATGACATTCATTTATTAAAATATTTGTGGCAGATGTACGGTAACCATCGAGTGTTGAAGAATATCACCCTGGATGTGTACAAAGGAGACATCACAATACTATTAGGACACAACGGAGCTGGCAAGACTACCCTTATGAATATCATCACAGGTACTTAACTGACATTTACGATTAAGAATACAAGGAAAGTGTTAGATGTTTACATAATATTAGGTCTTTACCTATGAAATTGCCGTTTTATTTATTTTATCATTTTTGGAAAACTTACTGCTAGGCAGACACAATAGAATCGTTAATAGCAACAATATTGCCAATTACAGGTTTTCACAAATAGCTTTATGTACAAATAATAGTTAGATCTAAAAAAAAAAACAGTGGTAAGGATTAGGCGGTTTGGCGGCGGTTTTAGACGGCATTGTGGGGTTTTGGGTGGTGGTACGGATTTGGTTTTTGTTTTGTTTTTGTAGTTAAAAGTTTTTTTTTCTATTAATCAAAATATTCACTCATGCTACCGAATCATCTTTGCAAGCGCAGTGGTAATTTTTCGATGCCCTTTTTGATGACGTTATTCAGGTGGAAGGGAGGGAACAAACTTTAAAGGCATTTTGTACTACTTCTATGTTTTCCAGAATTCGGACCATTTCTTGGCAGAAAAAATCAAATCTATTATTTCCTGCCAAGAAGTGGATATAAATCTGGAAAAGTCTGTCGGTGCAAAGTCTGGTGAGTAGCTCTTGTAACTTTGAGACCGTCTGTTGTGCAGTGTGAGGTCCTTTATCGAGCTTCTTCAATATTGTGTGAGACTGCACCAACAGACTCACGATGTCCGCGATTACGCGGAGCCCTAATCAAAATAATACTTGTCCAATCGACAAGGGGAACAACTATTAGATACACTTACCATCACGTTAGTACTGGTGATGTGACGTAGTCCCTGGTCACGTCGTATCTGGGTGGGGTGTAAGTGTAAATGTGTTTTGTGTCGTGCATGTAAGTTATGTAGATTCGACGGTATCCAAAGGACGCCCCACAGCGCGTACCGTCGACTCCCTGATCAAACCTTCAGATCACACACGTGGCACTTTTCAGTCAATGTCCAACTGAATCTTATCCCGGTTTGCTAACCCAATTGGGGATTTACAATAGTCCAGCACTGAATTTAGGAAGTTACCGGCGTCCAAATGACACAAAGGCCGGCTACATAACCAACAAATTACTCGCGGTCACGACCCAAGGTGGCGAGATTTCTCAATTTTCACTCAATTATCAACAAAATATCAAACACCGATCAAGATTGTATCGGATTAACATTAACTCAAAGTTTCAATCAATAATTACACGAAAGCAGCGTGCACCAAAAAAACAAGACAACGGAAGCGAGATCCTTCCCAATCAAGAAGGCACGGCCAACCAAACGTCATCGCACTGACAACTGAAACGTCATCTGTCAAACGTCAAAAAACTGCGTTCGGAAACTTATGGGATGAAACATCTACCCCCCCGGACGGGCCGTCCCGTCCGCTAATCAATTGGCAGTCTTGACAAGGTTGCGACCGCTCTCTTCATAACCGATCCATCCACCAAAACCTCAGCAAAACGAGGTACCCCGTCGGTGCCAGCCACCAAATTGAGAATGCGCCCCCTGCGCCAATACAGAGGCTTAAGGTTGGCATCCTTAATAAGGACGAGGTCTCCTATCTTGGGCGGATGAGTTTTATCAGTCCACTTGACGCGCTGCTGGAGGATGTGCAGATACTTTAAGCTCCAACGCTTCCAAAAGCTCTGAGTGAGCTGTTGCACCAACTGAAACCGCGATAGCCGATTTTGGCTCACATCAACAAAAGGGTACTCAGGCAGAGCGACAAGTGGCTGTCCAATCAAGAAATGGCCCGGGGTTAGGGCCTCCAAATCGTTCGGGTCCGAAGAGAGCTGGCACAATGGACGCGAATTTAGTATCGCTTCAATGCGACAAAATACCGTAGCTAATTCCTCAAAGGTGAGAACGGTGTCTCCCAACAATCTCCGCCAGAGTCCTTTTGCCGCTTTCACCGCGGCCTCAAAAATACCCCCCCAATGGGGGCAGGCTGGCGGGTCAAACAACCAAGTGACCCCTCGACGGGCCAATCCGTTACCAATGTCAACCTGGCTCTCATTAAGAAAGTCATACACTTCTTTCAAATAGTTACTTGTACCCTTGTAGTTGGTACCGCAATCAGACCTGATCAGAGAAGGTAACCCACGGCGAGACGTAAATCTATCCAAAGTTGCCACAAAGGCCTCCGTCGAGAGGGAGGATACCAGCTCCAAGTGCACTGCCTTAGTTGACGGGCAGACAAATACGCACAAATAAGCCTTGACAATTTTACTATTGCGAAGGGTAGACGTCTTTATCGAAAAGGGACCAGCAAAGTCCGTTCCTACGCCTGCAAAGGGCCTCGCCTCATTGACACGATCAGCAGGCAAGTCTCCCATCTGGGGCTGCATCGTTGGGGCCTTAGTCCGATAGCACGGTATGCAACGGAAGACGATGCTACGAATGGTACGACGAGCCGACAAAATCCAAAACTCTCGCTGCAGAATGGCCAACAGCGCATTGCAACCGGCGTGCGAGTTCTTAATGTGACGATCAGTCACCAACAATTTAATCAAATGGCCCGCCTTGGGCAACAAAAGGGGGTGACGGACCCCATAAGGAAGGCTAGAGTGCCTCAATCATCCTCCAACACGCAAAAGACCCGTTTCATCCAAAAAGGGGTTCAACTTACTAACGGCTCCCAACAACTTAACTCTACCGGACTTCAAGGTCTCGATCTCCTTCTCAAAGTGTACGGCCTGCACAGAGCGAACCCACAGGAGGAGTGACTCCTGTCGCTCTTGAGGAAAGAGAACCGGTGACAGGCGTTTGTCCCCTGGATTCCTAGCATTGTGACCAAAACGCCTGATCCACGAGGTAACGTTCAACAATTTGTCGAGGGAGCTGTATCGATTCAACAAAATATCAGGATCAAACGGAGGGTCCTTCGTCCCAACAGCGAGCACCTTAAGCCCGGGCAAAGGATCCGACATCAAAACTGGCGTTCGAGGCCAATCATCCTCGGGGCGAGTCAGCCAATCCGGTCCCCACCAAAGGGGGTGCACAATCAGGCGGGGGGCCATGCACCCACGTGAGGCTACGTCGCTGGGGTTCAAGTCTCCAGGCACGTGCCTCCAAATCAAAGGCGTTTCGGAATTTTGTATCTGTGACACTCGGTTCGCAACAAAGACCTCCAAGGAGTGGACGGACGTCTTGAACCAACACAAAACAATTTGACTGTCCGTCCAGGCGTAAGAATTCCGAATGTTCACAGATCCACCTAAAGTTTGAGCAACGTGATTCAAGAGTCGCACAAGAAGCGTCGCCCCTGACAACTCTAGCTTAGGGATGGTCAATGCCGTCCGGAGGGGGGCCACCTTGCTCTTGGCCATGATCAGTGACAACTTCACCTGGCCTGTCGCGCTGACGGTGCGCAGATAAACAACAGCTGCATAACCGTGCGAAGATGCGTCACAAAACCCATGAAGGGTAGCAGTATAGTTCCCAGGGGGGAGGATAGCGCGTGGTAACGCGACCTCGTTGACTGCAGGAAGTGTGGATACAAATTGGAGCCAATCTTCCAAAAGGGTTTCCCGAAGTGGCTCATCCCAACCAAGTTCCGCGGTCCAAAGGCGCTTGAGAAAACATTTCGCCCAAAACAATACCGGGCATATCCAACCATTCGGGTCAAAGGTTCTCGCGACAGTAGACAATACCAGTCGTTTAGTCCAACTGTGTGGTGACTCCAAATCGACATCATACGTAAAGGTGTCTTGGACTGGTCGGTACTGAACGCCGAGAACGGCCAACATAGCAGGGTTGTCAGCATTTTCAAACAAATGAGGATCCTGCTTATGATCCTCTTTCACATCTTCCAACAGTGCTGGCAAGTTGGACACCCACTTACGCAACTCATAGCCAGCGGAATCCAAAATTTGAACCAACTCGTCACGCAACAGGATAGCTTCCTCAACCGTGGAAGCCCCAGTGCAGACGTCATCAACATACAAGTCCGTTTTCAAGATGGCGGACGCCCGAGGGAACTTCAAGCGTTCTCGGTCCGCGAGCTCCCAAAGCGAACGAATAGCAACAAAAGGGCTCGATCGAAGGCCGTACGTATTCGTGTTGAGCTCATAAACAGCCATGGGGTCCCGGGGATTCTCTCGCCACAGGATCAACTGATAACGTCTGTCATCCCGGTGAATAACCGTTTGCCGGAACATCATTTTGATGTCAGCCACAAAGACTACTTGATGACGACGAAAAGACGTGATGAAATCACAAAGGTCCCTCAACAATTTGGGGCCGGAGTGCAAGCAATCATTCAAAGAGACACCAGAGGAAGTCCGCGCAGACCCATCAAACACTGTGCGCAGCTTACCGGTGGATGCCTTAAGGACCGCGTGATGTGGCAGAAAGTAATGCTCAACTGAGCGCCAATCCAAATTTGACACCGACATGTGTCCCAAGTCTGCGTACTCACGCATGAAATCTAAATATTTCTGCCGCAGCACCGGATCCCTGGCCATACGGCGCTCCATCGCCAACAATCTCTTCTCGGCCATAGGTCTGGACTCGCCGAGAGGTGGTCGAACTGCAACAAAAGGCAACCGTGTTACGAGCCGACCGGAACGGAGTCGACCTGTGTTGTTCTGATAGAACAACTCGCACTCCTCATGTTCCGGGTTCAAGCGGGCCACTTGCGGTGGCTCCTCAACCTCCCAAAACCTCTGAACAGCGTCAGAGAGAGCGGAGCCACACGCCAACGCAAAATCAGGCTCAGGTAGAGCGGCAGCCTTCAACACTGGGCCCATCACCGCAAAGCCAAAGATGGTCGAGACAGCCACCAAACCGTTCGGCTGCAAGACTTTCACATTACCCAACAATATTCTCCCTAGTACATCGGAACCCAATATCAAATGAGTTGTATTAGGGGAATCAAACCGGCGGTCAGCCAAATCCAGGCCTGACGTCAACCGGACAATATCAGGCGACAGCTGACGTTGGGGATGACAGCCCAAAATACTCGTCAGAACAATGGCCGAAGGAAAAAACTTAGGGTCCAAACAACTCACAGGAGTGAGCCCAAATAAGGTTTGTCCCTCAACAGTCGGGATAGGTGTTTCGCCTATTCCATTAATCGTGCCTGAAAAGGCACGGACATCCAGGCTCACCCGACCCGCTAACCAAGACGACAAAAGGCAACCCTGGGCTCCCGTGTCCAAAATGGCACGGACCACAACAGAGTCCCCCGTGGGTCCCCAGACCCTGACCGATGCCGTTGGCAACAAAACCGTGTCGATCTGGGGAGGTACGTTAGCGGGACAGGCGCCAATTTCCTAGCAATGCCTGGGCGGCGACCGATCGCCGCATCCAGGCTGGGGTCTATCCCGGTGAGGATAGTAATCAAACTCCTCGTCCGCGTGATGTCCCGAGCCGCGCGCCATCGCTGGAGGGGCATATCCCACTTGACGCCTGAGTGGTGGGGGGCCCCCCGCCAAACGGGGACGTTCCGCCAACGGAGGGGAGGGAAGGCGGTGCTGGTCTGGCCAATGTCGCCTACCAGCAGCTGCATAATCGCCTTCGCGAGGGGAGATCAATCGGCGGTCGCGCGGCTCCCGATCAACTGGCGCGGGGGGTGGAGTACGGCGGTCAAAGTTGCAGGCCCCTCCCCGATTCTGAACCGGCGAGCGAGGAGCCCGGTGCTCATCTCCATTATACCCCCCCCTGTGCGAACCCCCATCAGAGGCTGGTCTGTCAGAGCGGTTCGCGTTGGCGCACAAAACTTCAAGATGTGAGCCCCTACAAATTGAACAAGGGCGGGGGTTGGGGCAATCCCGATGAAAATGATTCCCCAAACAAGAAAAGCACAGACGGCGTGCATTGGCAACTCGGCGGCGGGCACTCACGTGCAACTCCAAGAAGGCCGCGCAAGTGACTACGCCATGTCCCGTGGCCTTACAGTAGCCGCAAGCAAGATTACTCTGGGTGCCACCAAAACGGGGGGCAGGGCGGCTATCACCAGGCCCGACAGTCCTAGTCCGTCCCTGGGCCCTCGGCCGAGAGGGCGGTTGGCTTAACCCCGTGGCACCACGAGCGTTGTCGAGGAAACGACACTCATTCTCCAAAAATTTGACGAGGTCTTCAAAGGGGGGAAGATGGGTGGCACTATCCCCACCATACTTCTGCTCAAAACGGGACCTCAAATCTGACGGAAGCCGCTGCAACACTAAGTGCACCAAAAGATAGGACCAATAGTCCACCGGCAACTCCAATCGTTTTAAGGCGTTGGTTGCTGCAAGCAATGGATTCAATAGGTCAGCACGCAACGCTGACATTCTGGTTATGGCCGGCAACCCCAAGATCTGGTAAATATGGACATCAGCCAGGCAACGTTTGTTCTGGTATCGTCGGGATAGAAGTTCCAGAGCGGTGGGATAGGCCGAGTCGGTCACCGGCAAGTGCTGCACCAAGGCTCGAGCCTCACCTCCTAGGGCTGACAACAAATAAGCCAACTTCTGGGCCGGTCGGAGGTCAGAGCGCGAATCAACCAAACTGTCAAACAGGTTCCTGAAGCTTAACCAATGGTCCAAGTGACCGTCAAAATGTGGCAGCTCCAGGGTAGGCAGTCTACCCAAAAGTCCAGGGCCTGCAACAACAGAGGTCTCTGTTTTGACCTGGGCAGGGTCCCGACTCTTCAAAATTTGACGGGCGCGCATACTTATTATGTCACCCAGGTTCAACATCTGGTCATAATCCGCAACAACCTTATCACGAGCTGCTTGACCCAATGTTTCCAGGTCCAAGTCCAAAATCAATTTATTGAAGCGAGCAAACAAAGTGTCAACCGCACTCAATCTCGCATTCAACTGCTCATACCGGGCAAGCGTGGCCAGGTCTTCCAGGTCTAGACGCTCAGCGGTTGCAGCAGCAGAGGCAAACCATCTTAGCTGTGAGGTCAATCCACCAATGGCTTGGTTTACAGCTTTCAATGAAGCCATTGGGACAAATATCAAATAAACAAATTAAATTCAATTAAATAATCAACAGGAATAATTTTCCCGGACCCAACTACAATTTAAACCAAATAATAAAACTTAGTTTGAATTATTTCAAGTTCAAATCCGACCCTGTACAAGCAATACCTTGTTTATACAATAACAAATTAAAGTACAAGCCACAAGGGACACTACATATCATAATATATTATGTCAAACAATCTATGTTAACTATGTTTAATTTGAGTCAGGCTGACAGGCAACAAATCAGACTTCTCAATACTTTTAACTCGACAATAAGTGGTGAATTTAACAATTAAACCATGCTCTGCTACCAGTTGTGTGAGACTGCACCAACAGACTCACGATGTCCGCGATTACGCGGAGCCCTAATCAAAATAATACTTGTCCAATCGACAAGGGGAACAACTATTAGATACACTTACCATCACGTTGGTACTGGTGATGTGACGTAGTCCCTGGTCACGTCGTATCTGGGTGGGGTGTAAGTGTAAATGTGTTTTGTGTCGTGCATGTAAGTTATGTAGATTCGACGGTATCCAAAGGACGCCCCACAGCGCGTACCGTCGACTCCCTGATCAAACCTTCAGATCACACACGTGGCACTTTTCAGTCAATGTCCAACTGAATCTTATCCCGGTTTGCTAACCCAATTGGGGATTTACAATAGTTCAGCACTGAATTTAGGAAGTTACCGGCGTCCAAATGACACAAAGGCCGGCTACATAACCAACAAATTACTCGCGGTCACGACCCAAGTTGGCGAGATTTCTCAATTTTCACTCAATTATCAACAAAATATCAAACACCGATCAAGATTGTATCGGATTAACATTAACTCAAAGTTTCAATCAATAATTACACGAAAGCAGCGTGCACCAAAAAAACAAGACAACGGAAGCGAGATCCTTCCCAATCAAGAAGGCACGGCCAACCAAACGTCATCGCACTGACAACTGTCAAACGTCAAAAAACTGCGTTCGGAAACTTATGGGATGAAACAAATATTGTGCCCAATTCCTTACAGTAAATATCCGCAGTAATGCTCGTGCCATTTTGCAAGAAGCTGTGATGAATCACACCAGCACTAGTCCACCAAACAATAACTATCACTTTTCTAGGGGTATATTTTCGTTTGTCTTCAGCATCCACAGTCGCCTTTAATAAAATTCATCGTTGTTGACTTTAGTTTTCGGGCGACCACGAGGTTTATTTTTCAGATCACAATTTCCAGACCGGAGGTGTTTAAAGCAATAACGTTCTGTGCGTTCATTTCTGGTGCTCAATTCGCTTGCGACGCATTTGTATCACGACGCAACTCGAATTCCATAATTACTCCGTATTTTTAACGTATCCATACTGATGAAAAGATTTAGGACACCACTGATTGCCAAATCAATGCCTTCGGATTGTCCAGCTTATCCCTAGTTCTTCGATTTCACCGGTTCCGATCACTTCACCAAGAAGGCCTGACACGGTCGATAAATCAAATATAGTAAACACCGCAGTAAGTGCAGTTTTAGATAAAACGCGCGAAGATGGCAGCAGGTATAGCACCGGTAACTGAAACTGAAACTAGCTTTGAAGTTGACAGGAATCAGTCCGTAACAAATATTATAGGCTGGGAAAATGCACGGCAGTCATTAGGTGATCCAAGCCAGGCTCCAGAAGCCTCGGCCAGTCCGTAGGATTCAGGATTCATAGATGAGACACGTGCTCGTTCTCTGGACACCAGGAAATACATTTAGTCAAAAAAGTATCGGGAATAGATGATTTGTTTATGGTTCCAAATTATTTTTTTGTATTTTTTGTTGTTACTAGATTGGCACAACTGTTTCCATTTTGGCGCGGAGTTTGAGTTACATCTGTTATTTAGATCATATTACAGTGCTGGTTTTAGTTATATCATATCTAGTGTGTGTTACGAATTTCATAATGGACAAAAACATCGATAATATTACAGAAGGCTTACGGTGAATCAACTTTATCAATACACACGTGCTTATGAATGGTACAAAGCGTATAAAAGTGGTCGAGATGTGATGGATGATTTGCCTCGCTCTGGTGGGCCATCAACGTCTGCAACTGAAGTTAACATCGCATATAAGTGAAGGACACAGTGACTGAAAATCCTCATTCAAGTTTGAGAGAGATAGCCACCGATCTTTCTGTGTCTCACGAGGCGATCCGTATCATTTTACAAGCTTTTATTTAACTTGCAATGTATGTATGGATGTTTGTTCGGGTGGAATCTTACAACTCAATTTTGATGGAGATATCTTCAACTGATTAAGCTGAAGTTTTGCACACATATCGCGGGGCAAAGCAATATTATGATGACATGAAGCTGATCTGATGATGGAACGGGAACGTGGCCATAGGAATTCCGTTATAAAACGACATAACCCCATCGAGTTTGGGCTCGTATGATTCATCTAAACGAGTACTCTGTCTTTTGATGGTATCCAGGGTCTGATGATGAAGCTGGAAGGTGGCCATAGAAAGTCCGTAATAAAACGACATAATCCCATTGAGTTTGGGCTCATATGATTTGTCTTGACGACCACTTGGTCCTAGATCATCATCATCTGCCTAGCTTTTTTCCCAACTATGGAACTTTGGTGACTTAGATGAGTCTAATAAATACTTTTTCTTACTATCTCTTTTCTTTATATAATGTGTGCTCAAAACATTACATGTGCGTACTACGAATTACTACGGGCTACGGAAAAACGTTGCTATGCGCTGCGAACTATGCAGTAGTAAATCCCGAATCATAAGTGAGAGTCAGGATGGCTGGACCAAGAGAGTGTGTTCCTCTGTGGCCGGACCACAGTTTAGTACTCAGATGCTATAGTTCGAAATAATACCTACCTAAACTCTACTTTCATCAGAATACATATATATTTTTAGTACCTCAAGAGATATCTTTTTAATTAACAATTTATGTGGTCCGGCCGCCAGGCAGTACTCTCTGGCCGCGCCACCTCAAATTAAATGGAGTATAATGAACTATTAATAAATCAATATCCTGAAAAAAACTACCTAAAGAGTACCTTGCATACGACAAATATGGTCCAATAAACCCCTTTAGTTAAGGAGTTACTGGTCGTAGGGTGTGGTCCGGCTGGAAGGTATACTCTGCAGCAAGTCAATTTTGCAATATTTAATATTAACTATCCATAAATCAATTTATATAATAGTACCTTTTCTCTACTCTTCGTTGATACTTTTTTCTCTCAAGAAACTATTCATTTTGATTAATTAATCTTTAAAGTATGTGGCGCGGCTAGGGAGGATTACTTTCAGCAAATATAACGAAATATGCTTTATTTCTTTATGCCAACGAAAACTGCATAATAAGTACTTTATAAAAAGACGTGGACTTCATCTGTAAACTTTTATTTTTATTACCAACAATGATTTTGAAAAAGGTGCACTTTTTGGTTTTTGTTTACATAACTACCTAAAAATAGGTAGTTACCTTGACGGTGTGCGTTTCGACCGCGCGGCCACGTTTTTTTTTTTTTAAACTAAGCCAAGATTTTGTAAAAAATTGTAAAAGTTGATTCCCAAAACCATAAATTTGTCAAAGTTATGGTTTAAAAGTTATAAGGGTTTGAACGTGGCCGCGCCATCGAAACGCGGAGAACCGCGCGGCCACGGAGATCTATAAAACGAAGCGTTGCCGAGACCTGAAATTAAGGTAAATAACAGATTGAATTTTTTAAAATATTGAAAAAATCCTAGGTTTAAATTTTAGGAGCTGTAAGACTAAAACCCCATGGCCGCACCATTGAAACAGTGAAAAATACGTTATCGCAAATATCTCGCTGAAAAAGCATCGCAGAGGTCTGAAGTTTTTTGTAAAACCTAGATTTGAATTTGTCAAAACTTGTAAAAATACACAAAATAATCCTAGGTTTATATTTCAGGAGCTGTAGTACGGTATTGCTTATAACCTTCAAAACGTTCTGAATGTTTCGATAGGGTGACCATGACTTATTGCTTACAGAAAACTTTCCACCTTTTGTATTAGAAATTATTTCTCAAGGTTGCTTAATTAAATTAAAATGGTAAGATACAAAAACATGTTTATTTCTTAAAAAATATATACATAAATCACAGATTGCTAACTTACACATATTTGACAAAATCACAATTCATAGATATTTATTTACTCACACTAAGAATTTTTTTTTATTATATTTTTTTTAATACGACTGTAAAGTATGGTTTGTTTAAAATTACTTTTTTAGATTAAATTTTCTTTTTTATTATTTTGAATATCTTAATCATCTATTTATAGACCATAATTATGTTAGAGTAGGTCATTGTATTGTCATAGGTTGTTCAGAACTTGCGTGCATTTCGGTTTTACCATCGTCATAAAAAATCATTATGGAAATACTATGAAATGACACTTATTTCTGGCATAATACATATATTTCAAATCCTTTAGAAAAATTCAAAACAATTACTTTTTCAATTAAGATGCTTTTTCACATAGTAAGCAATGGATCCTCCATTGCTTGATAGCTGAAAAAGCACCTAACTGAACAATCTATAATTTATGTGTTTTTTTTTTAATAATTAAAAAAATAAACTAAAATAAAACGATAAGATCATCATCATCATCATCAGCATATTAATGTTCCCACTGCTGGGACACAGGCCTCCTCTGAGAGGGAATGGGCTATAATCCACCACGCTGGCCCAGTGCGGATTGGTAGATGTTATGCGATGTCAAAAATATAATTATGTTTATTAGAAATAAACATACGACTCTTCATTTTTATTTAATTTAGGATCCTTGAGAAATAATTTCTAATACAATAGGTGGAATGTTTTCTGTAAACAATAAGTCATGGTCACCCTATCGAAACATTCAAAACGTTATTACAGGTTTTATATTATAAAATAAATATTTTTTTGCCTACTATCGTTAGTTCTACTATTAGGATTTGTTTACAAAAAAAAATCAAGCTAATACTTACTTTCTTCGATCAATAATCACGACTTATTTCTAAGCAATACCATACTACAGCTCCTGAAATATAAACCTAGGATTTTTTTGTACATTTTTATAAGTTTTGACAAATTCACATCTAGGTTTTACAAAAAACTTCAGACCTCTGCGATGCTTCTTTAGCGAGATATCGGCGATAACGTGATTTTCACCATTTCAATGGCGTGGCCATGGGGTTTTAGTCTTACAGCTCCTAAAATACAAACCTAGGATTTTTCTGTGTATGTTTACAAGTTTTGACAAATCCAAATCTGTGTTTTACAAAAAACTTCAGACCTCTGCGATGCTTTTTCAGCGAGATATTGGCGATAACATATTTTTCACCGTTTCAATAGCACGGCCATGGGGTTTTAAGTCTAAAAGCTCCTAAAATATAAACCTAGGATTTTTTTTAAATATTTTTACTAATTTTTTGCAAATTCAATCTGTATTTACCTAAATTTCAGGTCTCTGCAACGCTTCGTTTTAAAGATTTCCGTGGCCGCGTGCTTCTCCGCGTTTCGATGGCGCGGCCACGTTCAAACCCTTATAACTTTTAAACCATAACTTTGACAAATTTATGGTTTTGGGAATCAACTTTTAATTTTTTTTACAAAATCTTGGCTTAGTTTTTTTAAAAAAAAAAACGCCGAGGCCGCGCGGTTGAAACGCACACCGTCAAATTAACTACCTATTTTTAGGTAGATAGGTAAACAAAAACCAAAAAGTGCACCTTTTTCAAAATCATTGTTGATAATAAAAATAAAAGTTTACAGTTGAAGTCCAAATCAAATCAAATCAAATCATTTATTCGCATAGAATGTAGGTATTTGTACAATAAAGATGTTAGAAAATATAGTGAGCCGGGTACATTCTGCCTGAGTTTTGGCATGCAAAATTTAACAAATAATGTTAGTATCAATAAATTATCAAGCTTATAGTATCAAATAATGTCAGTATCAAGAAATTATTAAGCACAAAGTACTAAAATTAAATAATGTCAATAATATTAAATTGCTGGAATGTCAAACAGGATCAAAATAGAAAAATAAAACAAATAAGATAATCACATGGCCAATAACAGATTTTCTGCATCAAAAAAGTATTAAAAGAATAATATGAGTATTATGAAATAGAAAATGATTACAACAGGTACAAATCAATTATTTTAACAAGGTTGATAATATGTACTTAGTGTAAAAAACTATAGGATTATTGAACTGTCACACATAGGGTCATTCAAAAAATCACTTATTGAATAATAACATTTCTGGATCAAAAACGCTTTGAGTTTATTTTTAAATTGTTGAAGAGTGTCATTTTTTATGCCGTCTGGTAGTTTATTAAATATTATTGGACCCATGCAGAAAATACTCTTCCTCAGTAGTGCTGTTTTAAAACCACCGGTAATTAAGAGTCCACGTCTTTTTATAAAGTACTTATTATGCAGTTTTCGTTGGCATAAAGAAATAAAGCATATTTCGTTATATTTGCTGAAAGTAATCCTCCCTAGCCGCGCCACATACTTTAAAGATTAATTAATCAAAATGAATAGTTTCTTGAGAGAAAAAAGTATCAACGAAGAGTAGAGAAAAGGTACTATTATATAAATTGATTTATGGATAGTTAATATTAAATATTGCAAAATTGACTTGCTGCAGAGTATACCTTCCAAGCCGGACCACACCCTACGACCAATAACTCCTTAACTAAAGGGGTTTATTGGACCATATTTGTCGTATGCAAGGTACTCTTTAGGTAGTTTTTTTCAGGATATTGATTTATTAATAGTTCATTATACTCCATTTAATTTGAGGTGGCGCGGCCAGAGAGTACTGCCTGGCGGCCGGACCACATAAATTGTTAATTAAAAAGATATCTCTTGAGGTACTAAAAATATATATGTATTCTGATGAAAGTAGAGTTTAGGTAGGTATTATTTCGAACTATAGCATCTGAGTACTAAACTGTGGTCCGGCCACAGAGGAACACACACCAAGAGAGATTTTGGAAGTTTGAGTAATACCAAGTGTTAGTACCTGTTTTGTACTATTTGGTACCAGACATCAAATAATGTGTACCTCGCTAAAGAGGGAAAACTATTACGTGGAAAGTGGCCTGCCATTCTGACGTCAGAATGGCTGGACCAAGCCGGTTTCACCTAGTTGTAGGCGTTATAACTAGTTCATCTTTTCGTTAATATGTAGTACCTCATTTGTACCTCAACATATGTTTTTCTTAGATTTTTTCGATAAGCCAAAAAAAAGTTACATCTAGAAGAAATTTTGCATGTAATCTGGAGGGCTCAGGCGCAAAATGTCGCTTTTGCAAAATGTCTACTGGTAGTAAAATGTCTCTTTCTCATAATGTCGCTTTCGCAGAATATCTCTTTCGCAAAATGTCGCGTTAGTAACTTAGAAAAAAAAAATAGCCAGTTTAAAAAAAAAATGTTTTTTTTTTCTTCGATTTTGACGAAGACGCAGAAGAACTGTTTATCTCACTTCTGGCGATCTCTTCAATATCTTCAGATTTTGATGTCGTAGAATCGGTGCAAAACCGACTCGACGTAGTCTTGTCTGCCCTACTCCTAGTATACGAGCATCGCCACATGATATTTATTGTTTTAGTTTTTACCTGAACTAGCAGTTCGCCGCCCTAGTGCTTGAATGGCCAAACGACCAACTTTACCAAAATAGACTTTTTTATATCAAACTATAGCAACCCTTTTTTTTTTCTTTTTTTTTTCGGATGGGAAATCATCAAATAACTCCTCCCGCTCTGGGCGGAGCAGGAGGGAGTGTCAGACTTTTACTGACTAAAACCCATCCATGTTCCTTCATCGCCCTTTGTGTTCCGGGGCCACGGTATCTCTTTCGAACAGTCCCGCAACCCCGGCAGGCATCGGTCAGTGGTGTCAGCGTAGCAAACTACGCTGACACCACTAGGGAGGTCGGCGCGCAGCACCCAGTCGTAACCGATGTTCCACAAGGGCGGCCCTAGGACCGATCCCTGCGGAACACCGCACGACATCTCTCGCCGGTTCCATTCTCCGCTGCGACCGGGGTAGATGACGGCTCTGTCCGTCAGATAGTCCCCGACTACTCGACGGAGGTAGGTCGGCACCCGGTGATACCGGAGTGCCTCCCTAATGCAGCTCCAGGGCATGGAGTTGAAGGCGTTGGCGATGTCGAGAGACACCGCCAAGACAACCCCACCCCTGGACACCGCATCCCCCGTCGTGAGGGCTAACTATAGCAACCCTTATTACACGCTTTATAATGTATATATTACTATTTCAATAATATAAAAAAATACTAGTCAGGTTTCAAATTCATAAAAGATTTTGGTAAACTTTTCGTTATATCCATTACGTAACTTTAAAAAAATGTCTCCTGTAAAATTTGCTCAGTGGTCGTTTGGCCATTCAAGCACTAAGGCGGCGAGTTGCTAAATTAACCGATTTATTTACATTCGCTGACTAGGCTATTACGCCCGCCACAAGTCACCTACTTTTTGTATTATATATTTTAATGTTTTACATAATAAACTGTCAATAATTTACGGACACAAAACAGTGATTTTATTCCCTGTACACATCCCGTGTGATTCGTCCATCTACATACAACCTCTCAGTGTGTGGAGCTGCTGCCCGTACACCTAGAGTGTTATTTAATATCGCGTAGGCGCGGACGGGTGAGGTGGCCCGCGAGCTGAGGAGCAGGTGGTTCTAACACTCGCCACTGGTGAGCGTGAACCACATCTGTGACGATAAGCTCGCATGGGACCGCCGGAGCCCCGCAGCGCTGGAGCGTGTGACTGACACTGGCTTGGCCACCATCAGGGATTTTAATTTTGATAACACAAAAAAATTGTCGCTAATTAGTCCAAATTTGTCGCCAAATATGAGAATTTGTCGGTCATTGGTTCAAAAAATATAAGGGTTTATAGGTGGCCGATCTGGAGAGAGTCTCCCCATCTTGGCCACATGTATATCTCAAAAACTAGGGCACCTAGCGATCTGTTTTCTATCATATTTTGTCGCCAATTACTCGCAATTTGTCACCAAGTCACAGATTTAATCAGGTTTTAATTCAGAAGATATAATGAGTTCAATTAGTAAGGTATAGTCCAACAGCTAGATCGAATGAACACTCTAATTTCTTTCGATCTAGCTCTTGGGACTATACCTTACTAATTGAACTCATTATATCTTCTAAACTAAGACCCGATTAAATCTATGACTTGGCGACAAATTCCGACAATGACGAATGCGACAAAATATGGTAGAAAACAGATCTTCGCTAGGTGCCCTAGTTTTTGAGATATACGTGTGGCTAAGCTGGGGAGACTCTCTCCAGATCTGCCACCTATAAACCCTTATATCTTTTGAACCAGTGACCGACAAATTCTGAAATTTGGCGACGAATTTCGACAAATTAGCGACTTAGTTTTTGTGTTATCAAATCTAAAATCCCTGATGGTGGCCAAGCCAGTGTCAATCACACCGCCGGAGCCGTGACAAAAACCATGCCTGCTGCATGTTGCATCCTTGCTTGCATGCTGCATGCTTGCTGGCATGCCGCATATTTGCTTGCATGCTGCTGCATGTATGGTGTAGGCTTGTTTGCATGCCTGCTGCATGCACGGTGTGTGCTTGTCACGCTACTTGCACGCCATGTGTTTTCATCAAATGAATAGTGGTCCCGTTATTTTGATATCAAAATAGCGGGACCACTTTCTTTGTAGAATAATTTATAATCTTATAATAATAATAATAATCAGCAATCATTGTGCCGATAGTCGTATCAGCCCATGGCTTAATTGCCAAGAGCCTCGATCAATACTTGAGGAGGCTCTCGTTAGGCAGCTGGATCAAGGGCTTGATTCAAAAAGCGGTACTCCTGGACACGGCTCGTATTGTTAGGAGGTTCGTCTCTCTGGAGCCCTGACCGGTAGCTTGGACCCTGTTCCCGATACCGGTGGGCTACAATTTTTTATATTTTTAAATGTTTTTTAAATATTTTTTAATTAATATTTAAAAATGTAACAAATTTGTTTATAAATGAATAAAGGAAATAATAATCTCTTTATTTCAGAATAAAATTCCATAATTATAAGTTAAATACAAAGATGTTAGTAACATAAAAACTTAACAACTATGTTAGTAGACATTAACAATATTTACGGGAGCATGAAGCTGACTTAAATACCAGATGAAAGGACAATCCAGTTTGTTGGCAATGTGTTGTTTGTTTTATTATTATTATATATCCTATTCACATGATATTCGCAAAAAAATCCAAAAAAAAAATCCACTGGCGTGGTCTAGTCATCTTGACGTTCATCATTTTTCTGCGATTCCGTATAAAAATAAATAAAATAAAAAAGCCTTTTATTTCTTGCCGAATTAAAACTTACAAAGTTATTTGTTAGTAACATAAATAGTATAATTAATTTGTTTTTTGTGTTATTTTTTTTTTTTTTTCATAATTATTCCGCAAGAACCCCTCTGCAGGTAAAGGCCTCCTCCAAAGTGTTCCAGTCTTCTCTGGATTTTGCTATTTGCATCCAGTTTGGACCCGCTGTGTGTTTAATTTCATCTTCCCATCTATTGCGGGGTCTCCCTTTTTTTCTTTTGCCCACTGGTCCCTTCCATGCCGTCAAGCTTTTTGTCCACCTCTGGTCTTGAAGACGTGCTACGTGCCCAGCCCACTTCCATTTCAGTGCAAGTGCTTGTGCCATGCTGTCTGTTGCTTTAGTAATGTTTCGTATTTTTGTATGTCTAATTTTGTGTATTTTTTTAATATTTAACATACTGCGCTCCATTCCGCGTTGGCACGTTTTGATTTTGTTTATTATGTTATTATTAAACTTCCACGTCTGGCAGGCGTAAGTCAGGCATGGTATGAGGCAAGAGTTCATAACCTTGGTCTTCAGATGAGTTGGTATGCTACTCTTAAATATTTCTTTTAAGCTCCAGTACTTGTTCCATGTTAGCTGTGCCCTGCGTTCGACCTCTTGGTAGTTGCTTTGGCTGTCGAAGCTAATTTGTTTACCTAGGTATATGTATTTTTCGGTATGTTGAAGAGGCTCGCCGTCGACACATATTTGTACCTTGGTGCTGTTGGTCATTAACATGGTTTTAGAGAGGTTCATTTCTAAGCCAGCCAACTTACTGGCTTTGTTTAATGACTCTACCATGTACTGTAGTTCCGCTCCTTTCTCTGATATCAGCACCAGATCGTCGGCGAAACGTAGGTGATTTAAGTATTCGTTATTTACTTTTATGCCGCGTTCTTTCCAGTCGAGCTTACTTATAATTGATTCTAATGTGGCTATAAATAATATAGGTGATAATGGGTCCCCTTGTCTTACGCCTCTTGTAACAGGGAACCAAGTACCGGCTGTTTCTAGTTTAACTCTGCTTTTACTGTTGTTATATATGCTTTTAATTACTCGTATGTATTCTTTTTCTACTTTCTGTGTTATTAGAGTTTCCCAAATAAAGTTATGTGACACTGAGTCGAATGCTTTTTTATAATCTATAAATGCCAAGTACAGCGGTCTTCTTTTCTCCTGGTATTTCTCAATAAGGAGCTCGAGTGTGTGAATATGATCGATTGTAGAGAAGCCTTTTCTAAATCCTGCTTGCTCATTGGGTTGTCTCTTATCTAATGTTGAGCTAATTTTTTTGGTGAGGATTGTTGAAAATAGCTTATAAGTGCTCGGTAGTAGGCTAATTGGTCTGTAGTTACCTACATCTTTTGGATCTCCTTTTTTGTATAGCAAAATGATGTTAGATTCAGACCATTGAGCGGGCGTCTCTCCAGATTCGAGGATGAAGTTAAATAGATTGGTAAAGGGTACGGCTAGTATAGGGGCAGCTATTTTTAGAGTTTCGTTTGTTATGTTATCCGAGCCCGGGCTTTTGTCTGGTTTTAGTTTAATTAATGCCTCTATGACATCGTTTTCTTCTATTTGGGGTCTATCTAATTCGTTGCCTTCATTGGTATCTTGGTCTTCCTGATTGGTGTCTTTAGGGTCCTTTGTGCTGTATAATTTCTTGTAAAACTCGGTTGCGATGCTGATGACGTCACTGCGATTGTTTTTTGTTATTTCGCCTCGTTTTAGCCCTTCGATCCAAGTTTTGTTTGGTTTCAGCTCTTTGTATGCCTTTTTTGTGCTACCAGTTTGGCTCAGGTGTTTTTCAATAGTTTTGTATCTATAGTTAGTGTAGTCTTTCTTTATATATTTGCTGACAAGCTTATAGAGGGCCGAAATTTCGTTTCTCGTTGCTCTAGTTTTATTATCACTTTTTTGCAGTTCTTGTCTTCTTTTTAAAAGTGTTAGTGTGCGTTCTGACAATATTTTATGGTTTTTCTTAGAGTTTTGTACTTTTCGGGCGTTTTGCAAGCTTACGGTGATGAGTTTGATTAAGTTATCGTAATATTTTTGAACTGAAGTAATATCTTGTGCGCACATTTGATCTTTCGATATGTAGGAGTTTAGGTTTTCTTTGAACTTCGAAATTTCTTCTTCGCTTTTTGCTGTGGTATTTTGACAATTACTATATTTTGTTCTGTTTTTCTTTAGTTGAGTGTCATATATTATTGTAGCTCTTACTGGTCTATGATCTGAAGGGTAGTTTATGTTCAGTACTTCTATATTTTGAAATAAGAGAGGACGGTTGGACAGTACAAAATCGATTTCGTTTTTATAGGTCCCATCCGGTGATCGCCAGGTCCATTTGTTTTTTGTTTTTTTTTTGAAAAAAGTATTCATAATTGATAGGTTGTTTTCTCTGGCAAAATCGATTAATCTTTGTCCTCTCTCGTTTCTGATTCCATATCCGTGTTCTTTCATGATCAGATGTTCATCTTTGTTTGGTATTCCAATTTTCGCATTTAAGTCACCCATCAGTATATAGACTTTGTGTGACAGTTCCAAAGCCTTCTTTAGTGTCATATAAAAGCTATCTATTTCAGCGTCGTTTGCTGTTGAAGTGGGGGCATAGACTTGTATGATGGATAAGCTAGAACTTTCGAATTTCAGGTTTAAAATGGCTACTCTTTCTGAAAGGCCAAGGTAACTTTCTATATTATTTTTGAGACTGGTTTTTATTATAAAACCTATGCCATATCTTCCAGGTGTGTGGCCTGTATGGCACAAAATGAAGTTTTCATGTTCTTCGATTTTGTTTCCAGTGCGTCTCGTTTCAGCTAACCCCACCACATCGAATTTAATTTCCTTGAGAGCCTCGTCCAGCTCCATCAAGCGTTCGTATGTTGACAGTGTTTGGACGTTATATGTCAGTATGTGTAACTTTTTATGTGGGTTCTTTACGTCCCTTGGAGGGTTTTGGTCATGATCTTCCACGGTGACCAGCCGGCTTGGAAGATGGGTTTCGTGTTCTGATAGAGGTTTTTGTATGTTGGTGTTGCGAGAGGGGGGCGGTGGTTGCTACATATTATCGCTTTTGTTGTCCTGTGGATCCGCTGAGTTATTTGGGTTCTTGTTTATTAGGTAATTCAACATGCCTGGTTTTGTAATTCCATCTGATAAGCTTGGAGTTCTTCTTACTGGTGTCTGGGTTTTATTTTTCTTGCTACGCTGTGTATTAGTTCCTTTTGTATTAGTTTCGGCACCATTCGTGGTGTTGATTTCCGGGGATGTTGAAAGCATTCTTTTGTTGTTGCTAGTTGTTTTGTTTTTCTCGCGTACGATTACAAGCTTGTCGTATTTTATTTTTACAAGGTTTCCTTTCTCCTTCTCGAGTCTCGCTTGCTCTTGAAGTTCTTTTCTCTTTTCCAGGATATGTTGTGGGTAATCTTCCGTAATATAGTATCCGGTATCTTTTAGTGCGATTCTCTGTTTGAACAAATTAATTTTTGTGCCAAGTGTAGAAAAAGTAACTATTATTGGGCGAGCTCTTTCCCCTTTCTTGCCTACTCTTCTGACTTCTTGGATATCCCTGCGATCTAGTTCTTGAGAGAAGCGTTCTTTAATAAAATTGAGCATGATGCTTTCTAAGTTTGAGTATGACGTTTCAGTTTCTTTCAATCCGAAGAATACAACGTTGTTTTTCCTTGCCTGTTTTTCTAAGAAATACAATCGCTTTTCTTGATTTTCGAACTTTTCCTTGAGGTTCTCGTATTTTTCATCAAATAATTTGAACTTATCTTCCAAAATGCAGTTTATGTTTTGTGTAACTTGTTCAGTCACCTTTTCTGCACTTTTTTCTATTGCGATTTTTTGTTCATCTAGATCCCTTCGAATTTTTCGGAGCTCGTGCATAATTTCATCCATTTTTATCTTAGAGTCTTCAATCTTAGTGATTGTTATGATACTGGTGGAGCCCTCTTGTGTTAACAATCCGACTTACTGAGTAAGATAAAAAGCTAGTTGCCGGCTGGATCAAAGATGGATCGGGATTTTTGCTGTGATACAAATATTTTTCCACAGATGTCGCTAGTGTCTTTGTATAACTGTGTAATTAATTATTGCTCACTATCTTTTTTGTAAAGACTTGCCGTGGATGTCACTATTCGTGCGGAGCCGAAGTAAGCGTTAGCGCTGCAGCGCCTTCTCTCCACTCTCCTTGAATGTATAATATGTGCAGGTGTAGTGACCCTTTGTGATTCTCTTTAGCACAAGCGTGATGAAATGTATCGAAAATTTATTTTTACGCCCTCTATCCTCGCTATCGGGAATTTCTTGTGCGGGTTGATTCAGAAGTATGGTCGATAATCCAAAGTGAAGGTAGTACAGGTACTCCCCGATAGATGGCGTTAGTACATTGGAGTTTCCGAGCAATTAGCTAGTACGGCTACTGCCCGGTGGGTGGCGTTGATACAAAGTAGCTTCCGAGCAATTAGCTAGTACGGCTACTGCCCGGTGGGTGGCGTTGATACAAAGTAGCTTCCGAGCCTTTGACGGTTTGGATTTTGGATGATTCACTTTTTTTTAGGTTATGTTTAGGTCTATAACACTAAAATGTCAGTCGTACAGAGCTTCCGAAGCAAACGTTAATATATCGCACTGCCACTGTTACTCCGTTGATGTATCAAGTCGCACAAATCCTCCGCGGTTTGTCCATACAGCCAAAAAGTCATTGCACAACGTAAATGGTATTAACACTGTTTTTGCACTGTTTAGTTAGTTTACTGTTTTTGGTTTCACTTTGGCCGTACGCCTAGGACACTTATACACGTTTTTAACGATTTTATTCAATATAACTTCTTGATTTTACAATTAATTTAGCACTACAAATACGGAGCCGATGTTGACAGTGGCACAGCAGCGCCCTCTCTCCTATAACCTTTCGATTCCGTATAACCTTTGGAAATAGAAATATTACTTATTGGAGTAATTTCATTTAAACGTTTTAAAATAAATTGCCTTCACATGGAAGTGGTGCCAAGGCACCTGCCCCCTCCGTTCTCCTGCCAATCGGTACTAAATTTTTACCTCTTTTCATTCTAATAACTAAATAGCGCTATTCTAGCCTCAAAACTTTAACCATGGATATCTCCATAACCATGGGGCTCCGCGGGGTGAGGGTCACACAGAGGGGTAGTCCCTCTTCCAACCCCTTCCCCCACCCCTTCCTCGGCCTTTAAATCGTTGTCCTGCAATGTAAACTTTAACCCATTTATGTCAATCTCTATGAATTATGGTTACTAGCGTAATAAAAATCTGAACCCATAATTAAACTTCATTTGGTTTTATTTAGAAAACTTTTTCTCTTCAGAAACCCCAAATTAATGCAAAATTATATAATTATTATTTATTAATTAATTTCCAAATTTCAGCTCAATCGGTAACCGAGAAGTGGATCAAATTTAGCTTGCAAGATTTGATTACAGACAGACAAAGAAACAAACATCAAAAAAAAAAAACATCAAAAGAAAAGGACAGGTGAAACAAAATAAAAGCTTTTAAAAAGCGACATTATGAGAAAGAGACATTTTACTACCAGTAGACATTTTGCAAAAGCGATATTTTGCGCCTGAGCCCTCCAGATTACATGCAAATTCTTCTAGGTGTAACTTTTTATTGGCTTATCGAAAAAATCTAAGAAAAATATATGTTGAGGTACAAATGAGGTACTACATATTAACGAAAAGATGAACTAGTTATAACGCCTACAACTAGGTGAAACCGGCTTGGTCCAGCCATTCTGACGTCAGAATGGCTGGCCACTTTCCTTGTAATACTTTTCCCTCTTTAGCGAGGTACACATTATTTGATGTCTGGTAGCAAATAGTACAAAACAGGTACTAACACTTGGTATTGGTCAAACTTCCAAAATCTCTCTTGGTCCAGCCATCCTGACTCTGACAATCATAAATATTAGAAAGTTAAAAACAAAATCAAAAGTTAAAAAGCTTTTTATCTTTTAATTTTATTTTTAATGACGTTATAAGTTGATAGTAAAAGTTTTAAAGGAAAAATTTGTTGTATTCTTTTTAGCTCATTTAAATAAAAACTTGTTTTTAGAAAAGTTTTTTTTAAATAATCACTTGGGTATGAAACATGTTGTCGCTCGGCTAGTCCCAAAAGACCTGAATTTTCTCCAAAAACTTATTCACATAAAAGTTGCTGAGGACATGCTAGAACCGACATGCTAGACCGTTGGGTCGGAATTGACTCGACTAGTGAATGTTGATTCATGAAACGCATTGTTACTGATGACGAGACGTGGGTTTACGAATTTGACATGCAAACTAGTCAACAAGCTTCGGAGTGGCGCCTTCCAACAGAACCGAAAGCGAAAAAAACCACGCCAAAGTCGATCAAAAGTCATGTTGGCTGGTTTCTTTCCAAGTGCACAACACCGCGGTAGTCGTTGTCGTTGTCGTGCACTTGGAATTCTTACCGGAAGATCAAACGGTAAATAAAGAATTATTCGTTGACGTAAGTGTATCGTTTCTCAAGGAGCATACTTTGAAGGTGATAAAATTAATTTGGATGAATAACTAACATTTTGTGTATTATTGATCTTTTCCGGGTAGGTACTTTCTTGATAGTAGTACATACATAGATTATTCTGTATTTCACAAATAGAGGTATATTATGTTAGATTAGGCAAGTTTCAGTTGTAAGTTAGGTCTAGATTTCGATACAGTTTAAAGTAAAATGTGTTTTTTCTGTCTCTCACTTCCCCTTTTTCATACGTTTTCATTTATTTATGACTAGCTTCTGCCCACGACTTCGTACGCGGATCCTGTTGCTTATGCCAGCGACAACGGAGTCGTCAAAATCGAAGACCTGAAACGTCTGATGTCGAATTTTAAGAGCCCGGGGACGGGAATACAACGGGATGCGCGAGACGATTCGAGACGTTCCAGATCTTTCATTTTTGTAAGTCAACAGGAAATGCCCATCAGACCAAACAACACTTGCTGATACGTCATTTCTATGTGTTATGGTGTAGCTGGGCTCTTGGAGTTCCACAACAGGTGTTCCAGATCTTCGATATTTATAAATCAACAGAGAGTGCTCATCAGATTGAACAACTTTTGCTAAAACTTCATTCCTCTAAATATGTTATAGTGTAGCTGGGCTCTTGGAGTTCCACATCAGGTGTTCCAGATCTTCAACAGAAAATGCTCATCACGTGGAACAATTTTTGTGATGGTACCATTTTTGTATCTCTTATAGTTCAGCTGGTCTGTTGCGGTTCTGCATCAGGTATTTGTTTCCAAGATAAAAGTCAACAGGAAAAGCCTATCAGACCAAACAACACTTGCTAAGACGTCATTCCTATGTGTTATGGTGTAGCTGGGCTCTTGGAGTTCCACAACAGGTGTTCCAGATCTTAGATTTTATTAGTCAACAGAGAGTGCTCTTTAGATTGAACAACTTTTGCTAAAACGTCATTCCTATATATATGTTAGTGTAGCAGGGCTCTTGGAGTTACACATCAGGTGTTCCAGATCTTCAAATTTATTCTCTCAGCAGAAAATTCTCATCACGTGGAACAAATTTTGCTATGGTACCATTTTTGTATCTCTTATAGTTTAGCTGGTCTGTTGCGGTTCTGCATCAGGTGTTCAAGTTTCCAAGATAAAAGTCAACAGGAAATGCCCATCAGACCGAACAACTTTTGCTGAGACGTCATTCCTATATCTGTTATGGTATAGCTGGACTCTTGGAGTTCCACAACAGGTGTTCCAGATCTTCGATTTTTATAAGTCAACAGAGAGTGCTCATCAGATTGAACAACTTTTGCTAAAACGTCATTCCTATATATATGTTAGTGTAGCAGGGCTCTTGGAGTTACACATCAGGTGTTCCAGATCTTCAAATTTATTCTCTCAGCAGAAAATTCTCATCACGTGGAACAAATTTTGCTATGGTACCATTTTTGTATCTCTTATAGTTTAGCTGGTCTGTTGCGGTTCTGCATCAGGTGTTCAAGTTTCCAAGATAAAAGTCAACAGGAAATGCCCATCAGACCGAACAACTTTTGCTGAGACGTCATTCCTATATCTGTTATGGTATAGCTGGACTCTTGGAGTTCCACAACAGGTGTTCCAGATCTTCGATTTTTATAAGTCAACAGAGAGTGCTCATCAGATTGAACAACTTTTGCTAAAACGTCATTCCTATATTATATATATATGTTATAGTGTAGCTGGGCTCTTGGATTTCCACATCAGGTGTCCCAGATCTTCAAATTTATTCTCTCAGCAGAAAATGCCCATCACGTGGAACAATTTTTGCTATGGTACCATTTTTGTATCTCTTATAGTTCAGCTGGTCTGTTGTGGTTCTGCATCAGGTGTTCAAGTTTCCAAGATAAATTATAGCCTATATCTTGCCCAGACTTAATACCTATACAACGACAAAAAAATCATTCAAATCCGTCCAGTAGTTCCGAAGATTAGCGTGTACAAAGAAACAGACAAACAGACAGATTTTTTTTTTAGATTCGTGCTCTATTACTGTTTCTAAAGCCCCCTCAATTATTTCTTTTTTAATATATTCAATGTACAGACACAGTTTTTCTACTGTTTTATTATATGTATAGATAGATATTGTCAAAAAAGAACAACCGCTGACAAACTGTTGCAGTTTGACAGAATTTTTGTATGTTATTGTAATAGAGATTTTGAATAAATTAAGAAAATAAAAAATAAAATGTTGTTATTGTTATCAGGTTTCCAAATTAGTGTGGCGGAATGATGTGTATACGATTGCTACTAACACAATAGATATAATTTTGTAGTTCATACATTGTCAATGTGTGAGTGGAGCCCTGGCTATGCCAGTAATTAACCAGCGTCCAAGGAAGACACTTGTTGTATATCAAAAACAAAACACCAATCAATTTACAAATTGACTGAATTTGAAAATATAATGCCGTATTTTTTATGGAATTCTTTGTCAACCATACATAAATTATATTTCAAATTGCCAGTATCGTGAAAAGGCAACTGTAGAAATTTAGTAGTTTGTTATAATAGATTTGGAAGTTATGTGCAGATGTTAAATTAAACTTCACTTGCTGTAGTATTTCCATTTATATTGCCTGCCGGTCTGAGCATACGTTCGTTCACGACGAAGGTTTTGGGAGAAGGGGAGAATGACCGCGCTTTTCCACAGTTAACTATCTAAAGATAATACAGATGCAAAACCTTACTTTTTCCACTGAATAAAATTTCTTAATGTCTCGGACAGCAACTTCATAGCTAGACCTATTATTCCATAATTTTTTACCGGACTGCAGCAAAGTCAAATGAGTTAAAGAGTGCACTCTGTGCATGAAGGCCCTTCTAACCCTAAAATTAGCAACTCTATTTGTGGTGGCTCAAACTTCGTTTGTAATACTGTTAGATTAAAGTTCTAATCAGCTTGCACTACAAAGCAGTTGTTACGTCAGTCACTGCGGCCGAATAGTGCGAAATGAGTGGTTTTTTGAGATTTACAAAAAAATCTATTGATTGGATTAAAAAAATAAAACACATAAGACCTTGTTTATAGTTAGTTCAGTTAGTATGCAAAGTTTCATGATCTAATTTGAAGTACTTTTTGAATACCAGCGGCTTATTGTTCGATTTGGAGGTAAATTTGGATTTTTTTTCTATCGAGAAAAGTTTATGGAATCGTGTGTTCGTCACACATAGGATTTAGCGTCAATCCTCAACTTTACCATATATATTTATTTCAAAATCAATGCTGCAGTATCTTAGACGTAACGGAGGATTATGCTAAGCCATTTGAGGGATATATAGGGCTCTATATCCCTCAAATGGCTTAGCAAATAAATAATTGCTTGTTAAATAAATAATAAACCCCTTAACCATGTGTCGGTCCACAGGAATGACGAGCGCTTCAGGTGGGAAAGTGTACGTGATGGGAAAGGACACGGTAACACAGAAACAAGAAGTACAGAAGCATGTGGGCCTGTGTCCACAGCATAACATGTTCTTTAACGACCTGACTGTGAAGGAACAAATCATGTTCTTTGCGCTGGTAGGTCCTTTTAACATACAGGGTCTTTACTCCGCAAACGTGACGAATACCTAATGAACAAGCATGAAAAATGCTCAAGTATGCATGGGCTCATCATCATCAAAATTATCTAGGTTATAAGAAAAATACGATCGTGTAATTAAGGTTTCATAAACACAAAGAACGACCTCCCTCTAAAATAAAATGGCGAATCAAATGCCATGGTATGAAGACTGATTGTGCCAAGGAATTACGAGAACGAATGGTAGATAAGATGAATGATAAAAGTTTAAATGAATGTTGAAATGAGATGGCTCGTATGAAATGAGTATGGCCTACTAAAGTACTATAGGCAACAACTGTGAGCAGTGGAAATAGTTTCAATGTCCAAACGAATGAGTAAAACGTTTCAGTCTATGATTACGAATTTAATTTTCGTTATGTCAACTGTAAAGATATAATTAAAAGTTTTCACACCTTAATGTTAAAAAGACCATGGGGTCATTCTAAGGTACTAAATAAATTGTATATTGCTGTTTAAGAGCGGAGGCTCCTAACACAGGCATCAATCACCAACTGATGTAAAAGTTTTTGGTTAAAAAATAAAGATTTTGTATTTGTATTTTGTATTCTGTGGACGTTGCTAAATCCATTATAAACATTGCAGCTCCTTCATAAGTGTACGGCCTGAGTGCAATAGCGTTGGGTGGCGCGTTCAATGAGTGGCCATAGTGCACGCTCTGCGTTCGGGGTGGTTCGGGTGAATCCGCCGGCCGCGAGAAATATACGACAGCAGTTTTCAGACTACTTTTGGCAAAATATAATTAATTAAAAACATTTTTCCTACGTATAGGTACCTAAACTTGCCTTGTTTAAGTTAAGTACGTTTACTGTTAATAAATCGATATATATATACTTTCAATTCCCAGTTTTATTTCTAGTTCTCTCCACACTCTTGTTCTAAGTATTCTGTTTTTGTATAAACAGTGAATGGATGTCCATATTTCAGGTTTATTTTGTATTCATATTATAATTTCTTCAAACGACAGCGCGCGCACGCTCGTCGCGCCGCCCGCCGCTCCGAAACAAACAGGTTTCAACTCGCTCGCGACGCGACGCCGGACGCCCCGCAAGACGCAAACACGCACGCTGCAGCCGCCGCGCGGCGGGCGTCTACTCACTACTCAGGCCACTCACGTATAACTGCATGTGTTTGACATGAACGCTGAACGCGCCGCCCCGCCGCACGCTCGATTCGAGCGGCCACTCTGTTCGTACACTTAGCTGTAATATTTAACGATTGTATTGACCGTGGTGAGTTTCCTGATTTAATGAAATATAGCAAAATGATACCATTGTTTAAATCGGGTAGTACATCAGACCCCACTAGTTATAGACCCATTTAAAATTTTGAAAAATTAATTTTGGCACAAATGCAAATTTTTTTCAATAAACATAAGTAAGTAATTATATAAAAAACAGTTCGGGTTTACAAGGGGTCGTTCAACTGCTGATGTCGTGTTAAACTTTTAGGACCCATTGATAATGCCTGGGAGGACAAAATAATGCTATGCTTTGGGATTTTTTTTGCGATTTATCTAAAGTTTTCGATTGTGTTCTTCATGAAAAATTAATCAGAAATCCGTAACGCCTTTCTGTATCTTCTTATTTCATAATTCAGTGATAGGATTCAGAGAGTTGATGTTAACGGGAAGAGAACTCTTGGTCCATTTTTGTTTCTTATTTATATAAATGCCTTGCTTGCCTTATCTCATAAAGAATAAAAAATATACTTAAAATTACCATTAAAATTCAAATTGTATTAATATTAAATTGTATTAAAATTATATTAAAATTAAATTTGCTATATTTTCATTTTTTATCAATGGGTTATGTTAGGTTATAACTAGATATCGGATTAAATGCATATAAATATTATGCACAAAAAAATGCGAAAATACGCAAAATATGCAATATAGAAATGCTATTCATTTTTAGAATTTACGTTTATTTTCACAAATTAGGTGTAAAAAAATTAAATACCAGCTGTTGCTCACGGCCTTCGTCTGCGTGAAATTATTAAATTTAATCGGATTTTGTTAACAATTTCACGGATTATAATTTTTTGCAACGAAACCCTAATCCTTTTTCTAAAATAAAAGCTTAGGTTACTTCTTAGAGCATCAGCTATCTGCCAAAAAATTCCTGTCAAAAAGCTGATATTTTGTTCCTAATTCTTCTACTTCTACAACTTGTCAATGGCATTCAAAGTACTTACGGGATAATATCCGTGGTTTTCTTTGTTGATGTTGTTGCTGTTTGTTGTTGTTGTTGAATATCGGGAGCTCATCAACATAGAAAACCACGGATATTATCCCGTAAGTACTTTGAGTGTAGTGAAAAACCGTGAAAGTCTTAAACTTGTCAATGGCAATTTTAATAATAACTAATAGCTAAAACGTATTCTTACTCAAAGTAGGTATCACTCCAAAACAATAAAATAAATGCCAAGTGACAGGCATAATTAGAACTGTAAAGAGACAACAAACAAAACACGACATTATGTAAGTTTAAAAAAGCTCTAATCAAATTATTAATTGACAAATGTAATTATAATCTAGACAAATTTTTTGAATGACCAATTATTAGAATAATGCATTAAGAAGTACTATGACTATTTATTAATTTTATTGTATTTGATGTTTCTTTTTTTTTGTGTTGTGACATAATGTAATGACACCTAATGGGTTACTTTTAAATTTGTATGTCTTAATTATGACAAAACATAGCGTACCTCTTATATATGTAAACACCTATGTTTCACAAATAAACTGATTGATTGATTGATTGAGACTGTAGAACAGGCAACACACTGGATGTTACTATTTTAATCTGGTTGTTATTCGTCCCCAGCTCAGAGAAGACCGCCTTACCAAGAATTCCACCGAGCTTGTAGAACTTTCAACCAAGAAACTAGCTGAGAAACTTGGTTTAGCTGAGAAACTAGACTCAATGATATCAAAGTTGTCAGGCGGGATGCAGAGAAGGGTTCAATTAGGGTGTGCCTTAGCCGGCGGGGCTGACGTCTTGGTGCTAGATGAACCCACGTCGGGACTCGACGTGGAGACTCGCAGGGAACTGTGGGACTTACTGCTGGTGAGTTCTTTAAAACACGTTTGTCAGTGAAGTATGGAGAGCCCGACGATAGGTCGTAGGCATGCCACCGATAGCGACAACGAAAAAGTTAAAAACCGGCCAAATGCGAGTTGGACTCGAATGAAGAAGAAGGTTTCTTACCATCGTAGAGCCCCTTTAATTTTTAGTTTATTGTTTGTTGTTATTGCGGCAACAAAAATACATATTCTATGAAAATTTCAACTGTCTACCTAATTACGGATCATGGGAAACAGCCCGTTGACAGACAGACGGACAGCGGCGGCCTAGTGATAGAAACAGCCCGCTGACAGACAGACGGACGGGCGGACAGCCGCGGCCTAGTGATAGAAACAGCCCGCTGACAGACAGACGGACGGATAGACCGCGGCCTAGTGATAGAAACAGCCCGCTGACTGACAGACGGACAGACGGACAGCGGCGGCCTAGTGATAGAAACAGCCCACTGACAGACAGACGGACGGACGGACAGCCGCGGCCTAGTGATAGAAACAGCCCGCTGACAGACAGACAGACGGACGGACAGCCGCGGCCTAGTGATAGAAACAGCCCGCTGACAGCAGACGGACGGACGGACAGCGGCGGCCTAGTGATAGAAACAGCCCGCTGACAGACAGACGGACGGACGGACAGCGGCGGCCTAGTGATAGAAACAGCCCGCTGACAGACAGACGGACGGACGGACAGCCGCGGCCTAGTGATAGAAACAGCCCGCTGACAGACAGACGGACGGACGGACAGCCGCGGCCTAGTGATAGAAACAGCCCGCTGACAGACAGACGGACGGACGGACAGCGGCGGCCTAGTGATAGAAACAGCCCGCTGACAGCAGACGGACGGACGGACAGCGGCGGCCTAGTGATAGAAACAGCCCGCTGACAGACAGACGGACGGACGGACAGCCGCGGCTTAGTGATAGGGTCTCGTTGGTTACCCTTCTTGTACGGAACCCTAAACATGTTTAGAATTGATACAAACTACCTAAAAGTTCATGTCAATCCTGTTGAGTGACGTCGTAGAAATATTAAACTCTTTAAAACCGATTGTAACTCGTGGGTAATCAGAACTTGTACTTCTGACTATGCTATGGGGAAGGACTGCATATCTTAGTAGTGGTTGTTTTTGACTAATATGTAGTTGGGTGGTTATCTGAAATTTGGTTAACTTGGTGTTAGCATCAATTTTCACAAAATTATAAAAAGATATCCAATATTTGAAACTACTAAGCGATGTTATAAAGTCTATTTAGTTTGGTCACTCATTTTGATATATATCATAATATTCTTTATTTCCAAAAATTTACATTTCTTACTCCAAATATCAGGCCCTAGCCATGTAAGATCTCCCGAATATAGGGTTCATTTCAATGTAATTATAATTTTATAAGAATAATTTGATCAAACTCTATTGAAATTCGTTTACTATTAAATTACTAACATTGTCATTTCAATTTAATTATTATTAACAATATTTTTCATCACATTATTTCAAGTCAAAAAGTGTAAGCAATAAAAAATATCAGGCCCTAGTCATTTACGAAATTCAAAAATACGCGGCATCCAAGCATATGGCTTTTTCATAACTCACTCAATACGATAGCATCGGTGTGAAATTAGCAGCAAACACGACCCAAGCCGCGGCAGCTATTTTGTTATTAGTGCGGTCGCTGATTTTGCTGCGGAAATACGTGCTGTGCCAGTCAAACTCTCAGGCCCTAGGGAAGTCGTTTTAAAGATAGTTAATTAGTAATTGATCTCATTACTTATTGTAAATATGAGTTTGGTCTGCCTTGTTATTTTGACCGCCTAAATGGTTTTGATTTTGATTTTAAATAATAGGTTTCATTTGATTTTGTTTCATTTCGTCAGTCCCTAGACCGTCAGGCCCTAGTCGTAAAAGTTAATAATGAGGGGAAAAGAATACCGATACGCCGCAATTTGGTCAAAATATGATGACGAAGATGGAGAGCTGACAGTTACATTCCTTAAAGTTTGCAATGAAGATGGCACAGAATTTAAAATAAATGATCATGATATCGCCGACGTCCCTTACGAATATAAAATAAATCTTGTGATTATTATAGTTCATAAAACTTGTGAACTTAAGAGATAATTTGTTGTTTAGTTGATTTTGCAATAAAAATGTGATTTGACATAGGTAATAACCGTGTTTGGCGCCAGTCCCTATCACGTCTCGTCAGTCCCTAGAACACTGATTTTAAAAAATAATTAATTTCTCTAAAAATATCAAGTAAAGTGACTGGCCCTTTTAGTTGCAGCAAAGTAGATGTTATACCCTCAGCATAGAATATAAACTGTTCTGATTTTTAACTAAAAACACCAATTTCAAAATTACATCAGAAGTTAACCAAATTTCACCACCCAGTTACATGATTTTTGTTTGGGTCCGTATCGTGTGACTATATTGTGACTGGGACTGTAGCTACATTTCATTTTCATATTTGTTTCGACAATTCAAATGTGCCTGTAACTGGCCTACTTGAAATAAATGCTTTGATTTTGATTTTTGATTTGATTTTATCTTGTATTTATTAGAGTATTGACTTATTTTAGAGACAATACTCTAAGCTAAGGGGCCGTCTCTACGAGCGAGAGAATCGCGGCGATATTATTGTCGTGCCATACATTCTCTACGTTGCGATTCTCTTGCTCGTGGAGACGGCCCCTAAGAGAGTATATAGAAATACATGGCACGACGATAATATCGCCGCGATTCACTCGCTCGAGGTGACGGCCCCTTAGCTTAGAGTATTGTCTCTAAAATAAATGCCTTTTCAGCTGCGAAAATTATTAATGATTGGTACCATGTTTTACTTTACAGTCTCTACGAGGTGATCGAACAGTCCTCCTAACTACCCACTACATGGAAGAAGCAGACGCCCTGGGTGACCGTGTAGCGACGATAAAGGATGGCGTGCTGCATTGCTTTGGTACCAACTTGTTTCTCAAGAAGGCAGTGGGTGAGTAGTTCGAGATACAGTAACATTATGCTACTCACTACACACTTGATACAAGAAGCGGATACACCGGGTGACCACTAGTGCAGTGGGTGAGTAGTACGAGATCATCATCATCATCATCAGCCTATTAATGTTCCCACTGCTGGGACACAGGCCTCCTCTCTATGAGAGGGAATGGGCTATAATCCACCACGCGGGCCCAGTGCGGATTAGTAGATGTCACATGTCTTCGAATTTTTTGGTTCTAGGACATGCCGGTTTCCTCACGATGTTTTCCTTCACCGTTTTGAGAGCAGTGGTGATGAAATAAATTACACAAAGTAATGCGCCTGTCTAGGTTCGAACCAACGATTTACTGTTCGTAAGTCGGGGCCGCCACCACTGGGCCACCACTGCTCTCAGTAGTACGAGATACACTAACATTATGCTACTCACTACACGCTTCATGCAAGAAGCGGATACACCGGGTGACCACTAGTGCAGTGGGTGAGTAATACGAGATACACTAACATTATGCTACTCACTACACGCTTCATGCAAGAAGCGGATACACCGGGTGACCACTAGTGCAGTGGGTGAGTAGTACGAGATACACTAACATTATGCTACTCACTACATGCTTGATACAAGAAGCGGATACACCGGGTGACCACTAGTGCAGTGGGTAAGTAGTACGACATACACTAACATTATGCTACTCACTACATGCTTGATACAAGAAGCGGATACACCGGGTGACCACTAGTGCAGTGGGTGAGTAGTACGAGATACACTAACATTATGCTACTCACTACACGCTTCATGCAAGAAGCGGATACACCTGGCGACCATTAGTGCAGTGAGTGAGTAGTACGAGATTCACTAATATTATGCTACTCACTACACACTTGATGCAAGAAGCTTCATTTTCTCTTCATTTTTAAAAGATTGAGAGCAATTAGTGGACATTGAATATTACAATAAAAAAAACAAAAGACAGTTCATAAGATCTGGTGTTGAATCAATACATGCATCAATTCCCCAGGGAAGTGTTATTAGCTGTCTCCTTTTAATCATATATTATCGACCTCCCCTATTAAGAAGCGGATATAGCGGGTGACCACTAGTGCAGTGGGTGAGTAGTACGAGATACACTAACATTATGCTACTCACTTGATACAAGAAGCGGACCGGAGCTTTTAGCAATAAGACCGCCCATTGTGTCACCCCTTGTAAAATGTTTTATATTTGTATCTGTATTTTTTATGGTGTACATAATCAAGAGTATTTTATTCAATTGTATACACCGGGTGACCAGTGCAGTGATAAAACTTGACATTGTATAAAAATGACCTATTATTATAATATTATTAATTTATAATACACACACCAAAAAAGTCTAAGTTCGGTTTTGATTTTGTGTGAGACTGCACAAACAGACTCACGATGTCCGCGATTACGCGGAGCCCTAATCAAAATAATATTTGTTCAATCGACAAAGTGAAAACACCTATTAGATACACTTACCATCACGTTGGTACCGGTGATGTGACGTAGTCCCTGGTCACGTCGTATCTGAGTGGGGTGTAAGTATAACTGTGGTTTGTGTGGTGTATGTGTAGTTATGTAAGATTCGACGGTTCCATGGACGCCCACAGCGCGCACCGTCGACTCCAGGATCAAACCTTCAGATCCCACACGTGGCACCTTTCACCAATGTCCAACTGAATTTTATCCCGGTTTGCTAACCCAATCGGGGATATACGATAGTCCAGCACTGAATTTAGGAATTTACCGGCGTTCAAATGACACAAAAAAGGCCGGACATAACCAACAAATCACTCGCGGTCAAGACCCAAAATGGCGAGATTTCTCAATTTTCACTCAATTATCAACAAAATATCAAACACCGATCAGGATTGTATCGGATTACCATTAACTCAAAGTTTCAATCAATAATTACACGAAAGCAGCGTGCACTAAAAAAACAAGACACGGAGCGACCATTTTTCCAAACCAATCTTGCACTGACAAGCAAAACGTCATCGCACAGACAACGAAACGTAATCTGTCAAACGTCAAAAAAGTGCGTTCAGAAACTTGGTGGATGAAACATCTACCCCCCCCGGACGGGCCGTCCCGTCCGCTAATCAATTGGCAGTCTTGACAAGGTTGCGACCGCTCTCTTCATAACCGATCCATCCACTAAAACCTCAGCAAAACGAGGTACCCCGTCGGTGCCAGCCACCAAATTGAGAATGCGCCCCCGGCGCCAATACAGAGGCTTAAGGTTGGCATCCTTAATAAGGACGAGGTCTCCTATCTTGGGCGGATGAGTTTTATCAGTCCACTTGACGCGCTGCTGGAGGATGTGCAGATACTCTAAGCTCCAACGCTTCCAAAAGCTCTGAGTGAGCTGTTGCACCAACTGAAACCGCGATAGCCGATTTTGGCTCACATCAACAAAAGGGTACTCAGGCAGAGCGACAAGTGGCTGTCCAATCAAGAAATGGCCCGGGGTTAGAGCCTCCAAATCGTTAGGGTCCGAAGAGAGCGGGCACAATGGACGCGAATTTAGTACCGCTTCAATGCGACAAAATACCGTAGCTAATTCCTCAAAGGTGAGAACGGTGTCTCCCAACAATCTCCGCCAGAGTCCCTTTGCTGCTTTCACCGCGGCCTCAAAAATACCCCCCCAATGGGGGCAGGCTGGCGGGTCAAACAACCAAGTGACCCCTCGACGGGCCAATTTGTTACCAATGTCAACCTGGCTCTCATTAAGAAAGTCATACACTTCTTTCAAATAGTTACATGTACCCTTGTAGTTGGTACCGCAATCAGACCTGATCAGAGAAGGTAACCCACGGCGAGACGTAAATCTATCCAAAGTTGCCACAAAGGCCTCCGTCGAGAGGGAGGATACCAGCTCCAAGTGCACTGCCTTAGTTGACAGGCAGACAAATACGCACAAATAAGCCTTGACAATTTTACTATTGCGAAGGGTAGACGTCTTTATCGAAAAGGGACCAGCAAAGTCCGTTCCTACGCCTGCAAAGGGCCTCGCCTCATTGACACGATCAGCAGGCAAGTCTCCCATCTGGGGCTGCATCGTTGGGGCCTTAGTCCGATAGCACGGTATGCAACGGAAGACGATGCTACGAATGGTACGACGAGCCGACAAAATCCAAAACTCTCGCTGCAGAATGGCCAACAGCGCATTGCAACCGGCGTGCGAGTTCTTAATGTGACGATCAGTCACCAACAATTTAATCAAATAATAATAATAATAATAATAATAATAGTTTATTTCAAAATGGGATTGCAAAGTTTACAAATGTTGGATTTATACAATTTTTAGGTTCAACTATACAATAAAGACGGGTGAAGTACTGTTCTCCTAGATAGGCTAAAATTTAGCCTGTGTTAAGGAGAGACAGTGCCGGTCCCCTGAATTGGCGGGTTATTATATAAAAATTGTGTGTTTAAATTTAAAATTTGAAATTTGAAACAGCATCTAAACAGGATCAGTAGTTACTGTACAAGAGTTATACAAAATAAATCCACATAGGTAAATAACAATTTACAGTAACAATACACAAATTTGATAAAAGACAATAAATTCAACCAATATTAAATTCAAAATTACAAACAAAATCACAATTACAATCAAAATTAAAAACAAAATCAATATAGAATAAAAAAAAAAAATTAAAATCAAAATCAAACCAAAAATATAAACAACATTAAAATCAAAATCAATAGGAATATCAAATTAAAATATATTTTATTATTATTGATACAAGAGACATAGACTTATCTAAAGTGTATGGATATGTGTGTGCGTCAGTGTAGGTGCATTCTGCTAAGTGTGATGTGTGTATGTAAGTGTGTGTGTATATTTGTGTGTTAACATGATTACTTTGTGAGGAATAATTCAGTGTCATCATAATTGAGGTCTAAAAGGAGTGTCCGAACAGTTTTTTTACAATTGTAGGATGAGAGTTTAAAAATTGGGCTTTTTGCATTAATTTTATTATAGAGAGATGGAGCAAGATAAACAGAGAATCGTTTGACGAAAGAGGTACGTGGAGGTGGAATAGTGCAGATTCTGTCTTTCCGACGTTTAGAGATATGTCTGTACGGTGTTCTGGAATGTTGGAGTAAAACTATATGTAAAATGTACTGTTGTCGAACATTTAAAACATTCCAGGATTTATAAAGTTCGGTCGTTGGGAATAAGATAGGTCGAAAGGTGGCAACTTTAAGTATGGCTCTGTGAGCGATCTCTATAGGCTTCATCACTGTCTTTGCTGCTCCGCCCCAGCAGGAAATGCAATAGGTGACTAGTGATTGGCAGAGAGCGAAATATACATTCCGAATAACTGAAGCGTGTGCTACATGTCGCAGTGTTTTAAAAATGTAAATAAGTTTGCGTATGCGGCCGGATAGGGTATTAATATGTGATTTGAAATTTAAGTGTTTGTCAATGAATATACCAAGATATTTTATTTGATCTACTGGAGTAAGTGATGGGCACTGGCAATCCTGCTGCGACATACAACTACACGAGTGCGCTTTTAGGGACATAGAGGGATTTGGTTGGGAATTTGAATTTATAGTGAAGGTAATAAAATTTGTTTTAGTCGTATTGAGGGTCAAGGAGTGTGTATAAAGCCATCTTAGTGTGGAGTTAAATCCTTTTTGTGCAATTGACTGTAGTTCCAACCATGAGTTAGCGGTGAAAGTTATTGCAGTGTCATCTGCATAAGAAACTATTTGGGCATTTGGTATATCTAGGTTGCAGAGGTCGTTAATAAAAACAAGGAACAAAGTGGGCCCCAAAATACTTCCCTGCGGCACACCGTATTCGATAGCAACTGTATCGCTATGGTAATTATCCATAGTCACAAATTGTGAACGGTTTGTTAGGTAGCTTTTAAATAAATTAAGTTGTGGGCCCCTTACACCTATACATTCTAGCTTGAGTAAAAGGGTCGGAATGGGCACAGTGTCAAAGGCTTTCGTGAGGTCTAAGAAAATGGTCAATACCTTTTTATTATTGTCTAAATTCTTCACAATGTGATCAGTCAATTGGTGTATTGCATCATTTGTGGATTTGTTTTTACGAAAGCCAAATTGTTGTGGTGACAAAATATTATAATGCTCAAGATAGTGAATGAGTCTTTTATTTATTAAACGTTCGAGTATTTTTGATAAAGTACTAAGTACCGCTATGGGGCGGTAGTTATTTACGAGGCACCCATCGCCGCCCTTGAGAATGGGATGAATGGCTGCCTTTTTGAATGAAGTAGGAAAAATGGCTAAGTCAAAGCAAAGGTTGAAAATGTGGCATAGTATAGGTGCGAGGGATGTGGCGTAACGTTTTAAAAACAAGGTGGAGATACCATCCCAGCCGGTAGCCGCATTTGTTCGAAGCATATTTATGGTTGATATAACTTCATCAGGATCTGTCTTTTCCAACACAAATGATTTTTTGAAGTTAGATGTGAGGGGAAGTGAAAAGCGGGTAAGCGACTGTTTGTTGTGTATACTATCTGCAAGATTCTTTCCTACACTTGCAAAAAATTGGTTTACGTCATTGCATGACTGTATCGGAGATGATGAAGCTGATAACAACTGTGTGTAAGAGTGTTTGGTTTTGGTAGTATTTGTGATATTTTTAATAGTTTCCCAGAGTTTTTTTGGGTTTTTCATAGCCTTATTTAATTCTATAGAATCGTATTTTCTTTTCGCTTTTTTTAATAATGCTGTACAGAAATTTCTGTATCGTTTATAGGTGGTACTGATTATCATGTTGTCAGGCGATTGCTTGACTTTTTTATGTAGAGAGTCACGGTTACGTATACACCTCAGCAGACCTGGCGTTATCCACGGTTTTAGAGTTTGTTTCTTTGCAGATGCCTTTATTGTGGTAGTGCAGTCTTCTATGGCTTTTTTAGTTAGCCCGATAAAGGCATCTGCAGCATCATTTGGATCTATCATAGACAGAATGGGTGCGGGATCTAAACCTGCCATAACTGTGTCAAGAGCGTTGTAGTTTATTTTATTTATATATTTTGTGGAATTTGATTTAATAGTAATTTTTTTAAGGCAAAACAGAGAAGAATAATGATCCGTTACAGTTGAATCATAGACAAGTGTCAAAGGTTTGTACTTGGAGCGGATTATAAGATGGTCTAAACAGTTACTTCCTCTGGTAGGCTTCGTATGTGCAGGTAAGAAGCCATGATAAGCTAAGGTATTAAGATACTCGTGAATTCTTTTATCTGAAGAGTCATGTTTAATGTCTATGTTAATGTCTCCTGTAATGATTACAGTTTTGTAGTTAGCAAGCGACTGAAGTATTATATTGAGTGCAGAGAGGAATGTCTGAATATTATCGTTTGCGGGTGATCGGTATATGCAAAGTATTGCTACATCTGAGTCTAATTTTATTATTAAACCAGAGGCAGATCCGAAAAAGTCAGGTTCTTCGTAAGCAGATAAAAGAGTGGATTTTACATAGACGACCACTCCGTCGCTCTTATTTAAGTGTTTGGTGGTGTGATAGGTACTATAATTTTGTAGAACGGGAATGTGGTAGTTACTGGAGCATTTTAACCAACATTCAGTTAGTACTAGGAGTTCGCACTGAATATCGATACGGTGTAATAAGGTTTGTAGATCAGCAAAATTGACATTAATAGATCTGATATTTTGTGAAAGGATTTTCAATTGATATGTGGATTGCTCGATATACTTTTGTGTGTGTTCTGGGGTGCATGTGTATGTATCCGATACAGAAAAGTGGTCAACATTATCGATTAGATCATACGTTTTGTTAGACATTATAAATGTAGGTGGGTGTAATGGGGGTTGGGAATAAGGCGGTAATTACGAGGTATTAAGGCAGTAAGTGGGAATATTTGTAGTGTATGTTTAATGAGTGTGTAAAAGTTATGTTTGTGAGCGTTGTATTTGTGTGTTGTGTATAGTGTAAAATATGTCATGTTTACAATGAAAATTAGTTTTACAATTAATTCAATAAACACAGTATAAAAACGTAGAGCACATTTAGCATAAGAAGCAATAATTAGGCTAAAATAAGGGTAAAACAGGAATACTAGTCAAGCATTGTCCTTTGAATGCAGTTGGTTGAGCTGTGTTTCACTTTTTATAACTATAGACTGACTTTCTGGGTCCTTCTTCAGCATGACACGTCCGTTAGAGGTCCAACAAAATTGTATTTTGTTCGCCTTAGCATAGTTTCTAGCTAGGTAGAACAGTCGCTTGGAGGTGGTAGTCAGTTGCTCTGCTATAAATACGGGTGTATTCGGTGGCAAGCCTAGGCTAGCGGAGCTCAGTTTGTTATTAGAGTGGTGCTTGTTGTAAGCTTTGACAGCTGACAAAAAATTACTTTTGACGAGGGTATTTGTAAATTCAACTGTTATTGTAGAATTTGGGATTTCTTTTTTTGAGGGTTGACGTAGCACATCGCGTATGTCGGACACTTGTATGTTGAGTTCAAGTTGTTTTGATAACTCCAGGAAAGACTTGTATAGCATCTCCTTAGTTTCATTTGGCCTTTTTGGAACGTTACGTAGTTCAACACAAGTTTTTATAATGGAACGGTCGAAAGACTCCAGCTTGACCTCAAGCTCAGCCAACTTTGTATTCATTGAGGTTCGTTCTCTTTCGAGACCCGTTATTTTCAACTCAAGTGTAGTTAATTGGTCAGAAATGGATGTCATGGATTTTTCTATTTCGGTATTTGTTCCTTCTATGTTATTGTTTATTTGTTTAACTTCAAGGATGAGGTTTTCTAACTGGTCCATGCGAGTATTTTGTGAGCATATCATACTGTGCAACATATTCTTGATTTCCTTTTTAAAGTCGTCCAAGCCATCATTCACCTCAGTCGTTGGAGGACAACGCCGCTTACATCTTTGACTTTGAGTAATTTTTGTAACGGGATTGATTGGGAGTCCATCGTCGTCGTTTAATTTTAATAAGTCCGATTCGGAACGTGATGGAGATTGTTGCTTATTTGGTGATGTTTTCGTTAATTTAGGCATTATATGAGTTGGGTATTCTCAGCAATATTAGAACAGCTGTTGACAATTTACAAAAAGTGATACGTCTCAGTGAGATTTGAACTCGCGGCACGTCGTTTCCTCGTGTAGCGCCTCAGACCGCTAGGCTAAGAGCGCTGTTGTTAACTTGGCGAAATTGATGTTCTGTTGGTTCTTATAACAAAAACTCAACAAGGTCTATGACCGCTAATTTGAAAGCAAGGTCACGCGCGGAGTGTCACTGCCCGATAATCACAACACTTATAACGAACTTTTTAGAGCTTGAAATGTTATTATTGTTTTGTTTTACGCACTTTATTGTATTTTCACTGATAATTTGCGTTTCTTGTGACAATTTAATACTGTTTAACATAAAATAGACAGTTAAAACAAGTTTTTTACTTTTAAATTGATTTTTAGACACAGAGCGTACACAAACACGACCGATCGCGAGCACATCGGGAGGGGGGGGGAAATGGCCCGCCTTGGGCAACAAAAGGGGGTGACGGACCCCATAAGGAAGGCTAGAGTGCCTCAACCGTCCTCCAACACGCAAAAGACCCGTTTCATCCAAAAGGGGGTTCAACTTACTAACGGCTCCCGACAACTTAACTCTACCGGACTTCAAGGTCTCGATCTCCTTCTCAAAGTGTACGGCCTGCACAGAGCGAACCCACAGGAGGAGTGACTCCTGTCGCTCTTGAGGAGAGAGAACCGGTGACAGGCGCTTGTCCCCTGGATTCCTAGCATTGTGACCAAAACGCCTGATCCACGAGGTAACGTTCAACAATTTGTCGAGGGAGCTGTATCGATTCAACAAAATATCAGGATCAAACGGAGGGTCCTTCGTCCCAACAGCGAGCACCTTAAGCCCGGGCAAAGGATCCGACATCAAAACTGGCGTTCGAGGCCAATCATCCTCGGGGCGAGTCAGCCAATCCGGTCCCCACCAAAGGGGGTGCACAATCAGGCTCAGGTGGAGGGGCAGCCTTCAACACTGGGCCCATCACCGCAAAGCCAAAGATGGTCGAGACAGCCACCAAACCGTTCGGCTGCAAGACTTTCATATTACCCAACAATATTCTCCCTAGTACATCGGAACCCAATATCAAATGAGTTGTATTAGGGGAATCAAACCGGCGGTCAGCCAAATCCAGGCCTGACGTCAACCGGACAATATCAGGCGACAGCTGACGTTAGGGATGACAGCCCAAAATACTCGTCAGAACAATGGCCGAAGGAAAAAACTTAGGGTTCAAACAACTCACAGGAGTGAGCCCAAATAAGGTTTGTCCCTCAACAGTCGGGATAGGTGTTTCGCCTATTCCATTAATCGTGCCTGAAAAGGCACGGACATCCAGGCTCACCCGACCCGCTAACCAAGACGACAAAAGGCAACCCTGGGCTCTCGTGTCCAAAATGGCACGGACCACAACAGAGTCCCCCGTGGGTCCCCAGACCCTGACCGATGCCGTTGGCAACAAAACCGTGTCGATCTGGGGAGGTACGTTAGCGGGACAGGCGCCAATTTCCTAGTAATGCCTGGGCGGCGACCGATCGCCGCATCCAGGCTGGGGTCTATCCCGATGAGGATAGTAGTCAAACTCCTCATCCGCGCGATATCCCGAGCCGCGCGCCATCGAGGGGCATATCCCACTTGACGCCTGAGTGGCGGGGGGCGCGTCTCCAAACGGGGACGTTCCGCCAACGGAGTGGAGGGAAGGCGGTGCTGGTCTGGCCAACGTCGCCTACCAGCAGCTGCATAGTCGCCTTCACGAGGGGAGGTCAATCGGCGGTCGCGTGGCTCCCGATCAACTGGCGCGGGGGGTGAAGTGCGGCGGTCAAAGTTGCAGACCCCTCCTCGACTCTGATCCGGCGAGCGAGAAGCCCGGTGCTCATCTCCATCATACCCCCCCCTGCGCGAACCCCCATCAGAGGCTGGTCTGACAGAGCGGTTCGCGTTGGCGCACAAAACTTCAAGATGTGAGCCCCTACAAATTGAACAAGGGCGGGGGTTGGGGCAATCCCGATGAAAATGATTCCCCAAACAAGAAAAGCACAAGCGGCGTGCATTGGCAACTCGGCGGCGGGCACTCACGTGCAACTCCAAGAAGGCCGCGCAAGTGACTACGGCATGTCCCGTGGCCTTACAATAGCCGCAAGCAAGATAACTCTGGGTGCCACCAAAACGGGGGGCAGGGCGGCTATCACCAGGCCCGACAGTCCTAGTCCGTCCCTGGGCCCTCGGCCGAAAGGGCGGTTGGCTTGACCCCGTGGCACCACGGGCGTTGTCGAGGAAACGACACTCATCCTCCAAAAATTTGACGAGGTCCTCAAAGGGGGGAAGATGGGTGGCACTATCCCCACCATACTTCTGCTCAAAACGGGACCTCAAGTCTGAAGGAAGCCGCTGCAACACTAAGTGTACCAAAAAATAGGACCAATAGTCCACCGGCAACTCCAATCGTTTCAAGGCGTTGGTTGCTGCAAGCAACGGATTCAAAAGGTCAGCACGCAACGCTGACATTCTGGTGATGGCCGGCAACCCCAAGATCTGGTCAATATGGACATCAGCCAGGCAACGTTTGTTCTGGTACCGTCGGGATAGAAGTTCCAGAGCAGTGGGATAGGCCGAGTCGGTCACCGGCAAGTGCTGCACCAAGGCTCGAGCCTCACCTCCTAGGGCTGACAACAAATAAGCCAACTTCTGGGCCGGTCGGAGGTCAGAGCGAGAATCAACCAAACTGTCAAACAGGTTCCTGAAGCTCAACCAATGGTCCAAGTGACCGTCAAAATGTGGCAGCTCCAGGGTAGGCAGTCTACCCAAAAGTCCAGGGCCTGCAACAACAGAGGTCTCTGTTTTGACCTGGGCAGGGTCCCGACTCTTCAAAATTTCCCTGGCGCGCATACTTATTATGTCACCCAGGTTCAACATCTGGTCATAATCCGCAACAACCTTATCACGGGCTGCTTGACCCAATGTTTCCAGGTCCAAGTTCAAAATCACTTCATTGAAGCGAGCAAACAAAGTGTCAACCGCACTCAATCTCGCATTCAACTGCTCATACCGGGCAAGCGTGGCCTCTTCCAGGTCTAGACGCTCAGCGGTTGCAGCCGCAGAGGCAAACCATCTTAGCTGTGAGGTCAATCCACCAATGGCTTGGTTTACAGCTTTCAATGAAGCCATTGGGACAAATATCAAATAAACAAATTAAATTCAATTAAATAATCAACAGGAATAATTTTCCCGGACCCAACTACAATTTAAACCAAATAATAAAACTTAGTTTGAATTATTTCAAGTTCAAATCCGACCCTGTACAAGCAATACCTTGTTTATACAATAGCAAATTAAAGTACAAACCACAAGGGACACTACATATCATAATATATTATGTCAAACAATCTATGTTTAATTTGAGTCAGGCTGACGGCAACAAATCAGACTTCTCAATACTTTTAACTCGACAATAAGTGGTGAATTTAACAATTAAACCACGCTCTGCTACCAGTTGTGTGAGACTGCACAAACAGACTCACGATGTCCGCGATTACTCGGAGCCCTAATCAAAATAATATTTGTTCAATCGACAAAGTGAAAACACCTATTAGATACACTTACCATCACGTTGGTACCGGTGATGTGACGTAGTCCCTGGTCACGTCGTATCTGAGTGGGGTGTAAGTATAACTGTGGTTTGTGTGGTGTATGTGTAGTTATGTAAGATTCGACGGTTCCATGGACGCCCACAGCGCGCACCGTCGACTCCAGGATCAAACCTTCAGATCCCACACGTGGCACCTTTCACCAATGTCCAACTGAATTTTATCCCGGTTTGCTAACCCAATCGGGGATATACGATAGTCCAGCACTGAATTTAGGAATTTACCGGCGTTCAAATGACACAAAAAAGGCCGGACATAACCAACAAATCACTCGCGGTCAAGACCCAAAATGGCGAGATTTCTCAATTTTCACTCAATTATCAACAAAATATCAAACACCGATCAGGATTGTATCGGATTACCATTAACTCAAAGTTTCAATCAATAATTACACGAAAGCAGCGTGCACCAAAAAAACAAGACACGGAGCGACCATTTTTCCAAACCAATCTTGCACTGACAAGCAAAACGTCATCGCACAGACAACGAAACGTAATCTGTCAAACGTCAAAAAGGTGCGTTCAGAAACTTGGTGGATGAAACAGATTTTTTGAACGATTTTTATTATTGTAATATATTTTTATATTTATTTTATAAAGAACGAAGAATTTTTTTGATGTAGGTATTAGTGACTAAAGCAACAAAATGCTTCATTCAATTGTGTTAATTTTACCACAATAGTTATCAATTGTTTACCAAACATTCGTAGAATAAAATAAAGTTAAAACGAAATTATTTTTTACACATTTTACAAAATTAAATACCGACTTTTTTATTTATTGTTTTGTAATTCAATACAACGTGTGACCGCCTCTGTTGTTTAGAACTTGTCGGCAACGATTTTTAATTGAATTTATTATAAGATTGTTAATTTGATCCAGCGTCAATCGCTTCCAGTGGAATTTTAACAAGTTTTTCAGTTGTTGGGTTGTCGGCACTCCGTCCAGATTCTCTAGAACACGTCTCTGAAACACGCATAGGACTGGAGCATGTCCTATGCGTGTTCGATGGGATTGAGGTCTGGCGATTGTGCAGGCCACGGCAATACCCGAATGTTTTTCATTGCCAAGTACTGTCTGGTCCTCCGAGCTGTGTGCGAACGCGTATTGTCATGCATCAGCGTGAAATCTGAGTCAAGACTTTGTGCAAATAGGTGAACATAAGGCCCGAGGACATCTTTTACATAAATTTCAGCGTTCATATTGCCATCTACAAAAACGAGCTCATTTCGTCTGTATTCATAATACCCGCCCATACCATCACTGTGGAGCCACTGTATGGGTACCGGGGTAAGTTCCTGGACGTATCTCAGACGTTCAGCATTTCCGGGACGACGATACACTCTTGCCCTTTTAGTATCAGGCCTAAATCCAAACCGGGACTTATCGCAAAATAAAATTTTATCCCATTGCTCCTGGGTCCATGTGAAGTGTTCCCTACACAATTCGTTTCGACGGGTGCGATTCCCATGGCGTATAGGTGGGCACCTAATTGGGCATTGTGCTCCTAGGTCGTATTCATGCAGTCTATTTCTCACTGTTTGGTGGCTAACAACAACGCCGCTTGAGAATTGTAGCTTTAAACCTATCTCTCGGGCCGTTAACATCGGCTGACGTCTTGCAGTCAGTTGTATGTATCGGTCCTGTCCAGCAGTTATTCTCCTTCCACGTCCTAGGTGCTGCTCAGCAGGATCCCCTGTATTAACGTACCGCTGCCAAAGACGACAAATCAAGACCTATTGACACCAAAATGCCGAGATACCTGCAGCATTCCTACAGCTCTCTGCATTTCATCAGCAGTCAAATGGCGTCGCTCCATTACATAAAAAATGACTCGCCACTCAATTTTTACAAAAACTTTATATTTCAAAATGATAAAAGTGAGATAAATACCAAATTTAATAAGCAACGAAAACACATGAAATCGGGAAAAAACAATTAGCTTTTATTTTAATGAAAACAAAACACGTAAGTTTCACACGTATGTTTCCAAAAAAATAATATTGTATACCAATCAACTTTGTTAAGAAAAAATAAAGTACCCTAGGAACTCCAGTGCAAGTGGTGTGGTAAATAATATTCCCCTCCCCTTCTTAACCCTATCGGACGTAGTAAAAGGGAATGATAAACTTAAAAAAAAAAAAACATTAAACGACTCTCTGGCTCGGTTGGCCCTGACAAAATTCCAGCCTTTGTTCTTTGTTCCAGGCTGTGTGTTAATTCTCTCGTAGTATAATAATAAGCTGGCAACACAAGAGTCAACAAGTCGTTGAAATTTCATTAAAAAATTCTTTTACAATTTAATACTACAGATATAATTTTAAACAACCAGATACCAGTTCCCTTTTTATAAATATATAATAGTCTTCAATAAACATTAAAATTATAACGTGAGATCTGCTTTTTATATCAAGAAACACAAAGAAAATCTGTGACCTATGACATATGTCATATTATGTAAAAATGAAAACGTCAAACCAACAAACCATCCAGCAAAATCAATAACAAAATGAAACAACGGCAATGTTAACAAGATCAGCTGCTGCTCGTCGCGCACGCCTACCACCTCCGGACTCGTCGCTCAGCTCCGCCTCGCCGCCGCCGGAACCCAGCCCCATCGTGAGCGCTGTGACACCGGCCGTGGCAGTTGCGTCGAGCTCGAGCGACAAGTATTTCTCTCCGCCCACGACTCCACCACCTGCTCGTCGACGGGGAGGACGCCGGCCGCCGGACGGCTTAGGACCTCGAGGCCCACCGGCCTCTGATAGGGTCCCAGCTCCCGGCGGAAGTGTGCAGCGCATGCGATGGACGCAATCCATCAATGAGAATGTCATGCGCGCATACTATGGGGCTACAGAGGGGGGAAACAACCTGACTGCGTACCGTGTTAGGATGCTCTCTCTGTTTCAGGTGCTTGAGCCAGCTGTCAACGTGTCGGCACAACGACTGTCGGATCAGGTGCGGGTCATCCAGCGTAATCGTATGTTGGATGATACCGTACTTGATCGCTTGCGGACTGAAATACAGAGTAGCCATGTCATTGCCACGCCGTCGCAGGCTGTGGTTCCACCACAGTCAAGCATCATACCAAATTGCGATAACGACGTGGGTAATGACATGGTTACTAATGTAAGTACCCAGTGCAATGTAGAAATGAGGAGTGCTTTGGAGGGTGCGATTCGGGAATATCGGTTCATGCAACCAGATCTGAGACCACGCATACCTCGTTTGCCCATGCATAACAAAAATAGGGCGCTGGTGGCTGTTCTGGATTCGCAGTTATCAAACTATTTTGATAACTGCGAAGACCTCACCGATGTTCACTCAATCCTGTATTGTGCGGCTGTAGCGGCATGTCGTGTAGCTCATGTCAAATTTCCTTCTGACAGAGCTACACGACCAAAACCAGCCGTTCCAGCATGGCAGTACAGGATTGAGCGACGTATTGGTGGGGCCAGAGCACTCATCGGCAAACTGGTCTGCTTCAGGGAGGGCAATACTCGCCCTAGAGTGATGCGTTTTGTGAGGCAGGCGTTCTCGGGGACTGATATCAGTCCTCGAGACTACATGTCCCGTGTCACAGAACGCATCGACTTCCTGAAGCAGAAAGTGTATGCATGGGCAAACCGTATTCGTAGGTATAAGCGGCGGGTGGACCGATACACTCAGAATCGCACATTCCAAAAAGATGAAAGGTTTTTGTTTATAGGGCTTGGGAGCGACCGGACCAAGGTGTGGCTGACACGCACCTGCCGGATGATGATGCAATGTGTTCGTTCTGGCGCAGCATCTGGTCGGTGCCTGTCAGCCATGCCGAAGGTGAATGGACTCGGGTGATTGAGCGAGCGTGCGATCCAGTATCAGAAATGGGGGCAATTACTATCAGTCCCCAAGACGTAGCTCGTGCAGTCCGTCCGTTGCCTAACTGGAAATCTCCAGGGCCGGATGGGCTGCACAACTTCTGGATAAAATGGTTCACAAGGTCGCACGCTCGCCTGGCGACCCTGTTCCAGTCAGCCTTAGAGTCTGGGTCGCTGCCAGAGTTCCTGACAACAGGCATAACCCACCTGCTCCATAAATCGGGTAGTACTGCGGAACCCAAAAATTATAGACCGATCACCTGTCTCCCGACAGTCTATAAAGTTCTTACATCCATTTTGAGAACTAAAATTAGCAAACACATAGATGACAATTCTGTCATGTCCGCTTCTCAGAATGGATGTAGGAACGGGTCCCGTGGTACTAAGGAGCTACTCCTCATTGATATGGCCATTAGTCACCAGGTTCGCCGTTCCCGAAAGGATCTGTCGACATGCTGGATAGACTATAAGAAGGCCTATGACTCGGTGCCACATACATGGCTCATGAGGGTGCTAGAGTTGCATAAAGTTGATGCAACTCTGCGCACCTTCCTGATGTCATGTATGCGGCAATGGAGGACAGTCCTTCGCTATCCAGGATGTCGGCAGATTCAGAGGAATAGCGAGCCGATAAGGATAGAGCGAGGTATATTTCAGGGCGATAGTTTGAGTCCACTTTGGTTTTGCTTAGCCTTGAATCCTCTTAGCACACTGCTGGAGGATTCAGGTTTAGGCTATCGGTTGCGGAAAGATGGTCAGGTTATATCTCACCTCCTTTACATGGATGACCTAAAACTGTTTGCCCCCAACGATTTGCAACTGATGGAGTTACTGAAGGTAACTGACACTTTCAGTAGCGCCATCAGGATGGAATTTGGTGTGGACAAATGTGCGGTCATGCATGTAAAACGAGGGGAGATTGTGGAATCTGTGGGAACCCAGCTCTCAGATTCCATAACTCTTCGATCCCTCTCAGCAACCGAAACCTATAAGTATTTGGGTATGTCGGAAGCGCTGGGCGTCAATGTTGCTGACATGAAGCAATCGTTGAAGGAGCGCTTCTTTGGCCGCCTGAAAAAAGTATTTAATAGTCTTTTATCAGGTGGCAATAAGGTGCGTGCCTTCAACGGTTGGGTCATGCCGGTTTTGATGTACTCTTTCGGCATACTTAAATGGACTCAAACAGAACTAGACGCCTTGGATACGAAGGTCCGTAAATTGTTGACGGCGTATCGGATGCATCACCCACGTTCTTCGGTTATGAGACTGTATATCCCGCGGAAGTGTGGGGGTCGAGGCTTTTTAAATGCTAAGACTCTCCACAATCGCGAGATATGCAGCCTCAGGGAATATTTCCTAGGAACCGATGTGGGAATGCATCGAGATGTCGTCACGGTGGACAAGGGCCTCACCCCGCTCTCCTTGGCTAAAGAGAACTGGCGCAAACCTCCAGTGCTTGACACTAACGATCGCAGGGAGGTATGGCAGAGTAAGGAGCTTCACGGACGCTTTTTCCGCGCTCTCCATGGGCCCGATGTAGACCTACCAGCGTCCGTAGCCTGGCTACGTTCCGGGGACCTATTTGGAGAAACCGAAGGTTTTGTCTGTGCAATAATGGATGAAGTTATGATGACGAATAACTACCGTAGATTTATTGTGAAGGATGGCACGGTTGACATATGTCGGGCATGCCACCGTCCAGGCGAAACAATCCGTCACAATATCTCCGGGTGTTCTCGTCTAGCTAACGGAGAGTACCTGCATAGACACAACCTTGTAGCCAGGATTATCCATCAGCAACTTGCTCTTAAATACAACCTTGTGGAATCGGAAGTGCCTTACTATAGCCGCTAGACAGACCAAAGGGCGCGAAAAAAAAACTTTGAGTGAACGCCACATGACGTCACCGGCGCTGGCGTCGGCCGCCGGCCAGATGTTTGTAAACAAAGCTGATTTACGACTCAAGTTTCTTAGAAGGGTCGCTTATCGTTGTGTTTTTTGTTATGGTTATTAGGTGGGCTTTACGATAGCGAGCAGTTCGTTTGAATGAGCGATTGTTTTCATTTCTAACATAGGTGTGAAACCTGAAGATTGATAATTTTGATGTTATGTTTCAAATACGTATTTTTAGAAAAAAACTAAAAGGATGAACTATATGTTTTAAGGTTTTAAATGCATGGTGTGTATATTCTTAGCATAAAAAATAATTGAATCCACATTGCATAGTGCAATATTTATTATTTTCAAGCATTCCAAGTTAAGTAAGAAGCCGAGAGGCCGTCAGGCCGCTAGACCTAATTTAAAAAAAAATTGTATGTACGTAAATTAGATACGTAGATTAAAAATATTGTTACCCGTAGTAAGCTTATTTAATGATTCAACCTATTTGTAAAAATCGTGGCGGTATACGAAAAAGAAAACATTTTAAAACCAATTTTAAAAAGAAACAAAAACATTGTCAACAAACATGACGTCATCCGAAACGGTTGAGAAAAAATACAGAAAAAACGTATTATTTTGCTTACCGAGTTGAATCCTGACTAATTCTTATCACATAAACACTCACTTACACGCACAAACAGTTTTTAACTGGTTTTATCACTGAAATTCCAATATTTTCACTGTTTTCCTACAACCACTTGACTTCTATGACGCCATAAACACACTACGAAAAAATCTCACAGATCAAATATTTAAAAAATAATTGGCCAATCACAGGGTAGTGGTGTTGCATATCAATGTATGGGGAAATTTAGTGCGCACAATTCTAAACCCTCGGACTTAGTAAGTACGGCCTTTAGAGTTAGGCAATAACGAATAAATTGGAACGACAAAAAAACTTTTCGGCCCGGGAATTTAAGTTCCCAAAATCACTTAACTTTAATAAAAGTTGGGTTTCTAAAAACCCAACCGCTGACTGACCGGATAGGTATGTGCCCGACCCAGTTCTCGATAATGGCTGTATCACATTGTACTGGGATCAATCCATCATCACTGACAGGACTATTGTAGCCAATAAGCCTGATATAGTGGTGGTGGATCGATCAGAGCGGCGCGCAATGATTGTTGACATAACGGTCCCGCATGATGAGAACCTCGTGAAAGCAGAGAAAGATAAACAAATCAAGTATCTTGACTTGGCTCGCGAGGTTGTTGACATGTGGGAAGTGGACTCAGCAATCATTGTGCCGATAGTCGTATCAGCCCATGGCTTAATTGCCAAGAGCCTCGATCAATACCTGAGGAGGCTCTCGTTAGGCAGCTGGATCAAGGGCTTGATTCAGAAAGCGGTACTCCTGGACACGGCTCGTATTGTTAGGAGGTTCCTCTCTCTGGAGCCCTGACCGCCGTTAGCTTGGACCCTGTTCCCGATACCGGTGGGCTACAATTTTTTATATTTTTAAATGTTTTTTTATATATTTTTTAATTAATATTTAAAAATGTAACAAATTTGTTTAAAAATGAATAAAGGAAATAATAATTGACATAACAGTCCCGCATGCTGACGAACTTGCCAGAAGAGGATCCAGCACAAAACCCTACGGACCCGAACCCATTGTGCCGATTCCTTTTAAGCAGCTAAGAAGCTGGGTAAAGGATCACACCCGAATACAAGCGGAGAAATGGTGGAAGCTATGCCATCCCTGGATACAAAGCTTACCAGGTGCCTTCTGCGCCTGGACAGAGATAGCCTGCGTCTGGTGGCGGGGACCATCACCGGACACTGTTCACTGAATAAACATTTCCACACCCTAGGGATCACTGACAGTCCCCTGTGCAGAGCATGTATGGAGGCGGAGTAAACGGTGGCGCATGTGCTCCTTGAATGCACATGCGTTACCAAAATTCGCGAGGAGACCCTGGGAACACCAAGATCACTTCCGGATGCCCTGAGGAGACCGGGAAGTTTAATCTGCTTCTGGAGGGAGGTGGGCTGGTTAGAGTAATCGGCCACCGTGGCTTACGCACAATGGTCCACTTCAAGGACTAAGTGCGGAAACCTATACCCCCATGATAAATGAACAGTCCCGCATGATGAGAACCGCGTGAAAGCCGAGAAAGATAAACAAATCAAGTATCTCGACTTAGCTCGCGAGGTTGTTGACATGTGGGAGTGGACTCAGCGATCATTGTGCTGATAGGCGTATCAGCCCATGGCTTAATTGCCAAGAGCCTCGATCAATACTTGAGGAGGCTCTCGTTAGGCTTAGGCAGCTGGATCAAGGGCTTGATTCAAAAAGCGGTACTCCTGGACACGGCTCGTATTGTTAAGAGGTTCCTCTCTCTGGAGCCCTGACCGCCGGTAGCTTGGACCCTGTTCCCGATACCAGTGGGCTAAAATTTTTTATATTTTTAAATGTTTTTTTATATAATTTTAAAATGTAATAAATTTGTTTAAAGATGAATACAGGAATAATGAGAATAATCATTTTATTATCAGGCGACTAAGGCCCATAGATAAAATACACAAAATAAAAATTAACAACAATAATATACTAATTCAAATTTATTTTAAATCATAGGAGACTAAAACTACATATATACGTAACGTTGTCGGCGTCGTGTTTCGCTGCGTGGAAAACCCCCCACCCCCACCCTGAGCAATGGAAAATTTCGCGAGTTTCTCCCATCCCTAAAACCTATCCCTAACCAAACCATGATCGCCAAGGTTTTCGAGCATATTCTCCATACCGTGATTTACAAACACGTAAATAAGCTGTTATATAATGCCCAACACGGTTTTCGACCGGGTCGCTCCGTAAACCCGAATTTGATTATCCATGTTGACTACAAATCCAGTAGCTTGGACATCGGGAGGCAGGTCGACACTCTATATTTTGATTTCCGAAAAGTCTTTCATAAAGTTGACAACGATGTACTCTTGACAAAACTAGAGGCTATAGGTTTCTCGTCCGGATTTCTCTGCTTCTTTGCCGACTACCTGCAAGATCGCAAGCAGTTTGTCAGACATGGTTGCTTTGAATCAAAGCCTAAGCACCCGCTTGGGCGTGAGCCAGGGATCAGTGTTGGGTCCGCCTCTGTTCCTGACAAGAATAGAGGCGGCCCCAACACAAATCTGTCTGACAAATCATTAATCATGATCAGGAACTCCCTGATTTGGTGATTAATGATTTGGTAACAAAGGTTAAGTTTGCCAGGTGCTTGTTTTGTTAGGGAACCCCCCTACTTGAAATCGAATGACGTTAGATCGAATAACACTTGCTCGAAACCGTTAATTCGATAGTACTTGAAATCGATAAATTATGAGCTCGACAGTTCACTACCTCGATGCATCAAAATCTCGAATAAATAAAAGCACGAATCATCGTGGCTCATTATCTTGAAACATCAATTCTCGACCGACCATCTAATCGATTTACAGAATAGTTTTAGGGATTTTTATTTGAGTACTTACAATTTTTTTTTAATACTGATGACATTTTTGATTGTTTTTTTAAATACTTATGACATTTATTCCATACTAGCGGACGTCACGCGGTTTCACCCACGTAGTTCCCGTTACCGCGGGGAAAATATAGCCTATGTCACTCAGGGTGAAAGTAGCTTTCGAATGGTGAAAGAATTTTTGAAATCGGTTCATTACTTCCGGAGATTACCTCCTACATACAAACTTACAAACAAATGTTACCTCTTTATTATATGACGCTGCTGACGTCCTGCGGTTTCACCCGCGTAGTTCCCGTTCCCGTGAGAGTACGGGAATAAAATATAGCCTATAGCACTCATGAATAATGTAACTTTCTACCAGTGAAACAATTTTTAAAATTGGTTCATTACTTCCGGAGATTACCCCCTACATACAAACTTACAAACAAATGTTACTTACTACTTACTATCTTTATAATATTATTATAGTATAGATGAGTATAGATTTCGTACTTTTAAATAACTTTACTTCTTACCTATTTGGTAATTTGTAATGTTATTTTGTTACTATCATTATTTTTCATGAATATAGTTGATTTATATTTCTGCGCATGACTGTATTGTTTCATTTTTTGTTTTGGTACTAAAATAAAAAATCCTTTTAACTATTCTGTAAATCGATTAGATGGTCGGTCGAGAAATGATGTTTCGAGATTTTGATGCATCGAATAAAGAGCGCTGCCGATGTTCGAAGTTATAGTTATTCGAGGTTATGATGCATCGAGATAATGAACAGTCGAGCTCATAATTTATCGATTTAAAGTACAATCGAGTTAACGTTTTCGAGCAAGTGTTATTCTATCTAACGTCATTCGATTTCAAGTAAGGAACCCACTTTTATTGGTGACGAGGCGTTTGCACTCTCATATGCTACGTCCGTACGGTGGAAACAATTTGACTGTGAAGCAGAAAATTTACAACTACAGAATTACAGATTGTCATGGGTACGACGCTATATAGAATGCACGTTTAAAAGATAGGGTAATTAATAGAGAATATTCCACCTCCCGTTGAACGTATCAACTGATGTTGCTGAAGATATAGTATAGGCCTGTTGTGTTCTACACAATTATGTACGACAACGAGATGGATTTAATTACAATCACACGTTATCATACGTATTCGCAGAGGACGATGAAAATATGTTACCGTTTAGTCTAACTGATGTTCACAACCTTGGAGGAGTTACAACTCGAAACCATTTCGCTGACTATTTTGTATCGCCCGAAGGAAAAGTCTGGTGGCAGAATAACATGACACAATTAGGTATCTAAATCTAGACACGCGGGAGCGTGTCAAGCCAAGTTCTGGCGCGCAGCTCACAATGTGTAATATTACACGAACCATTTGGAGCCACTTTTGAGCCCCTCATAACTCAAAAACTATTTCATCTAAACTTGTCAAATTTGGCTCATATATTGATACTGGCGAGATACATATGTGTTCCAAATTTTATGAACATACCTCAAACGGTTATTTAGATATTAACGTCCAAAAATCGTCATTTTTATGACTGACCTATAGATCAAAACTATAACCCAGTTCCAGATGATCTAGAAAGTTCAAATTTGGCATACAGATAGGTAATTAGGTGAATACAAAGGGAAAAATCAGAAACTGGTATTTTTTTAATAATTTTATTATAATTTTCACATAACTTATAATTAGTGCCCGTAAATCTCTATATCGACGCAAGAAAGCAATCTTGTAGTATCTCGAAAAGTGGAACTTTACACCAGAGCCAAAAAACTATTTAAAAAATTCATAACTCGTAAACTAGCTGAAACCGAGAAGTAATTTTTGGAATACATATTTCTTATAATGAAATTTATTAGATGATACTAAAGATAATATTCTAAAGTTGGTATAACATGAGTTTTAGCGAGTTACAGCAATTGGTATTTCAATTTGAATCATCAATATTGCTGTATCTTGGTAGTTGTTATGTAAGGCACAACAAAATAGCTTTAAAATTTTAGACAACGATTATGATGTATGTAATATGAAGTAAATTTGTGAGTCCTCGTATTTCGTTGTACTTCACATTCTTTTTAGAAGTAGGTCTTGCATTTTGTGTTAAATACAAATAAAACAAATTATTATGTTTAATTAAATGCTGTATGTTTATTTAAACAATGTTATTTAGTAATTAATGTTAGCCCTAGTAATAATTATAACGAATTTAAATAAAAATTTAATCAGTCTCAAAATTAAAAACCAATGAAGTTTACTGAGGGCGACATTTTCAACTAATTAAAATATCCTAAGCGATATTTTGGACGAAATATCTAACAAATATAACAAAATTAAAATAACATAATTATGAATTTCTTAGGCACAAGTTTCTTAGATGTTGGTTGGTTGCAGCCTTTATGCAGTAAATTTGCATAATATTAAGATCGAAGTGTATCATCAGGATGGGGTTCTGCTACAAAAAACGATTTAGTATTAATTTTGCCTACCTACTACTAATTTATGTACAAAAACTTATGATATCCCATCAAAAACATAAATGTGAAATGAGAGCCAAGTTCAATATTATGATATATGCATTGATTGTTGACTTCAACGACAAAAGAAGTGAAATCTAAATGGGTGCCAAGTTTAATGGTCAGTCCTCAAATTTATTTATAACAACATAAAATATATTTTTTCTTATAACTTAGGAGAATATATTGTAGCCTAAGGTTTGACTTGGCTAGTTCTAATATACAGACAATAGACGAATTGTCACCAGGTAAGTGCCGAATACAAGTTGGTTACTGATCTCTTCTCCGCATTGCTTAGTCAATGTTGTTTTCAATCTACTATAAAGGAGCCAGCTAGCTGCGTTGACTTGATGGACCCTGACTTTCTCAATTTGGATTTCTCGTTGTTTACAGGGAGTATGGTCGTCTTCAAATTTCATCAACTGTTCTGCACAGGTAAGTTCATAGTATAAAGCTTGATTGTCTGCAGTGCATAAAAACCGGCCAAGTGCGAGTTGGACTCGCGCACGAAGGGTTCCGTACCGTATCTATACAAAATTAGACAAAACGTAAAAAAATAACGTTTGTTGTATGGGAGCCCCCCTTAAATATTAATTTTATTCTGTTTTTAGTATTTGTTGTTATAGCGGCAACAGAAATACATCATCTGTGAAAATTTCAACTGTCTAGCTGTCACGGTTCATGAGATACAGCCTGGTGACAGACAGACGGACAGACGGACAGACGGACAGACGGATAGACGGACAGACGGACAGACGAACAGACAGCGAAGTCTTAGTAATAGGGTTCCTTTTTTACCCTTTGGGTACGGAACCCTAAAAACTGATCGCCAGCAGAGAGTGGTCGACATGGTTTTATTAGCGGTAAGTATTTCATTCCTTTCGCCAGAAGGTAAGGATATTTGGGAATAATGGCTAAGGTTTTATTTTCAGATTCATGGAACATTGGTAAGGAATAAATCTTAAAATAGTTATATGATGAGTTATCTGTAAGTGGAATTTCCATAATAAATGTTACCTATCTGATTAACTTTAATGAATGACTTTACACAAAATGGTCTCCTCTATTTTCAATAAATTTGTTTCTAGTGGAGGATACACTAAGTTCCCAGAGTATGAAATCAGTTCTAAATGATACAATAATTCTGTAGAGTTCACAATTGATTGATGTAACACAGATAGTTTACTTAACGCTAATGCTGTTTCAATTTCACTTAGCCTGGCAAAGACAGTACGAAAACTACTCGTGAATACAGAAAATAATCCCGTAAGGTAAGTTAGGAAAATCCAATTGTTTTGCTTAGCAGATAAATCTTTCAGAAGCAGTTCCATCTTTGTTAGGCGATTATGAAAGTATACAGTGTTCTGATTTATTGTTTCGGTTACATTAATAAAACTATCAAACATCTTGGAGACAATTGTTAATTTTTTTTAAGCAATTATTTGATTATGATTTAATTTGGAAATAAGTTCTTCGTACCTAACGGCGTCATCGTGATCTAGGTTACCAGTTATTAATTTTATAATAGAACCCAATGGATTTATAAGGCCTCTTTTAAAACGTTTCTGAGGAACTAGTTGTCGATATTTTTCTATAGTTATATCGCGTATAAACTCTGTATGTATTTTCATACTTGTGAATTCTTGAGAATATGATGCATTCCAATCGATAAGTTTACACATTTGTTGGTAGTTGCTGGATATGTAACTTAAATCATTATAAATCTTTTCTAAACTAATGAGCTTAACTATAGTCCAGTGATCAGTTTGAATGTGTGCCAGACCTTCTTTTACCGGGAATATACCTGGGTTTCCTTCAAGATTTTGCAGATGAAGGTCCAGCGAAGGCATCACTACCGACAGGATGCCACACCACCTGAGGAGGGCGTTTTACATTTTTAATAGGGGTTTTAGTCATTCTTTCTCCTATTTGAATTGGTAAAATATTTCTTTCAGCCGGACCTATAACTTTTGCTTTTACGTATCTTGGTTTGTGTTTACTTTTACGCTTGTTCACGTCTTTCGCAAAAACAACCTCGCCTTCATTAAACTCAATCTCAACTTCATCACCCTTTCTTTCCCTACGTTTTTCTTTGATTGCTACCATTTTATCTGTCAAATGTGTGTACATGACTCTGGTTCTTTTTGCATGATCCTTGACCATATTTTGAAAATATTGTTTTTCTAACTCTATGCTAAACGGGTTATTTGTATCAGTATGTCCGAAAACAACTTCGAATGGAGTGAGTTCGGTAACAGAGTGAATGGAATGATTATATGCCATAATCGAGTACGTCATTACTGACACCGCATCTGTACATCGTTTTTCGTACTTCGCCGATCTGTATATTTCAATTATAGTGGAGTGAAATCGTTCTAACAAACCCATTGAATTGGGGTTATTGGGTGTGCCAATGTGAAGTTCAACCTTATGTAAGCTTAAAAATTCTTTCATCAACTCGTTATTGAACTCAGACCCTGGGTCGGAACTTATCCTTTTAGGAACGCCGTAGTATGAAAAATACTTCATTAGAGCACGGACAACTTCTGGGGTAGATTTGTTCTGAATTTCGATAGCCTGACCTAGCTTACTAAAGGCATCTATAAGGGTAAGGTAAGTTTTACCTTCAATACTAAAGAGATCTATAAATAATTCCTGAAACGGAGCATTCTGTGTTTGTGTCAGTTGTAGGATGGGTTTAATGGGCTTTCTATCATATTTCATTTTCTGGCATACCTCGCAAGTATTTATAACTGCCGCTACTGTCTCCTGCATTCTGTCCCAATAATAATTCCTACGAAGCCTAACTAATGTCTCTTTGATGCCGCGATGGCACGTGTGTCCTTCATGATGTTTAACTATTATAGCTCTCTGTTCTCCTTCATCTTCTACATAAATTACTCGTTCTGTGCATTCATAAAAATTAATCAAATCTTTCCTAAAAAGCTGAATTATTATATTACCGAATAATTTGCGATGTTCGTTTTGTTCGAAATAAATGAAGTACTTCAATTTTGGTTTAATGTATTGTTTCAAAAATTCTTTTATCAATTCTGGATTATCTGTTGGTAAGAAAACTTCTATTACTTTCTGTTTGTCACGCGAGAGATCCTTCACTTGCATTTCGTTTTTGAGCCATGAGAACACTAAAATTTGATTTGGTTTGGTGTCTATAGCTTCATGTAAAATTAGTATTCCAGTGGACTCGTGTAAAGCTGAATGAATTGTATCAGATTTACTAACTTTTGACGGAACAGGGTATTCATTAATAATTTCGTCGGGAAACTCGATAGAACTAGCAGTCGCGGTTCTACTTGTGTCGGATATTGTTATAGTTGATGAATTGCTGCGTTCTCTTTTCTTTTTAACCGTGGACTTTTCTGTAGCTATTCTATCTAGGTATTCTGTCCCTTCTTCATCAACGTTACTGCAAGTGATTCGTTATCATCGTCAGATTCTAAAGCATTAATTTTAATTCTAGAAAAGGCATCGGCATTGGTATTTTGTTTGCCATTTTTGTAACTCAATTCAAAGTCATAGTCTTGCAAGCGGAGTTCCCAACGTGTAAGTTTACTACTTGGATCTTTCAGAGATCGGAGCCATACTAAAGGACGGTGGTCAGTGTATATGTAAAACTTTCGACCATATAAGTATGGTCTGAAATGTTTTACTGCCCAAATTATAGCAAGCAATTCCCTCTCGATTGTACTATAACGTGATTCGGTATCGCTAAGAGTGCGACTAGCGTAAGCAATAGGTTTGTCACTGCCAATTTGTCCTTGAGACAAAACTGCGCCCAGAGCTATATTTGACGCATCAGTCGTAAGAATGAAGGGTTTGTCATAGTCGGGATATTGTAACAGAGGGGCGTGTGTCAAGAGTTCTTTACATTTGTTAAATGCATCAATATATTTCTGGTCAATTATAATTTTGTTTCGCTTTTTCAAACAACATGTCAATGGTTGTGTAATTTTTGCAAAGTCCTTGATGAAACGTCGGTAGTATCCTACTAGTCCAAGAAAACTTTTAATCTCAGTCGTGGTTTTTGGTAGGGGATAGTTAAGTACAGCCGTAATTTTGTCGTCATTAGGTTTTAATCCGTCTTTGGTAATTGTGTGCCCAAGGTAAAGTACTTCTTTGCGTAGAAACTCTGATTTATCAAGTTGAATTTTCATGTTAGTGGCCCTGATTCTGTCAAAAATAGTCCGTAAATTCTGAATCATATTATCAAGGCTATTTCCATAGACTATAATGTCATCTAAGTATACCATACAGTGTAGTCCTTGCAATCCACGTAAAACGTTATCCATTGTCCTTTGGAATGTAGCTGGCGCGGTTTTTAGACCAAACGGCATTCTGAGGAACTCAAAATGACCGTCTTGAGTGAAAAAAGCTGTCTTCTGCCTGTCCCTTTTATCTAACTCTATCTGATGATATCCACTGGCTAAATCAAGCGTAGTATAATAAGTGCTCTTTCCTAATTTGTCAAAAAGGTCATGAATGTTCGGTAGGGGATATCTGTCATCAATAGTAATTTCGTTAAGTCGTCTAAAGCCAATCACCATCCTGTATTTAATTTCACCAGATGCGTCCATCTTTTTAGGCACCAGGTGGACAGGAGCATTCCAAGGAGAATGGGACTCTTGTATTACATTGTCTTTTATTAATTGGTCAACTTGTTTGTTAATTTCGTTTTGAACAAACGGAGCCTGTCTATACGGTTTCACATATATAGGGTCTTCATTTTTAGTCCTTATGTGATGTTTTACGGAATTAGTAAATGTCAAGGGAATTTGGTCACAGTAAAATATGTCTTTGAACTCCTCGCAAAGTCTATAAATCTTTTCATGTTCTTCCTCATTGGTATGGTCTAGTCTGAGTTTCCTCAAATTGTCTTCAAGTAACTTGTCTATCTCTATATCAGTATTGTTTTTAGTAAAACTTATATTACATTCATTATTTTCATATTTCGTCACTGTAAAGGGTTGTTTTATATTTAGTCGTTTTGGACTATCTGAAGTATTTTGGATGACTGTGTATGCGTATCCATTTACACAATTTACTATAGCACTAGGCATACGCAGACCATTCTCAAATTCTTGAAAATCAAGAATAGCTGCACTTGAATATTGATTGACAGGTAACTTAACTCGTTGTTCTGTTCGTGACGGTATATCAATAATATAATTTAAGTTGTTATTAATTATTGGAATACAAGTAGTGTTAGTTGTTAATACCTGGTTTTTTAAATCAATTACTGCATTTAATTGTAGTAAAAGATCATTACCAATAAGTCCGGCATATCGTGCGTCAACGTCATACAAATAAAATGTATGCCAAGTGTTAGTTACAAAGGAAGGTAACGGAGGAATTTCCATTACTTCATCGTCTCTACTCGAAGCATGGGTGCTTACCACTTGAAAATGTTCTTTCCTAATATATTCACGGAAAAATTCATAAGCCTTTCGAGGACTAATGAATGATCTCATGCTACCAGTGTCAATCATCATTCTTGCGTCTATTTCTTCTAAGTAAATGTAGGGAAGCTTTAAATTTGGGTCGCAATTTAGTGCTAAGACTTCTTGTCCTTCAACGAGGCTGTTTCCTGAAAATCCACTTTATTACTGTCATTTGTTGGTTCTAATTTGTCATCAGGTACTTTAGAATCGTTCACGCACCCTTCGTTACCATAATAATAGTTAATGTCGTTTGAGTAGTCATAGTCATTTGTTAGATTATAATAGTACCAGTAGTTCGTCATAAAATGGATCGTATTCATATACGTAATCGTTCATAGTGAGCTCATTTAAATTAAAACCGTGTTGCTGCTTAGGTTGGGCTGTTCTCATAGATACGTCACTGTCTTGATTTTGGGGTTTTAATACCTGGGGAAGATTCGATCCAGTCTGTTGCGGTGGTTTATAACCGAACTGTAGGGGTGGTCTATAGCCAAACAGTTGAGGTGGCCTATAGCCAAAAGGTTGAGGTGGCTTAGAGCCAAACGGTTGAGGTGGCCTATAGCCAAACGGTTGAGGTGGCTTATGGCCAAACGGTTGAGGTGGCCTATAGCCAAACGGTTGTGGTGGTCGATAACCAAACTGTTGAACTGGCCTATAACCAAACGGTTGCAAACCCGCTTGGGGACGATACTCGAATATTGGCTTGAATGATTGACCTTGACCCATTGTTTGAGGTATCTTAATTTGTGTAGGCTGAAAAGGTACGGTAGGTTTGTTCGCCTCTGGTTGGGTTACCGATGACCTTGAAGTTGATCCCGAAATTTGACTATTACCAAGAATGCGGTTACGCATATTGTATTGATCTAAGAAATTGACTTCTTCAAGTACGATACTCAAAGCTGCTTCTAAGGTTGTAGGCGATTTAAGCCTAACGATACGCACCATATTTTCAGGAAGGTTGTACAAAAATACATTTAGAGCCGTGTTGTTGTAGATAATTGCCTTAGACGTCTTAATTCCATATCATCAATTGTATTCACCTTCGACATTAATAACGAGCGAACAGTTTGGATTCTATTACAAAAGTCTAAAAAGTTTTCGCCGGACTTAATTTTTAATGATTCTAATTCAATATTAATACATGCTTCACTACGAGGGTCTCCGAAATGTTGAATCAGCAAATCTTTAAATGCCGACCATGTAACAATATCTTCACCTTCCGATAAGAGCGCAGCTGCATCCTCTTTCAATCTACTCGTTAAAACATTAAAAACATAAAGATTTTGTTCTACACTGCCCTTAAATCGATCAACTACATATTGACATTTTCTCAAATAAAGGTTTAACTGTCTTTTATCACCGTTATACAGTGGGATTAAGTTAACAATTTCGTTTGGTATTGGTGTAACTGGAACTATTGTGGGCGTGGGCGTCGTCATTATTATAGAGCAGGGGTAACCAATTAGTTTCACTCGGGGTCCGTTTTAAGAAATTAAGTTATTTTATAGAAAAAACAAAAAAAATAACAATTAATGTGATTTACATATTTACGTATTTTTTACATAATTAACATTATGAAAAATGCCATTTTTTTTGTTGCGGACTATCTGTCTTGCTCTTGACGTCAACAAAGCTAATGCGGGTAAACATTTTTATTGAATTACGTACTCTGAGTACAAGCTGCTGTGTTCTCGCGGTCCGAAGAAAATGGGTCGGCGGTCCGGATGCGGACCTCGGTCCGCCATTTGGTGACCCCTGTTATAGAGTAATGATTTGGTCAGAGGTTGCAGTTCGCAAAAAAGTCCTATTAAAATATACACACACTTAAAATACAAACACACAATTAAGCACTAATATAGTCGGGAATACTGGATTATGTTTGGAAAATAGAATGTATAAAACTTCTATACCTAATAATGAAGATTTTTTTTAAATATTTTTTCCTTAAAAATAACTTTAGATTACTACCCTTAATATAATTAACAGTTAATACAGTTTATTTTACTCAATAAAATTTTTCAAGATTAGAACGTTATAATAAAAATGTGAACTCTCTAACATTGACACTACTCTATGTTTTGTTCTGCGAATTGAACAGAGATAAGACCATATAATTTGATACAGAGTTATCAACTAAAGACTAAACACTGTTATAATGAGCAAGATTTGATCTCTAGAATAACATTTAAAACTTATGAAAAATATAGGAGGAATAGGGGAACATAGGATTGGCGAAAAGATTTCCTCACCAACCACCCGCGACTCCCATACTCGATGATTTCTGCACACACGCGATTCAAAAGAATATTTCTTTGGTTCGAGGATTTCCTCTGCTTTCGTAGGTTTACGCCCTATGTTTCTCTAGTCGAATTTGGACGACGGAAAAACGCGAAACTACGGATTTCAAGGAGGAAATACTACCGGCTGCGCCACTTTTGGTTTCGGAGCGTGAGAAACCTTTTTTTTAGCAATAAACTAACTACTCAGGATTTTTACTGAGGATAAAAATGAGAACACGTACTGCCGATTTGGAGGCGAGTTTTATTCTGAATTCCAAAGCATACATGGCTCATCCAACGGGCACAGACCGCTGAGCTTGCAAATGATATCTAGGTACTAGCATGGAGACAGACATATATGTACTTAGCTTAATCTAGAGCAGACGGGCGAGGTGTATCCATAACTACCTGCTGTATGTGTTTTTCGGACCCACTTTTATTTTCGAAATCAGGAATAAACAATGCACATAATGCTTGTCAGTTTTTCTATTTTTTCGTGGTGCTAAAGTCGCCTAAATGTGAAATCGGTCTAACGTAAAAAGACCTACATTGTTTATTTACGATTCATATTTTATTTTAACTATTTTGATTATGAATAAATATTTATTTTATTCTTCAATATAAATAAATCCTTTTTCCATTTCAGGTACCGGCTACCGCCTGGCATTGACAACAGCCGGTACCCCGCAAGAGGAAGAGATAACTAAAGTGGTGAGGTCACACGTCCCTGATGTGTCGGTGAAGGAGCGGACCGTCAACTCGCTGACGTACAACGTGCCCGTGACGAGCAGCGGCAACTTCTCCAAACTGTTCGCGGCGCTCGAGGCACAACGTTCCGAGCTGAGGATAGAGACTATGGGACTCGGCTTGACTACGCTTGAAGAGGTGTTCTTGCAGTGAGTGCCATAGATAGTAGCTACGGGGCGTATCACACATCTATCAAAATATGAGAATCGGTCCAGCCGTTTCGGAGATTAGCCGGAACAGCCAGACAGATAGACCGATATACTAAAAATTAAAAGGTTTTTTTAGTAGTACCGATTACTCATATTATAAAGCTGAAAAGTTTGTTTGTTTGTTTGGTTGAACGCACTAATCTCAGGAACTACTGGTTCGAAATTCTAGTGTTGGATAGCCCATTTATTGAGAAAGGATAGGAGAATATAACATCAACAGCAGACACGACCAAAAAGAGCGGAGCATCAATAAAAATGTTGCTAAAACGGGAAATTATATCAAATTTTGTTCAATGGCTCTTAATGGTTCTTGGATAAAACAAATACAGTTTCAGCTCATTAAGAATAGGCTAGTTTCCACCATCAATAAATTGCAAATCTACGTATATTTAGTCTCTAATCTATGTAGAGTATTAGAAAATAATGGACACGTATTTTTTGTTTTTGTAAATCAATGAATGTTGACAAAGATAAAACGCATCAAAACTCGAGAGTGGGGGCTCGTGATGTCACAATGCACTAAAAATTATAGCACGGTGTGACGTATTGAGAATTTTAATTTTAATTTTGGTTTACGTAACAAAAGAAAAAATACGTGTCAAATATGTTTTGATAATCTAACTGACAGACTAATTAGATTTTTTCAGGACACAAGCCTATTGTATTATAAGTGCATAATATGTTACAGGTAAAACCCGTTTTTAGTTAAAACGCGATTACACTAGTTAAAACTAGTTTTTACTAACTGCCTTAGTTAGAACTAGTACTGCTTTTTAAAATGAATATCAGTGAAAACTAGTTTTAACTAGGGAAATGCATTTTGTCGAAATGATTTCGTTAAAACTGTTTCATTTCATTTTATGTACGTTTCTTATTAAGCCTTTTTGACTTTTCTTAATTTAATTATTATTTTAATTACTCGAAATTAATATTGCCGCCATGGTATTATTGTTATACGTTGATGTTCCTTAATAACGTTGCTATAAGTAAGATGATTCTTCGTTAAGCTGTCTGTCCCGGCTGTCATTTGTAGATCATTGACAGTCGTTACAGGTAGTCAGTGTCCCAAAAAGACTGCCAACCAGTCTTACCAAATGGTATCGTATTACCCAGTACTAACTGGGTTGTAGAGGTCAGATAGGCAGTCACTACTTGTAAAATACTGGTATTCAGCTGCATCCGGTTAGACTGGAAGCCATCCCTAACATAGTTGGGAAAAGGCTAGGCAGATGATGATGAAGTAAGTTGATTCTTCCTCAGTAGCTGAGCTAGGGCCGCGCGGGTGAGCCGCGCCAGTGTCCAAGTCGGGCTTTCAATGAATATGACCAAGAGAAAACTGATGACGAACGGCACAGAGCGTAACATAGAAATTGGGGGTGTGGTGATTGAACATTATGTCCATGAAAATACCTCGGCCAGATAGTCTCTTTCCAGGCAGGAAGAGCTACTGGTCGATGAAACATTTAATCATGAGTCATGGATGTTTAAATGTACCTGTAATAAGTATGTATTTACAAACAAAAAGTATCTATGTAGTATATCAACTATCTGGTGTCCACAACACAAGCCTCGTTGCTTAGTGTGGCACTAGACTAGGTGCCACTGTGTGTAATGTCTGTGTGTAATGTATATATATATATATCATTTAATCGAAAATACCACTCAGTGGATACCAAATATCAGGAAACGACAACGCGGCAGGCCCAGAAGGAGATGGTGGTATGAGTTGGACTCTTTCTCAAAGGAGTGGCCTACACTTGCACTAGATCGCGAAAGCGAAAGGAGGGAAGGGAGGCCTTTACCCTGCAGTGGTTTTTTGTTAGCCTTTTTGAGTGCACACTGCTGGACAAAGCCCTCCCTTTTCTCCTTCCAAACCTCTCTGTACTGTGCAATAACTGGGTATGTTCGCCCCGCAAACGAGATCAGATCGTCATACCACCTTTGCCATGGTCTATCAGTGACGATCGTTGCCCATTTCGCCGTGCGCATTTGTGCTAGGTAGCCAGTCCACTCCCGCTTCAGTTGGACATTGAAGGCTTATAATAACTATAAGAGTAAGATAATTAATTAGGTAAGTATTGTAATTTTTGTTTAACATTTCACCATCATCATCATCCACCCACTGCTGGGTATAGGCCTTTCTTTGCTTGTGCTAAGCTCTACGCTCTTGTGCCAACTTCATCCAGGATATTCCCGCAATGGCAATAATATCGTCTGTGCATCTTGCCGCCGGACGACCAACACTTCTCTTTCCATTCCTTGGACGCCACTCGGTCATAGCTTTACTCCACCTACCTTCACCGCGCCTTGTTAGGTGTCCTGCCCAACTCCATTTGAGTTCCATAACTTGATTTCCAATATCAAAGACCTTCGTACGTCTTCGGATTTCAACGTTTGAAACTCGGTCTATTAATTTTATGCCAAGCATGGAACTCTCCATGGCTCTCTAACATTAACATTTACCTAGAATTAATAATAAATATTTTAATAAATAATATCCATATTTTCAATCCATATCAAGTTTCTCTCATACTAGTTTTAAGTGCGACAGGGTGACAATATTAATTTCAAGTAATTAAAATAATCAAAGAAAAGTCAAAAACAGCTTAATAATAAATATAAAATCAAATGAAACAGGTTTAACTGAATCATTTCGACAAAACGCGTTTTCCCTGGTCACGCCATCTTTTGATGTTTCTTAATATTTATTAACACTCATAGATGATTTCCTTCACGTGACATAAAATGTCTGATCAGGCGACCATATATCTTTCTCCCTCTCGCAAAAGCACGCCTGCCACGAATTGGCCAAGGCGTGGACGAGTTCGCTAAGATTTACAGTCGAGTGTGGCCACGCCGCACCACACTGGAAGCTTACCGCACCGCGCCGCGCTGGATGTTTACTGACCATGCGCCGCGCTGGACTTACCGCTAATATAAACCGCAAGTAAATCTACTCTAGTTCTGAACGCCGTACCGCTCAGCCGCGACGCTGCGTGCACGCAGCCCTGCTCGCTAAACGCAGCAATAGTTTTCAGTTGAACTGTGATTGAACTATAAAATACCGGCCGCGGGTGCGATCAAGTGATTTGGTGCACCAAAGAGACTCCTCTGACCTAGACCAGTGCTGGAGCACTGACTGGTCTAGGACCTGCCGCCTGCTGCCTGCTGGGTCTGGTCTGCTTTGAAAAGCAGGAACGCCGTCGGCGCCATCTTCATCCTGAACACGTGTTGAAGAAAGATCTCGAAGGTATGGAGTGCTCCATACCATCATCCTTGTGTCATCATTGTACCCCTGACCATTGATCGCCCGTTCATCAATCTAGGTTCTTTCTATTATAGAAGATTACCAGCCCCTCTAGAATACAGTCCACTTTAAAAACAAAATATTATTTTCAAATCGTCCATATAAATTGGTAGAATTCCACACCACCTTAGTTAAAACTAGTTTTCACTGATATTCATTTTTGAACAGCAGTTAATACTAGTTCTAAGGCAGTTAGTAAAAACTAGTTTTAACTACGGAAAACGCGTTTTAACTAAAAACAGGTCTTAACAGACTCTTCACGAAGCCGTTAACGAAGCATTCAGTACATCAAACTAAGTAACCCTTAGCAAATTTATTACTGGGAAATGAAAATCAATATCACGTTTTATCAAAAACCATCAAAAATGAATATCACGTTTTATCTTAAAACTCAAAGTAACGCACTCAAAACATTGTGCTGGTGGATGGATTGAATAGTATGGAGGTCGTAGAACTCATAATAAAAAGTATTTTAATTTTTAATTTCACTCGAGAAGTCGAATTTAACCCTCAACGTTGTATATATATATATATACGATTAACAAAAAACAGAACACACAAAAATAAATTCATACCGGACCCAAAATGTAAAATATTCGTAACTTAAAATGTAATAAATCTATGTATTTTTTAATGTTTTACTATCCTTAAATCGAATTATTTATCATTGATGTTTCTGAACACAAAAAGTTTGTGTAGTAAAACCAAAGGAAGTTTACATAGGTGTTTAGATTTTCATTACGCTGGTAACCTTATTTCATAGTCAATGTCAATTTGATTGACATAAATGTAGGTTGGTAAATGTGTTTTGTTTTGTGCCAGATTTAAATCTCTAATGTGTAGAGGATCTCAGGCAGCACGGGTTGATAAATGAGAACAACTGAAGATGCACTAATTAAAACTAAAATTAATTAATTAATTATATTGATTTTGATTATTTACACTGATTTTACACACATTAGTTACGAATAGTTTGCAATAAACACAGAAAGACACATTAATTACCAATAGTTTGCAATAACACAGAAAGACACATATAAAGACAGTACATAATACAGTTTTATACTTATAACCCAATTTGCACAGAATTTACGACGACTTTACACAAGTAAGTTAGCAGATATACTGAGGAATGCTGACCGAAGACTGTTCTAAACCGCCAAAATGCCCCTATTTTATTCACGCGTACATAAGCGCAAGTAGTGGCTGACCTAATATTTGAGCATTTCCCTATCGGTAGCGTGGAAGCCGGAATTTCCCCGTCCCTCGACTCCCCGCTCCTCACCCCTGTGACCTAGATAACGTTGATTCGTTTAACGTACCCGGATGTAGAATACAATGGATTTCTTAGCCAATCAGCTGGTTTGTTTATGTTAGGAGTTGTACACTTTTACCTAACGATTTATACAGTAAATAGCTGGTATTTCTTATTTCTACGTTATATAATGCTACTACTTTACTAAATTAAGATGTCCTAGGTCATAGGGCACCTATTAAAGCTATTTATCTTAATAGTTATCATGTTAATCAGTCAGATTATGGTCTAGATGGCTGTGCTTCTCAACACTATGTGTAAAGCAAAGATATTACATACCTGCTTTTTCCTCGGTGATCTTATTATTAAAAACGAATAGATTGTCTCAGTTTGAAGAATAATTTGTCTCCCATTGTTATTAACCAATATAGGCACTGTGTTTATTAGATGCTTGGGACAGAAAATACTAAAAATACTCGTCGTGGTGACAAAAACAAGTTCTTTGATAACTTTTGTCCAAATCTGTTGAGCAATACGCACCTTTTTTATTTTTGAAATAGAAGATATTTACTATTAATATCCGTATATTCTGGGGAATAGTCTCATATAATTTTTGTCCGTGTCCTTTAATAACAATTAAATTTCTTCCTAAGGTTTTGCAGTAACATCAATACAACATTAAAAGAGGACCAAGTGGACACTACTATGATGGAGCCAGGTGGGTACTTCCTTCATCGTTCCACTCAACAATTTAAAAATAAATTAAAATAAATTGCAATGGTTTTGTGGGGCTTAGTTTATATGATTACTTACTACTTTAGAAGAAAAATAAGTAAATAAATCGTGGCAGCTAAGAGATGACTAGTTCCAACTGACAGCGCCCGTTCACGCACACGACGTATACATTTATTATACAGGGTTACTGGTAACTCAACGTATTCCTTGCAGGACGTCATAGTAGGGTTAAAATGAGATTGTTTATTAAATAAAAGGCATAATTATGACAAAAATGTATTCTATAATTATTAAAGTTTAAGATATATGTGATATTACAAAAAAAAAAATTGTGAAGAAGAAGAAGTCTATATTCAACAGACTCACAAATTAGAGCCCCCAAATAAGTCTCCGTGAGTTTTGCCAAAACATGCCTCTGGAGAATGATGATAACTAAATAAATAAAAAAGTTATCTAAAATTAGCTTTATGATTATTGTAGTCGAGAGCACTGGTGACCCAGTGGTGGTGGCCCCGACTTACGAACAATAAGTTGTGGGTTCGAACCCAGACAGGCGCATTACTTTGTGTAATTTATTTTATCACCACTGCTCTCAAAACGGTTAAGGAAAACATCGTGAGGAAACCGGCATGTCCTAGATCCAAAAAAAATCGAAGACATGTGACATCTACCAATCCGCACTGGGCCCACCTGGTAGATTATAGCCCATTTCCTCTCATAGAGAGGAGGCCAGTGTGTGATTTCCGGTTTTCAGCAAGGTGTTTGAAAAGATAATGCTCAATCAAATGCTTAACCATTATACACCAATAAAATATTACACGAGCAACAGTATGGTTTCACCAAAGGACGTTGTACAACTGACGCCGGTGTCACTTTATTAAAACACATATTTACTGCGTAGGAAGAGGCACAAGATGCCATAGGAATCTTTTGTGACCTTTCGAAGGCATTTATTTGATTGCGTAAATGACGAAACCCTGATCTTGAAACTTGAGCATTACGGTTTAGGTAAACTTGCGCTCAGTTTAATAAAATCGTATTTGAATGATAGACAGCAGCAGGTACAAATAAATGGAGTCAACTCAATGGGTTTAAAAGTAAAAATGGGTGTACCACAAGGTTCGATATTAGGTCCCTTCCTCTTTTTATTATATATTAATGACCTACACTTCTATTTAAGAGTCCTATTACATTTTTTTCGCAAATTTTTGATTTTTACTTCCTGGATCAAATTATTTCGATCGGCGTACACGAGTCGATAATAATAGCGATCTCCGGACGATTGTCAATTGTTATCGACGAAAATTATAGACCAGAATGACATGAGACTGAGGTGCGAGCTGAATTGACGCAGAATTATAGTACTTTAATTTGATTTATTGTAATTTTGTCTTATTATATTGACAAACGAAAACTAATGAAACATTGTCATTGTAGATTGAAGTTTTAAATCATATTAATTTATTTAATAAAATTGTGCTTATTTGGAATATAATGGACACTGAATCAAGACATTTATGGCTTAAATTACGCTTTCTTTTCGATTTTTTCCGTGAAAACTCAAGGATTTTTAGGAAATTTTAGAACTCCAATAAACAAGTAAAACATTCAACTTATCTTTTAGTAATTTTAGCTTTTATAAGAATTGAATGTAACAATGTGAATTTGAGCGTCAAAGTTCCATCACCGACGGTTTTTCTTGCAAACTGAGTTCGTAAAATATTTATAGTAAATTACACGAAAAGAAAAATGAAAATGTGTAACTCCAACTGACAAGAAAGAGAATGGCACTATTGTTATCCATAAGCAAATAATTAAAAATCTTACTGCTGCTGAACATTACTGCGTCAAAAATCATGAATTTGCGTAAAAAATGTAATAGGATTAACAATCATCCGCATATGGTGTTGTTTGCTGACGATACTTCTTTAATATTTAAAATAAACAGACGTGCCACTAATCTTGACGACGTAAATAACGCCCTATTGCAGGTCCACCATTGGTTTACCGCTAATAATTTAGTACTAAATGTTTAGGAAAAAAAAAACTAAATGCATTAGATTTGCTGTACCAAATGTCAAAAGTAGTGATTGTGACATAATATATATCAAGAGAAACTAGAATTTGACGATAAAACGGTTTTCTTAGGAATCACGCTCGACTCAAGATTACAATGGGGTCCTCATCTGACATCTCTTGCAGGACGGCTGAGCTCAGCAGCATATGCTGTTAGAAAAATCCGTCAATTTAATGATGTTGATACCGCGAGACTGGTCTATATTAGTTATTTTCATAGTATTATGTCAGGGTCCATATTGGCTCACCTAAAGTTCTTTATCCGAAATTGTTCTTCCTAATGATTTGTAATCCGAATGATCACTCTTCCTAAAATTTTTCATCCTAAAGTTTTCATTCATACTATTTGTAGTGCTACCGGCGATGTTCATAAAACTCATGTTTCCGAAAATTGTATTTACTAATATCATTCATGTGAATATATTTAAACTCCTACTGTTTTTTATCATAATGCGTTTATCCCTAAACATAATTACCATAATATTTTCACTCATACTCAGAAAGAAACATTTACCAAGTGTAATAAAAAAATATATGTGGGTAGAAGATGATATTTATAGTTTTAATTTGAGGGTATGATTATTATATGGGGGTATGCTTTACACCCAACGTACTTATTACTATAACTATACCTAAGATAATTATGTCTAAAAAACCAACTGTTTAGAATTATTAAAGGTCGTTTCACTGATGTTTGTCTTAAATGAATGAAATTCAGGTCAGAGTGTCGTCTTGGGGGCACTATGAAAAAAATACTTAGAAAAGTTTCGCGACCAATTTCGAGGTAGCGTAGTTGGTCACAGTTCTAACCTAACCTATGGATATATTTGCAGGTACACACCGTTATGAATATATATGAAAACATGTATTTAACAACTTGTACCGTACTATTATTTGGCATAGGTACAATTAACGAACCACCAGATTTAGGAAAATGTAACGGCAAAAAAAACACTTTTGGTTGCCAAAATCAGTAAATGATCACCAAAATTAATCCCCATTTTATCGTGAAATTAGAACTAAAAATTTATTTTTTACCACCAGAAATTGAACTGTTATGCTCTTGCATCAGAGTCGAGGGAGACCCGGTCGACGAAACCCCGCTTCGCGGGGTTCCTACTTCTGAATGGTTTATAAAAGAATAACCACGAAGGGTATGGCGGGGTCTATTCGCTCGCTTCGCTCGCTCATTCGACCCCGCCATACCCTTCTAACCTAATCTATCCGTGTCGGGGTGCCCCAAGTCGGCCTAGGCAAAACTAGTTTGTCATCAACCACCTCATTAAAATTTGGTGCTCAATTTACTAAATTTGGTGATCAATTGATATTTTAGGTGATAGATATTAGTGGTCACAAAGTTAATTTTGGTGGTCATTATATTTTTTTATTTTGAATGGTACTATTATTCTTATATGTTATACACGTTATGTGAAAATAAAGTTACGCAAAATTAATGTATATAATACTGATTATTATGAATAAAAATAAATCTAAACAAAAAAGATATGACTTTGAATAATAGTGTAAAAGATGGATAGGTTGAGAAAATATAGGAAAACAAATAAAAGTATAATAGATGTTTATTGCTACTGACATTATGAAGTTGAATGCTTCGGAATTATGAACATAGAGACAGAGTAGTTAGGAATTGTGATTGTTAGGATGACAAATTTTAGGAAGAACATTTTCCGATTTCCAATTATCGGAGTTGAAAATTTAGGTTAACTTTGGCGCACCCATTATGTCATACGGTATTTTACTATGGGGACGGGCTGCCGACATCGATTCTATATTTATTCTGCAGAAAAGAGCCCTCAGAGCCATTTATGAATTACGTAGACGCGATTCTCTAAGAGAACTGTTTAAGGAAATTAATATAATGACAGTACCTTGTCAATACATCTATGAAAACATCATGTACGTTAGGAAAAATCGGCATTTATTCAGTAAGAGAGGGGACAGACACCACTATAACACTAGAAATAGGGACCAACTAGTTCAGCCAGGTTTCAGGCTTGCTAAAGTGGATTCATTTTTCATGGGCTACTGTTTGAAATGTTACAATAAAATAACCTCCCCACATTCTTCAACTGAATGAGACGAAATTTAAATCTTGTATAAAACGCACATTAGGTAGGCAAGCATATTATAAGTTGGGGGATTACATTGATGATAAAAATGCTTGGCTAAATGCAAACTAATTGATTGTACTGGTCGGGCATTATTTAAGTCTATCGACACGTAAAGAAGGAGAAGAAGAATTGATTCCCATGTTAATGTATTGTAGAAGCTGCAGAAGATTGTAAAAATATACTTGCATTGTATAGATTCTAGTTCTTATTATTATATAATTGCATAGCACATGTGGGAGTACTTTGTAATGTTCAGTCACCATTTCAATTCATTTCGAAACAGATGGCGCTGCCATCACGTAAACATCGCGCTCCGTTAGTTTTTGTCTTTAAAAATGTTTTAAATAGTTTTTTCATCCTAATTTCATCATAACTACAATATATTTAGTACTATTAACCATGTCAAGTGTTATCTAAAGTTATCTAACTCTGTGGACAAAGTTAAAGTTACAACAACATACCCAGTGCAAAAGTGATCAGTTTCCATCTCAAAATTGTGTTTATGCTGATAAAGTGATATAAAACAACAATATTAACCCAGGTTTCACATAATCAGTCATGATTTAATAGCCCTATATTTGAATAATTGCTCAAATAGACAGTGAAAAAAACTTTCAAACAGTGCGTCGGTTTTTAAATCGAAAATTTTCTAACTGACTTTCTAACGAACTTTTAAAAATCAGTCACATACAGAACCGTAATTTCAACTCTTAACTTATCTGAGTCTTTGGCTTCGATAGTCAGTGCGCGCTTGCCGTACACGGATGTCCGAGTTCGAACCTCAGTGACTGCATTCGCTTTTTGTAATGATATTATTACAGAATGTATTTCTGTTCAGTTACGTATATTGATTTGAATTATTTTCTACAACAATATTTGATAAATAATTTTAAATACTAAAATTCCGTCACGGTTGAAATGCCTCTTAAACGGACGCCACCTACAACACCTAAGACGACTGAGACGTCAAAAAACTGTACATCTGACATGACTACTAGCGGTGTCGCTACGGGCGCAACAAGTCGCACTCGATCGCGCAAGCAGATTTCTGATCCCGAGAAAACCGATTTTATGTCTGAAATAAGGAACATAATTGCCGAGTTTAAACAAGAACAGAACAGTAAGCTTGACGCTCTCCAAACAACGATCAGCGATATTAAAAAACAAAATATTGGTATAATACAGTCGATCGAGCACCTATCGGAAGATTATAATAATCTAAAAAAACAGCTAGAGTTAATCGAAAAGGAAAAACGGGATAACTTGCAATACATCTACACCCTCGAGACTAGAATTGAAAACCTTGAAAATGCGCAAAGAATCTCCAGCATAGAGATAAGAAATATTCCCCCAAAGAGAGGTGAAACAAAAGATGATCTCGCTAAGTTAATTAATACAGTCGGTAGAGCTATAAATCTTGATGTTCAAAATAGTGACATAAAAGATGTCTTCCGAATTAATACCAAAACCGAAGAAAACAAACCTATTATCTTGGACTTCAACTCAGTTCTACTTAAGGAAAAGTTTATAGAACACACAAAAAATTTCAACAAGCAACATAAAGAAAATAAATTGAATACATCTCATCTACATATCCATGGTTCCAGTAAACCAATTTTCATAGCAGAGAATCTAACGAGCAAAGGCAAAAGGCTGTTTTTCTTAGCGCGAGACTTTGCTAAGACCTATAACTTTGCATATTGTTGGGCTGCTTACGGCAAGATATTTATTCGGAAAAATGAAGGATATAATCGTATACGTATTAACTCGGAGGCGGATTTAGATAAGCTTAAATCTGAACTCTGACTAGACACCTTTTGCTTGCTACACTTTTTTACCCAATTTTATGTGTCTTTGTATAAGTTAATTTCTTTTGTTAATGTTAATTTTATTCTTAATATTTTGTTAGTAGCTTTTAAAACCGTATTAATTACTAGTCAATACTTTAAGATATTGATTTTAATAATTTTAAAAAATATTTTGATAGTCCCCAAAAACACCTTGCATTATGATAACTCCACATTATTCAAAACATATTCTCTCACCTCATTTTACTCATTCACACACACAAACACACTCAATGACACAACATATGGAAACTCAAACTCTTATCTTGATAAACTAAATACTTTATTCACTTCTGTTAAGACTCCAGGCGTAAAACGTAATGTCACTCGTTGGTTTTTAAAACATATTGATAATTTAAATTGCACCTCTAAACATTTTTTCTTCAATAATGGATAACTTTAACGTGATATTAAATAACGATTTGGATTCTGTAACTGTAGCTCAGTCAGCGACTTGTAATATTGAAGACTGCCACGTTTTGTTAAAAAACTCTTGTAATACTCTAAAAATATTAACTCAAAATATACGTAGTATTCATTGTAACACACCCAACTTTGAAACATTACTCGCTAGATCAAAAGTTGATTGGGATATAATTGTTCTAACCGAATGCTGGTTGCAGCGTAATGCTAACATTCCTGAACTTGATGGTTATATTTCATTCGCTACGAGCAATAATCGAACGCAAAATGAAGGTGTGGTCATGTACTGCAAAAATATAGATCAGTACAATATTGATGAACCGGAAATGGCGGACTCAAATTGCCTTATTCTAAAAATAAACACAAATACTGTAATAATTGCCATTTATCGACCACCTAGTCATAAAAATATAGATAACTTTTTATTATCCCTCAACGATTGTTTAAGTAAATTATCATCCTATCAAAATATCGTATTAGTTGGCGATATTAATATTGACATTGTTGATAATTCCCAAGACAATAGATCCTATGAATATCTTAACCTCATCGCTTCTCATGGTATGCTTCCAGCTCACACGATTCCTACTCATAGTCGCACATGTCTAGATCACATAATGTTAAAGACAAGATTATCGGCGCTCTGTTATGTTGCTCAAACTTCGGTTACAGATCACAATAGCGTCATTTTATTTTTAGCTCGAACCACAAACAAAAATCAAGGTCACAAAACTATTAAACGAATAGACGACGAAGGACTGGAAACAGACGTCAAGAACATAGAATTTAATAAGATTTACAGCATGTCAGATGTAAATGAGGCAACAAATTTTTTTGTACACTCGCTAGGTCAAGCTATAAATGATAACACAAAACAAATCCCGACACCTAGACGCAAAATAATTCTGAAACCCTGGATAACACCGGGCTTACTTAGATGTATGAGAAATCGTGATCAACTACATATCAAAACCTTAAAGAATCCAAATAATGAGGTAGCGCTTTGCATTTACAAAAGGTACAGGAATTCTTGCAACGATATTTTAAAGAAAGTTAGACAAAATTACGAGCAAGACGTAATTAAAAAGGCAGGTAAAAATAACAAAAAGCTTTGGGAAGCAATTAAAAATATAACGTATACTAATAAAACCAAACAACAATCCACCCAGCTTATTTCAATAGAAAATCCTACTGAATCAATTAATTCAGTAAATTCATTTTTTGCAGGTGTAGGTAAAAATTTATCAGAAAAATTACTGTCACAAAATGTTAATTTGGTCAATACAGAACCCTATACTCAACCAACTATTTCTTCCCAAAATTCTTTTGTTCTTCTACCGACTGACGAAGAAGAAATACGGTCTTTAATTTTTAATTTAAAAAACGAGTGTGCAGTTGGCATCGATAATATATCCGGTCCGTTTTTAAAACGATTTGCTGATATTATTGTTCCTCCACTTACATTCATATGCAATCTATCTTTCTCTTCCGGTGTATTTCCATGTGCCTTCAAGAAATCTAAAATTGTACCCATATTTAAATCCGGAGACAGATACTGTGTCAACAATTATAGACCGATCTCCATACTCCCTACGCTATCAAAAATCTTAGAACGATTAATGAATTCCAGACTTACTAATTACCTCGAACAAAATTCTCTCTTATCTCCATCACAGTTTGGTTTTCGATCTGGTAGGTCAACAGCTGATGCCGTCCATGAACTAACAGATCACTTAGTTAATAAACTAGATGCAAAAAAAAAGACCTTAGCCATTTACCTCGATTTAGCTAAAGCATTTGACACAGTATCTGTTCCCATTTTGATAAAAAAATTAGAAAATATGGGTGTGAGAAGTCAATCACTCCGACTTTTTACAGACTATTTGTCCGACCGAACACAAATTACTAAAATAGAAAATTGGATCAGTGACGAACTACCTAATGAGTACGGCGTTCCACAGGGCAGCATCCTAGGCCCAACATTATTCTTAGTTTATATAAATGATTTATGTAATATTAAGCTACAAAACGGAAAGATCATCACTTTTGCGGATGATACTGCTTTGGTATTCGATGCTGATACGTGGATTGAGGTCCAATATCATGCTCAACAAGGTTTTGATACAGTATATAAATGGTTGTATGGTAACTTACTTACCCTAAATATCGATAAAACGAAATACATGACATATTCCCTTAGACCACAGGATCAACCGGACTTCAACTTGAAAGCCCACTCTTGTAATTCAGTCAATCATTGTTTTTGCCCTGTATTATTAAAAACGGAATCTATCAAATATCTTGGCATAATTATAGACTACCGTCTCAGCTTCCAACAACACATTGAAACGTTAGTTAAAAGAACCCGCAAATTAATCTACATATTTAAAAATCTACGACATATATCTAATACTTCAGTAATTAAATCAGTTTATTTCGCCTTATGCCAGTCTTTGCTAGCCTACTGTATCACCACCTGGGGCGGTACCTCTAAGTCGTATTTAATTAACTTAGAGAGAGCCCAAAGAGCTATATTAAAAGTTAGCTGTTATTTCCCTATTCGCTATCCAACCTTCGATCTCTACCAACACTGCCAAGTTCTAACGGTCCGGCAGTTGTTCATATTCATGACTGTATTAAAAAAACACGCTGAACTTCCCATTGATCACGATTTCCTTACTAAAAATAGACGATCAGCAAATGTTTGTCCAATTATCCGTTTTAACACTAGTTTTTCCCAAAAATTTTTTGCCTTCCTTGGCACTTTTCTTTATAATTCAATTAATAATAAAATTTCTATTTACATACACACTAAAGCTATTTGTAAAAGAAAACTGCGCACCTGGCTATTAAGTCTTGACTATGCTTCCACAGAAAATTTACTTAAACCTGTGTCTTAACACTCACGCATAAACACTAAACATTTACACTCTCACATTCGCACACTCACATTTACACACACATCTACTCACGCATTGCATCAATCCACCACCACTCCATTCCACTCTCATCACTCCATTTCCACTTTCATCCTTTTGATTTTAAATTTTGTTTTCGTGTATGTACCTACATAAGAGCATCTTAACCCACTTTTTTGTACAATCATATTTTTATTTTTTTATTATGCCTGCAAGCATAATTTATATAATTTTATTTTTTGATTGTTTATGTTTGGTCTGTACCTAGTACTACTTTTGAACCAAAATGTTCCACAAGTTATTTTTTTTTTAATATGTCAATTGCATATTTTATTTTACGTATAGTTATTGTAAAATTTCAAATAATTAAATTTAAGTACCTACTTCCAACTTTAACTCTAGAATCTTGACTTATTTTTGTTGCTAAAATTAAAATGTTATATTATATAAGCCGGAGAGGTGATCTGTGCCTCAGGATTGTCCTACTTCAGACACCTTTCTCTATTTAAGTTTGTGCATAATACCAGTGCCTGTAATTTTTGATGTCGAGATAAATAAAGATTTATGATTATTATTATTATTATATTATGATTATTTACATTTATTTATCTTTCATTGACTTGAATATGCCTTGGTGGCTGAGAGAATGTCATGCTCACTGAAATGTCTCGCTGATGGTGGCGGGTGTGTCGGGTCATTTAGTTCCCTTCAATATGGTTGAGTTGAATGGCGCCGGTAATGCGTCATGTTCGTGAACGGGCGCTGTCAGTTGGGACGGGTCATCTCTTAGCTGCCACGGTTCATTTTAATAACTTTATTCTTAAATTGTTGATCTAATCTTTTACTCTATTTCTACATCGTTCTCACATATAAAGGGTGTAAAACACCTCTAAACGAAGCCAAAAGGCACTTGTTCTCCCCATCATTGCGATTATTTTTTTGTTCTACACCATACCTGGGAACCTTCTAGTTACGGAGATATTGGGGGTCAAAGTTCCAACCTTTTGACAAGTTTTTTTTTTTTTAATACAAGATTTTAATATAAGATTTTTACTTTAAACACCTCTACGAGCCCCGTACTATTCAATCCATCCATCAACACAATGTTTTGAGTGCGTTACATTGAGTTCTACCACAAAACATGATTTTTCACTCCAGAAAAAAAAGTCGTTTCCCAGCAATAATTTTTGCGTAAAGTTACTTACGTATAGTTTGATGTACAGAATGCTTGGTTGACGACTTCGTGATGAGGTTTTTTACACCTTGTATGTATAATCGCAAAATTAATTATGTAACCAAGATTTTGTAACAATATTTTGATTTTAAAAGAGTGTCCATGGAGTTTCTTGCCCGTTCTTCTCCATAGAGATCTACGCTAGGGAATGGGCAACTACAGTACTTTCTCAAGTTATTATGCCTTGTGACTGGGACTGTAGCTTTGATTTTATTTTTTGTATTTTTGACATTTAAAAGTGCCGTAATGGTCTAATTGAAATAAATGCTTTGAGTTTGAGTTTGTGTCCCGGCAGTGGGAACATTAATAGGCTTATGATCATGATGATGAGGAAAGTTCACGACCAATTTTTATCAAATAATTATTATTTCAAGCAACGTAGCAAAAGCATACAATTTCAACAAGGAAACTTTGTAATTTCGCTTTTTTTTTGTAATACTTAACTCTTCTTAAATGCGTGCTGATTGCATTCAGTTTCATATAAAATACTTTAAACAAACAAATGTATAAAAAATACTTTACCTGTAGACGAAAATAGTTGAAAATGTAAAAACTGGCAATGGTTTAAACCAATAAGGTATGTGATAAACTTTTACAGTTTATCTTCTCTTCTATGTCGGGATTAGCTTCCAGTTTAACCAGGTGCATCTGAATACCAGCAATTGATGTCCAACATGGAGCGCACTACCTACATAGGTAGTGCGCTCCTCGTAGTCAGATGACCACAAGCCAATTCCTAGCTAAGACGATCGCATCGAGTACTGAACTAGTTTGTATTCTCTAGCTCCAGAGGTGCCGCCGAAGAAGTTAACTGGCTGGCACTTGTATAGACGACAATCTTATGTACTGATGAGGAGACAAGTGAAATTTATTGAATATAGGATATGGTCCTTCTTAATTACGGTGAGTAAATAAACAAACACATAATGGCTTATTAGCACGCCTGTATTTCCAAAAGGGTAGGCTGAATTGTACACCGACATTCTTATCTCTAGCTTCTACAAATCTCATATAATGATACGAGTGAATAAAAAAATTACTGCGTACAGGCAGGGAAAAGAAATAAAAACACCGGCCAAGTGCGAGTCGAACTCGCGCATGAAGGGTTCCGTTAGGTGTAGGGAACATTAGACAAAACAGCAAAAAATATATATAGCCCCCCTGAAATATTTATTTTAATTTAATTATTTATTTTTAAAGTGAAAATATAACTAAATATTCTGTGAATATTTCAAGCCTCTACCGGTTGACGATATTAATATCGAGCAAAAAACGAAAAAAAAAATCACGTTTGTTGTATTATTTAAGTGTGAATGTCAACCAGATATGCCCAATCCGCCATGCCGCCATCTGTCGAAGTAATCAGCTGTCTGTCATTCACTCTGACGCAACAGCAAGAGCTAGTGTGGGGAGAACGAACGGTGCAACGGATCAGTTCGAATCCGAGAGGCGAGCCGTTCGCATCATCAACGAGCCCTGCTCAAAATAATGTACTTTAAAAAAAGGAGATATTCTACAGAGAACCTTTACAAACTAAGTGATGTATTGTCAGTTAGGAAATTATACATTACTCAAACAACTTAAAAAAAGCACAAAACCTTACCTTACAACTCGGATATACTCTCTAGGAGAAGGAAACACAATATAGTTCAAATACCTATAACCAAGACCAAATTCGGATCTATGCAATTCAGTAAACGATCAGCTCAATTGTATAACAAAATAAATAAGGAAATTTTCGTATATGCAAAACCTTATCATATATGTAAGGAAATGTTAATTGACTGGATAAAACCACTGACATATGAAAATACTGAAGCCCTCCTACAAAACGTAACTTAATACATGTACACGACCCGCTCACGCTCACACACACACATACGTAGACTCTCCCATACCTTCACGTTCACTCACACACACATATTCATACATCTACACATCCTTAACACTCATTACACTCAACAACACACACACACACACTCATGCACACACTCACTCATGTTCACATAATTATATTTTGTTAGCTTGTTTTACTGCACCCATGTACTGTTTTTATTGTGTTTTAAGTAAGTAAGTACCTACTGTTGTGAAGGAGCGGAGTCCTCTAATACAGGCATAATCTGCTTAATTGAAGACTCCAAACCCAAATTGTTTGTGTATTATTTTTGGACACAATAAACGTTATTATTATATTATTATTATTATATTATCATGAATACTCGCTACGTTTTTGGTGGAGTGTCTAGTTATTTAGTGTACCTAATAATTAATCCTTGTAATAACATCCTGATTATATTTTGTGTGAAATACGTCGTTTGATTCTCCTCGCCGATCACCCACGTCCTAGTAAAATCGACCATGGAGCCAAATTCGTTTGTTCTCACTAGTTCGATTCATTGTGTTGTTCAGTGAGAATTTTTTTATCGTTCGACCGTTGTTTAGGGGAGGAAAACGATGATGAAGATGGATACGAGCCTTTTGTCATAACTGAGCCCAATAATAGCGATTTTACTATTACAAACTTATTATTTGCGGTTGGTGCAATAGCCGTTTCTAGGGATCAAACAGCAAAGTTAAGTTTGTCCTTTAAAAAAATTGTACGGGACCCTCGGCGTGTGAGTCCGACTCGTTCTTGGCCGGTTTTTTTTTATCTTATGTTATCGATAGGAAGATGATTACATATTTGATATCATCATCTGCCTAGCCTTTTCCCAACTTTGTTGGGGTCGGCTTCCAGTTTTACCGGATGCAGCTGAATACCAGTATTTTATATGGAGCGACTGCCTATTTTACATGATTACATATTTGATATCTGAAAGAATATTCAATAACAATGAAAATTCTAAAGAAAATAAAGATATGTTTTTACAAATTATTAGAAGTACGGCTTGTGGACAAATTTTACCAATTTTCTCTAGGTATAGTTTCTGATTTTATGCAGGCTGAAAACACCAATCATCACCTCTGTCCAATAACTTTAAACTATTCACAAACACTTTTTGTCCCCAGCAAATATTACTACCACTTGTAATTATGCTCGTGATCACAATTGCATGCAACAATGAGCACATGGATCCTGAGGACATAACACTGCTTATGAACCTGGACATGTACGGAGACCGCGAGGGCAGCGGCCGTGTTATGTACCACGTGGAGGGCCCGGACGTAACCCGTCAGGACGTGGACAAGGTCCGGAGACGGTTCCCCAAGGTCAACTTTGAGGATACTCATGATAATGCTACTGGTTAGTTACTATAAGAATAATATCGTATCGATTCAAATAGAAACTACGAATTTTACAACAACAAGGTGGAAACGGATCCTTTATGAAGCCGTACCAAGCATTCTGTACATCAAACTTAGTACCGCAAAAAAATTTGCTGGGAAAGGACTTTTTTGGGGTGATACATCACGTTTTACGGTAGTACGGTACGGTAGTAGTCAGTGTAACGCACTCAAAACATTGTGCTGATGGATGTATTATATATAGTACGGGGATCGTGAAGATCTACACTAAAATGATAAAATTGTGAAAAAAAAACTTTCAAAATCTCTGTAACTAGAAGATTCCCACCAGGTATGGTCCGGAACAAAAATATGATCACAATGGTGGGGAGATCAAATGCCTTTCGATTTCGTTAAGGGTATTTTTTTTGACACCCATTTATCTATACGCTATTACGAGAGCATTATCATATTATCGGCCCCGATCTACGAGCAGGTACTTTGTGTAGGTCGTAGGACTGAACAGCCAGGTGCATTACTTTAGAATTCCATCACTACTCTTCTCAAAACGGTGAGGGAAAATATCGTGAGGAAACGGATGCCTTAGAACCAAAAATTCGAAGGTATTATGCGACATCTACCCGTGGACTGCTACCACGCGGTCCCACTCTGCGTGGTAAGTAACAGTCCGCTCACTTTCATATAGAGGCAGCCTGTGGCCCAGCTGTGGGAACATTATAGGCTGATTATGCTATGATATGCTTATCTTTATTATGTACTTTCACCTTTTATATACAGTGGCCTTAAAAAGTTGGTTGAAATTATTCACTTCAGACTTTACGTCGCATTATCACATAACATTCTAGCATGCTGACGGTAACCAGCTTGTCACAGTCACGACGTGAAAGATGTTAACTTTTTTTGTTTGAATGTCTAAATATTTGTTATGCGTTGTATGTTTATTGTATGCGTTGGATATTTTTTTTCTTTCTTTTTGATAAATCCAAGCCTAATCCAGGTGATCTAGACAACGTATGGATATCTAGCAGGAGCACAATTAAACACGTCCGTACAGTACAATAGTACATTATGGTACAAGTGTGTAATGTTGGTAATCACCGCTGAGGCGCGATGCCGAGGACGGTAATTATCAATACACACGTGTATCATACGACGTTTTTCAACACACCTGTGAAGAAAATAATACTAAAAAGTCATTTTATTTAGTAGATAATAAATATTTTTGTCCTTGGGGTTATCAGGTAGTAAACTTTGGGCTTTACATCTTATATCGGGCGGTGTACAACATAAATCATTTTCTTCATAACTAGTACTTGTAATATTTTAATTAATAAATAACTATAATTTCAACAGTGAAAACGAGTTGTGAATTTTTTTTCGCAATGGTGAGAAAAATTAATCAGTTTTCCTATAGTAGAGGAGCCCAAGCGGGGATTTCGGGATTTACTAAAGCGCGGCAGATTAATATACAGGGGGATACCTTGTACCCGGTTAGGTACCTCCACAAAACATGAGGCCCATATATAAGGCCGCCCGTGAAGGATACAGGATCAGATTATTAAAAAAAAATTGACCATCAGAAATTCTCGAGCGCGTCAGATTAAGGTAGGGTGAGTTAATTACATCCTAAAAAGTGTATATTCCACTAATCTGACAATTTGAGAGTGACGTAAAAAAAGGGGAGGGCAACTAAGTTGTAAAAAAAAACGTCATCTCGACATTCTCGAGCGTAGCTAATTTTTTTTTTATTTTGATGGAAATAATTCAAGAATAATGAAAAATATATAATCTGACGATTTCCGCAAGCCGAAATAACAAAAATTCGTCGATAAAGTTAAATGCGTGCAGCTGCGTGATGCCTACATTTCCTTCTCCGGATTTCTATTCCTCTCTCACTCTTTCTCTATCTAATACTCTCTCACTCCGTCCCCACTCTGGTTTCTGTTGCCATGACGCCATCACAGCTGATCATAAAGACTCGTTCGTGGCATACAATACGGCCGACGTATCTTGGCGAGTCTGAACATAGGCTTTGCGAACTTTAGCGCATGTACACTCGTGAAGAAAAATAAGTATCAAAACACTTGGGAGACAGAAAGCTACAAAAATAACTTTATATAAATTAAAAATTTAATTTCAGTCCCTCACCTTTTGAAAGCGGCAGATTTTTATTATAAACACACACAATATTATTTACACTTAATACTTTTATTACATTTACACTAATTATTATTTAATCACTGTCGCTGAGGGGGGAAATCCCTAACATAAAGTCGTCGGCCCCTTGCGTACCATGTGAGGTACTTGGCATAGGTTCATCATCGTAATCGTCGCTTTCACTTTCAGAGTCAATTTCCGAATTTGAAGCTGTATTAATGATGAATTGTTCATAATATGGTCGCTCTTCCTATATTCATTTTCGACCTCTTGCTCTTTTCTGCATAAAGATAATGCAATGCATAAAAACAATTAAAACAAACTTATCACTAAACAAAAAACTTAACAATAATAATAACAATTAACAACTATAACAACGAAAACTTTTATAACCGACTGTACTCAAGACAGAGATAGCGACACGAACACTTTCGAGCTGGGAGAGCTCAAATGTATAGAAATATTATTTCTTTGAACTTAGCGAGCTCAAAATATCACATAAATTATATTTTGAGCTCAAAAATGTCATAAGTACAATTTCAAGCGCCCAGGAATGGAATTAGCGGGAAGTTGCAGGGATGGCCTTTAAAGTGAACCGTTTTTCTAATTTTTTTTTGTCAGATCAGGCGAATCCCTCTAGATAATCGTCAGATTATGAGACAGTACGTTTAGAACATAAAGATGAACCATATATATCTTAATCTGACGCGCTTGAGTATTTCAAAATGGCGATTTTTTTTTGCACATTATGAAAAGTGAGTTTGCGTCCCATCGAAATCGTCAGATTAGTGAATGAGAGCTTTTTTTTGGTGTACTTAACACTCCCTTAGAAAATCTGACGCGCTCGATTAATTTTTTTTTTTTTTCATTTTCAACCCTTAAATACAACCACCCGCATCATGCAAACGATCAGATTAACATACGTACATTATTAAAAATACGTAGGGCATTGATGCTATCAATATCTGATGCGCTCGAGGATGTCCATGCAACAGTTTTTTTTTACATATTTAAAAATCTATAGCCGCTTCCCCCACCGATGTAAAGGTATATATCATACTAGTGTTAGATACGCAGGTTTTGAAAATGAGACTCGTGGTGAGGTTGAATAATGGAATGAATTTATTTCGAAAAAATGGTCCCTTATATACAAAATCTGCTAATAAAAATCAATGCATAGTGGGTACATATAAAATTTAGTTTGAACACAATATTGTCAAAATACCCTACGTGCTGTATTAAATCTGTGAGGTGGAATATTCCGCTACAGTACACCCCCTCAAGCGAAGCGTACAACTGGTTTCACTATTCGTCCAAATCGCGTCGTTCTCTGCGTGTCATCATGTCCTTGTTCGTTCATAGTGTAGGCAGGCTTTAGTCGGTCGATCGAGACGTTGGTTACTCTTCCTGGTAGTTGGAGCTTGTAGTATTTCTCACTTCTTTCTAATACTGGATATGGACCTTCATATGTCGGCTGTAGTGGTTTTTTCGTGCAATCTTTGCGTAGATATACGTTTTCGCAGGTACGTAGGTCGGAGTGTACAAACATGTTGCTGTTGCTATGTGTGGTCTCGGCTGGTCGGAATGAGTTGATAGTGAGTCGCAGCTGTTCGACGAAATCATGACTCATTGGGCTTCCTTTTGTTTCAACAAAAAAATCTCCGGGTAATCGTAACGATGTTCCGTAGGTGTATTGTGCAGGACTAATCCCCGTGTCGCTGCGAGTAGCCGCGCGCAGTCCGAGTAGTACAGTCGGTAACTCGTCAAACCACTTTCCGTTCGCACTAGTAGCGCAGCGCGCGGTAAGTGCGGCTTTAAGTGTGCGGTGCCAGCGTTCGATGATTCCATTTGATTGTGGGTGATATGCAGTTGTTCTCGTTCTGTTTATTCCCATTAACTTCATTAATTCAGAGAAAAGATGGCTCTCAAACTGACGACCTTGATCGCTTGTTATCGTGATAGGACAACCAAATCTTGATATCCAGCCTTCATATATCATTTTGACTATTGTTTCTGCAGTTATGTCGTGGAGAGGTAATGCTTCGGGCCATCGCGTGTACCGGTCGATAATAGTGAGCAGGTACTTGTGTCCATGTTGTGATGGTGGTAGGGGCCCAACAATGTCGACATGGATATGTTGGAATCGTTCCGATGGTGGGAATGTTGCAAATTGGCTCGTTGTATGGCGACTGACTTTTGACTTTTGACAGGCTTCACAGGCTTTCGACCATCGTCCCGCGTCAGCGTTCATTGATGGCCAAAAGTATTTTTCCTTAAGTATTTTTCTTGTTGTGCGCGTGCCGGGGTGACTGAGGTTATGTACACTTTCGTACGCTGCTCGGCGAAATGTTTCGGGTAGGTACGGGCGAATATGTTGTGTTGATGTTTCGCATAGTATTTTGCAGTTTGTGTTTGGTAGAACTATGCGCTTCAATTGTAAGTTGCTTTGCTTCATTAGGTCATGTATAGTGCTGTCTCTTTCTTGCGCTGTAGCTAGTTGCTTGTAGTCGATCGTTGTAGGACAGGTGATGGTTCCTGTGTTGATCCGTGATAATGAGTCTACGACTATGTTGTCCTTCCCGCTGATATGACGAATGTCGTTTGTGAATTCACTGATGTACATGAGTTGTCTGGCTCGGCGCGGTGTCTCGCTGTCTGTCGATGTTTTATTTATTCATATTCATATTCATATTCATTTATTTCATAAACAATTTTTACATTGTGTCGAAAATTCATTAAAAACTAACACAACACGGATTTTAATGTTTACAATTCAAAAATAAAATAATACAATTAAAATTCGGTACATTAGCAAAAAAAAAAAAGTTATTAAAAAGTAAATGCAAATCATTTCAATAAAAATAAATCTGGGTAAGGAAAAAAAAAAAATCATGTCAATAAAAGAAATAATCATATAAGTACATTAAAACAGTGAATAAATTATGTCAATAAAAAAATTAAAATCACACAAATAAAAAAATTATGTCTAGTAAAAAAAAAAAATAGACATGTCAATAAAAAAATAAAAATTATCATGTCATTAAAAAAAAAATCATGTAAATTAAAAAAAGTAAATAAATTATGTCAATATAAAAAATCATAAAATCACACAAAAAAATAAAAATATGTCAATAAAAAATAAACATGTCAATAAAAAAATAAAGAATTATCATGTCAAAACCAAATACATCGTGTCAACAAGTGGTTAATTATCATGCTATGTAGTTTAGACATTCACATCACTGAGAAACTCATCAAGTGTATAATAGCATTTTTCTTTCAAAAATGACTTTAGCTGGTGCTTAAACTGATTTATATTATGAATTGACTTTAATTCTCCTGGTAGTTTATTAAATAGTTTAATTGATTGATAGCATGCAGCATGACTCACTACTTTTAAATGCGGTTGTATTTTATATTGTAAGTCCTTACGTCTTGTAGCTTCTCGCTTATTTCTGTCCTCAAGTGTCTCATAATCCCGCAGCTTTTTCATAAGGTCTGTTAGAAGAACTAAAATGTATAAACAAGGGACCGTTAATATCTGTAGTTCTTTAAAGTAATCCTTACATGATACCCACTGCGGAATTCTTACCATAGTTCTTATAGCTCGTTTTTGTATAACAAAAGCAGTATTTACATTGTACTCATAGCTACCTCCCCATAGAGCAATGCTGTACCTTAGTTTTGACTCAACAAGCGAGTAGTATACTATTTTTAATTGCTCGATAGAAATTTCATCTCGAAGGCTTCTAAGAGCATAACAAGCTGAACTAATTGAACTTTCTAAAGCTGATAGTTCGTTTTTCCAATTTAGGCTTTCATCAATGTAAATACCTAGAATTTTCACACTATCTACTAATATTATTCTATTGTCATTCAAGGTTATGTCAATTGAATCCTTGTTTCTCGACGTTGTTCTAAATAACATAGCGTTCGTTTTATTGGTGTTTAAGATAAGATTGTTGTTGGTAAACCAACAATGAAAGAGCGCCAGAGCTTTATTTACCTTACTACTAAGAGTTCCCATATCTTCCGCGGTTATAATGGCATTCGTGTCATCAGCAAAAAGAACGAGTTTAGTATCAGTTTGTTTTAAAATGAAGTTAATTAAATCATTGATAAACAAGATGAAGAAGATTGGCCCTAATATTGAGCCTTGTGGAACTCCTTGCCTTACTTGTTTTAGTCCCGATTTGAAAATTTTCTCACATTTTTCTTGTTCTACTTTAATTTCTACATATTGTTTCCTATTTTCTAAGTAAGACTTAAACAAGTTTAAGACTGCTCCTCTTACTCCATAATGCTCCAGTTTTGCTAGTAGTAACTTGTGATTTACTGTGTCAAAAGCAGAACTTAGATCAAGGAACAGCCCTACGACTTTTAATTTATCATTAATTCCGTTTATTACTTCCTCCATTAACGTATTAACTGCGTCATTTGTTCCCACATTTTTTTGATAACCAAATTGTTTGTAATTAAGAATTTTGTTGCGATTTACATGTCTAAGAAGCCTTATTTTTAGTATTTTCTCGAAAATTTTTGAAATTATAGGCAAGAGAGAAATTGGTCGATAGTTGTTGGGATCGGTTTTGCACCCTTTTTTATAAATTGGTAGAACTCTTGCTATCTTAAGCTGTTCCGGGAACACACTCTCGTTTATACACTTATTAATAAAATGTGCCAGTGGTTTTGCCAATAAGTCAATATGTTTTTTAAATATTTGTATTGGGATTTCATCATAACCAACCGATTTCTTGTTCGCCATTGCATCGACAATTTTTTTTAATTTCACCTGCAGTCACTGGTTCACAGGACATTTCTACACTAACTCTACTAACGCTATCTTTCAAAGTGTTTATGGCTTGTTCATAAGTATTGAGCTCCCCAACAAGGTCGGCTTTGTCAAACGTGTTCGAGAAAATGTCAACTATTTCCTGAGGATTTGATATTATTTTGTTATCTATTTTCAAAAGAATGTCTTTACTACTTCCACGTTTCGATTGAGCGTTCCTATGTCTATTTATAACTCCCCATATAGCTTTTGAAGAATCATTTGCTTTTTCAAGTTCTTTCCTAACCGATATACGTCTGGCTTTTTTTAAGACTGATCTATATATTCTAATGTAAGTTTTTACATACATCCCTATTTCCTCATTGCAAGTCATCTTACCTATGTTTTGAAGTATGAATCGCTTCATTTTGCTTGATACTCTTATTCCTTTTGTTGTCCATGGTGATTTACAAAATGTTTTAAGATTAACTTTTCGTTTCTTTTTTTTAAAACTACAGCGATCATTATCGCGTAGGTTAGCGGCTTGTGGTCGGTGAATATTATAAGATGTCTTCCTTCGAACATTTTTCTAAAATGCTTGACGGCCATGTATATAGCTAAAAGTTCTCTGTCGAATGTGCTATATTTGACTTGCGCGTTTGACAATGATTTGGAGAAATATCCCAGTGGCTGCCATTTGTTGTGTACATATTGTTGTAGTACAGCACCGGCGCACTTATCAGAGGCGTCAGTCATCAGTGCGATTGGTGCGTTATGTGAAGGGTGAGCTAGTAATGCTGCGTTTTGTAAGCCAGCTTTACATAGCTCAAATGCCTTCTTGGCTCTGTCGTCCCATACAATCTTTGTTTTGTCTCGTTTCTTGCTGTTGTGCAAATATGCGTTTAGAGGTGCTTGTATTTCGGCTGCCTTTGGAATGCAGTCTCTGTAGAAGTTGACGGTGCCAAGGAATCTTCTCAATTGTTCAATGGTTGTGGGTAGTGGAAATTTGGTGATTGCTTCAACTTTTTCTTCTGGAGGTTTGATGCCATCTGGTGAGACAGTGTGTCCCAAGAACTTGATCACTTTCTTGCCTAGTACACATTTTGATGGATTTATAGTGATGCCGTATTTGTTCAGTCGTTGTAGGACGGCTTGTAAATGTTGTCTGTGTTCTTCTTCTGTACTGGAACTTATGATGATGTCATCCACAAAAGGGTAGGCAAAATCGAGTCCGTGGAGTACCTCGTGAATAAAACGCTGGAAAGTCTGTCCAGCATTTTTCAGTCCTGGGCACATCCGGGGAAATTCAAATAGCCCGAATGGTGTGATGATGGCTGTTTTTTCGATGTGATCTTCCAGAACAGGCAATTGTTGGTATGCCCTATTTAGGTCAAGCGTTGAGAATATCTGCTTCCCGTGCAACTGGTAAGTGAAATCCTTCAAACGTGGTACCGGATATCGGTCAGCTTTGGTTATGGCATTTAATCTTCTGTAGTCTCCACAAACGCGTAAGTCTCCGTTTGGTTTGGGTACCACGTGAAGTGGACTGGCCCAGGGGCTCTTGCTTGGTCGGCATAATCCCTGTTCCATCATGGTTTGAAACTCTTTTTTCGCAGCTTCGTAACGGTGAGGTGGCAGTGGACGAGCTTTGCAGTATAATGGCGGCCCTGTTGTTTCGATGTGATGCTCGACGTTGTGCTTCGGAGTTTTTTTCATAGTGGTTAGTCTTGTAATGTCGGGGAATTCCGCCAATATGTCGTGATATTTTTCTTCCAGGTCTATGGTTCTGATGGTTGGTTCTGTTGATTTGCAAATGGACGTCTTCACTGACAAGTTAGTTATCTTGTCGATTAAACATTTTCCAGCAAGGTCGACTAGTAGGTGATGGTGCTTCAAAAAATCAGCGCCGATGATAGGCTTACTGACTGCTGCTACGACGAAGTTCCATCTGAATGGTCGTCTCAGGTTGAAATCTAGGTCTAATGTTTTTTCACCGAAGGTAGCTATTTCTGTGTTGTTTGCTGCATATAGTTTGAATGCGGTCGGCTTCAGGATTTCGCAGCGTCTTCGAGGAATGACGGATATGTTTGCACCAGTGTCGATGAGAAAGCTTAGATTTGTCTTCTTGTCTTTCAGAAATAGACGGTGTGATTTTTCCCAGGTGCTAGTTTCCGTCTCTGCTAACACCTGTTTTAGTTTCCCGAGCTTGAAAGGTGCTTATCTTCATAAGTACATGGTCTAGTACATTTATGCGCTTGCCCGCTGAACTTTCGATGATAATAACAAACGGAATTGTCGTTGTACTCGGTCCGTTGTTGATTTGAGTCCGACCGGCGGTTACCATGCGGCGATCTGTATGAACTGCGTGATCGATGACGCGCGCCTCGCCAGTTGCGCCCGCGCTGCCTTCCGTAGCGGCTGTGGTGTGTTTTTAATTCCGCTATTTCTTTCGCCAACATATCGATCTTCGCGTGAAGTAATGCGTTTTCATGATTTGTAGCCACAGGTAGAGTGGATGGTGTTGACGGTGACGACGTGTTGTGTACTGCTGATATTTGGTGGTGAAGTTGTTCCAGCATTTTGTCGGCCATTATTGCTAACTCATTTAGTTCGGTTTTCTTGGCTATAGTTTCGCTCACAGCTAGAATGGCGCGTACCGATGGCGGTAGGTGTTTCGTCCATATAACACGCAGCGTGTTGTCAGCGATGTTGTTACCGGCTAAATTTTGCATGCGGCGTAGTAGTTGCGATGGCTTCAAATCTCCTAGTTCCACGTTGGACAGCAGCCGCTCGAGTTTAGTGTGGTCGCTCTCGTCGTAGGTTTGGATGAGCCTCATCTTCATGGTGGCGTATCTGTTGTTTTCTGCTGCATTTCTAGTATCGAACATGATGTCTTGAATTTCGTCTAGATCTTGTAGATCAAGTTGGCGGATGAGCAGCTCTGACAGTTCCTTGTCGGTTAGTTTTCCAGCAGACACGATCGCTTCAAATTGCAGGAACCAAAGCTTGATTCTGTTTCTCCATAGAGGCGGTATCCGTTGGTTGTACGAGACGGCTGACAGTTCGTGAGATTCTTTTTGCAGTGATGTTGTTTCGCTTCCATCGCTCGTTTTCGTAGTACTCGGGTTCATTTTTGCTTCTTGGAGTTTCTTCAGTCGGGGTCACCACTGTTAGATACGCAGGTTTTGAAAATGAGACTCGTGGTGAGGTTGAATAATGGACTGAATTTATTTCGAAAAAATGGTCCCTTATATACAAAATCTGCTAATAAAAATCAATGCATAGTGGGTACATATAAAATTTAGTTTGAACACAATATTGCCAAAATACCCTACGTGCTGTATTAAATCTGTGAGGTGGAATATTCCGCTACACTAGCTTCTGCCCGCGACTTCGTACGCGGAATCTGTTGCTTATGCCAGCGACAACGGGGTCGTCAAAGTCGAAGACCTGAAACGTCTGATGTCGAATTTTAAGAGCCCGGAGACGGGAATACAACGGGATGTGCGAGACGATTCGAGACGTTCCAGATCTTTCATTTTTGTAAGTCAACAGGAATTGCCCATCAGACCGAACAACTTGTGCTAAGACGTCATTCCTATATGTGTTATGGCATAGCTGGGCTCTTGGAGTTCTACAACAGGTGTTCCAGATCTTCGATTTTTATAAGTCAACAGAGAGTGCTCATCAGATTGAACAACTTTTGCTATAACGTCATTCCTATATATATGTTATAGTGTAGCTGGGCTCTTGGAGTTCCACATCAGGTGTTCCAGATCTTCAAATTTATTCTCTCAGCAGAAAATGCCCATCACGTGGAACAATTTTTGCTATGGTACCATTTTTATATCTCTTATAGTTTAGCTGGTCTGTTACGGTTCTGCATCGGGTGTTCAAGTTTCCAAGATAAATTATAGCCTATATCTTGCCCAGACTTAATACATAAACAACAAAAAAGAAATCATTCAAATCCGTCCAGTAGTTCCAAAGATTAGCGTGTACAAACAAACAGACAAACAGACAGAATTTTTTTTTTGGATTCGTGCTCTATTACTGTTCCTAAACCCCCCTCAATTATTTATTTTTTAATATATTCAATGTAAAGACATAATTTTTTTACTGTTTTATTATATGAGCTCTTGGAGTTCCACATCAGGTGTGCCAGATCTTCAGTAGAAAATGCTCATCACGTGGAACAATTTTTGCTATGGTACCATTTTTGTATCTCTTATAGTTCAGCTGGTCTGTTGCGGTTCTGCATCAGGTGTTTGTTTCTAAGATAAAAGTCAACAGGAAATGCCCATCAGACCGAACAACTTGTGCTAAGACGTCATTCCTATATGTGTTATGGCATAGCTGGGCTCTTGGAGTTCCACAACAGGTGTTCCAGATCTTCGATTTTTATAAGTCAACAGAGAGTGCTCATCAGATTGAACAACTTTTGCTATAACGTCATTCCTATATATATGTTACTAGCTTCTGCCCGCGACTTCGTACGTGGATCCTGTTGCTTATGCCAGCGACAACGGGGTCGTCAAAATAGAAGATCTGAAACGTCTGATGTCGAATTTTAAGAGCCCGGGGACGGGAATACAACGGGATGCGCGAGACGATTCGAGACGTTCCAGATCTTTCATTTGAGTTAGTCAACAGAAAATGCCCATCAGACTAAACATTTTTATAAGTCAACAGGAAATGCTCATCAGACCAAACAACACTTGCTAAGACGTCATTCCTATGTGTTATGGTGTAGCTGGGCTCTTGGAGATCCACAACAGGTGTTCCAGATCTTCGAGGTGTTCCAGATCTTCAAATTTATTCTCACAGCAGAAAATGCTCATCACGTAGAACAATTTTTGCTATGGTACCATTTTTGTATCTCTTATAGTTCAGCCGGTCTGTTGCGGTTCTGCATCAGGTGTTTGTTTCCAATATAAAAGTCAACAGGAAATGCCCATCAGACCAAACAACACTTACTAAGACGTCATTCCTATGTGTTATGGTGTAGCTAGGCTCTTGAAGTTCCACATCAGGTGTTCCAGATCTTCAACAGAAAATGCTCATCACGTGGAACAATTTTTGCTATGGTACCATTTTTGTATCTTTTATAGTTCAGCTGGTCTGTTGCGGTTCTGCATCAGGTGTTTCTTTCCAAGATAAAAGTCAACAGGAAATGCCCATCAGACCAAACAACACTTGTTAAGACGTCATTCCTATGTGTTATGGTGTAGCTGGGCTCTTGGAGTTCCACATCAGGTGTTCCGGATCTTCGATTTTTATTAGTCAACAGAGAGTGCTCATCAGATTCAACAACCTTTGCTAAAACGTCATTCCTATATATATGTTAGTGTAGCTGGGCTCTTGGAGTTCCACATCAGGTGTTCCAGATCTTCAAATTATTCTCTCAGCAGAAAATGCCCATCACGTGGAACAATTTTTGCTATGGTACCAGTTTTGTATCTCTTATAGTTCAGCTGGTCTGTTGTGGTTCTGCATCAGGTGTTCAAGTTTCCAAGATTAATTATAGCCTATATCTTGCCCAGACTTAATACCTATACAACAACAAAAAAATCATTCAAATCCGTCCAGTAGTTCCGAAGATTAGCGTGTACAAACAAACAGACCCACAGACAAACAGACACACAGACAAACAGACAAACAGACAGATTTTTTTTTGGATTCGTGCTCTATTACTGTTTCTAAAGCCCCCTCAATTATTTCTTTTTTAATATATTCAATGTACAGACACAGTTTTTTTACTGTTTTATTATATGTATATATAGATATAGAAGATAACATTTTTTTCTTCTTATCATCTAAGCTTTGCATCCCAATAGGTCTCTACGACGACGCTCGAGTAAATCCCCATTTAGCCTCGTGGGCTCCCCTACTACTATGAGCGCATCTAACAATGGCGATCGCCCATAGACTAAAAGAATGAGGTTACCTTTTATTTGGCTTTTCGCGAATAGCGTTTTAGCCACGTACAAAATAGGGAATTTAACGTTTTCTTTATTAGAGAAAAACAAAAGTTATATTTGAGTGAAATTTTATTTATTAAAAACGTACAAGTTGAAATTAGCTGTTTAAAAACGAAGTTGCATGAAATGATAAGCAATAGGTACATTAATTAATTTGTACTATTGAACATGATCTGTTTTGTATCGAAACTTTTTTTAAGAACAAAGCAACAAGCACCTCAACCAATAAAAAAAAACCTATAACTCACTTGTGAATAATGGTAATGAAAAAGTCACAGTTTGATTACAGGTGTCATTATGTGCCAAATTGCGGTGAAATTAGAGCCATTTTATGAGCAAGTGTGTTGAAAAGTATTTATTACGGCAAACATGGCGGTAGGGCGGTCAAACTTTAGTAATGAAATATGTGCACCTACTGCCTCATACCCATATAGCACACCCTCTCACTTACAACATAATTATACTTAGGTCTAACAAATTAACTATCCAAATAAACACTTTCAATAGGCAGGCGCTTATCTATAGGCTTGTACCTATAACACATTTAATCTTTGTCTATTCCAAAATGTTTATCTGGTCTACGGACTCGCGTGGAACGGCCGCGCTTGGCCCATCCGCCGTCTCCACTTGGACTACACGCTTGTCGGACACGCCTGGCCACTCAAACATTGCCATGGATCTACTCTTTAACTGATTTACATATCTCTTAGAGTGTGAACCATCCTCCCCTACTACCATATAATTACGAGATCCCAGCTTCTCCTTAATTTTTTCACTGCACCAATTCCTTCCCCCAGTATAATTCTTAAATTCTCGTTGGATTCCTCCTGCGTTTTTTATTTGTAGTTTTTGCCTGCTACGTACCCGGCCTTCCACTGTCCTATAACCCTTGATCATATCTAATCTAGACTTAAGATTTCTTATTGTAATAAAGTCGCTGGTGATACCCCGTATTTATTTATTTATTTATTTATTTATCACAAAATCCACAGCTCTTTACAATCTTAACCTAAACTATTCTAACTAATCCTACAGCCAATTAAGGATTTACAATTTAACATCTATACATAGCAAAGAATACAGCGTGTGAGAGTGTGTGTGCCTGATGAGTTAAAGTGGGTGTGTGAGTATGTTATAACGGTGTGTGTGTGTGTGTGTGTGTTGATTGTCTGTATACCTTCTGAACAAGCCTACTTTTTTATTTATTTTTCGTATGGTAGTACTATGTTCAACATTTCTGTAAGCTAACAAATATGTTTGCAGCGCCGCTTCCATATCCTGCCCACCACGAAGGGATTTTTTACCAACCGCTTCTGCCCCTTCTGCCGCTTCATTAGAGAGGGATGGTAGATCGCCGAGAAAGTTAATTTCACAGACCTATGTCCAAATTCACAGTATATCTTGAGCAAATAAGAACACACACAGCTGCCTAATACTGTAACATTTATTATACATTCTAGTTGCCGTTTTTTTAACTGTTTTTTTTTGTTTACAGCGGTACTTAAAATGACCGAGAAAAATATTTATGAGTATTATTTAGCAGGAGTGGAGGTCAACGACACGAATGCCAAGGTAAGGGAACAACGATCTTTAGGACAACGAGGTCTCGAAAATGAACGAACGGCTACCCTATTTTGTCAAACTCTACGTTTTACGTTTGAAGAAGTTTGAAGAATTTTCTCATTTGAACTTAATCATAAATATTATAAGGTTTATAATTTTTTTTTTTTGCTCAATATTGCCACAAAAATGTGATATGACGCGCAAAATATCCGTCACAGGTTAAGGGAAACGCTTTCTTTTTTCGTTATTTGTCAGCGCTTCATCAGTTAACAGTTCTTTCAAAACTTTTAAAAACAAAACTTTCTAAAATAAGTATATTTATGTGATTTTTTTTTCCGTCATCAATGCTTTTTTGACTGTTTATCTTCGCGGTTTTGCGGGTAAAGGAAAACATCGTTAAGAATCCTGTTTGCCCGAACCAAAAATGTCGGTAAGAAGAATCGGGAATTTTTTGATTGTGCGTCATTTATTAAATTAGTTATTCTTTGACTATAGCCCGCATAGAGAAAGCGTGTGTCCCACGTGGGTTTTATTTCTAGCCGGCTCTGTCTCACTCCTGGACAAAGGTCTCCCTCCACTCTTTCCATTTCTCGCGAACCCACGCGCCCTCCTTCCAATTCCGACAGAGGGAACAATGTACACTGATTATACTTATTTCTCAGGTCCTATACAGTACAGTAGTCCGTCACACGGCTCCGGTCGCCCTCAACTTGCTATCCAACATGTTGGCGTCGCACTACATGTTGGGGTCCGACGGCCAGACTATTACCACTGTAAACGAGCCCATGAGCGACGGGAAACAGACAAATGCTGAACAAATTGCCAAGGGACCGATAAACGCCCACATATGGGGCGTCGTTATTGTATACAGTAAGTAATAAGTATGTCTTTTTTAGTTTATTTTTTTTATTTTCTTTTTTAGTTTATTACAAGCGATGGATGGGTTAGAGGAGGCAGCGTAGAATTCCCTGTATGGAATAAGACATGATGAGAGCAGGGAAGAAAAGAGAAGTTGAGAGTCGAGAAGTTCACTACGTCCTAGGTCCTAGTCCTGCTGTACTCCGAGGTTTAGATTTGATGATCCTTTTGTTATAGAGCATCGGTTTTGTTATCGCTAAAAAGCGATAACAAAAGGTTTTTGCTGATATTAAAGAACCTGTTGTTAGTGTGCACTTGCGACCAATATATGAATGTTATGGTAATTGGACTATGGAGGTGTGTATGTGGGGGAATGATTATTTGAAGTCTATTGGTTTGAAAAGAAAGCAGTTGTATTTGTATGGTCCTTCTAATGTCGGTAAATCAACGTATGTAGAGTCTGTAATTGCATGCACAATATGCAGGGTGATTTTTGTATGTGGGTGTGGATAACCATAAACTATGATGATGAGGTGTAGCGAAAATACTCGAAAGGAGTCTCAATTTCGATGAAAACTAAATCAAACACACTTGTGGTGAGATTAAACGAACAGGTGAATCTCGCTACTAACTTTTATACCTTATAAATTGTATTGGAATAAATTGATGGGTTTGATTTATTTGAAGTTTATTTTCTTCTTTTTAGCATTTAAATAAGAACTTGTTTTGGGAAATGGTTTTTACAAATTTTTTTTTTGGTTCCTTCGGCTTTGTTTTCCATCGGCTATAACCTTGCCCACTGGCTGATCCACCACGAGACAGATTTATATGCAAGATAAACCCGATATTGTATCAAGATTTTTTTGTTCCTCCGCAGCAATGATGTTCACAAACCTCAACAGTCTCTCACTACCCTGCAGTGAACGTGTGACAGGCACGCGCCATATCCACGTGATGTCAGGCTGCCCGGCCTCGCTTCATTGGCTAAACACGATGGTGTTCAACGCGGTCGTGTGCTTTTTGACGACTCTGGTGCCCGTGGCGGTGATGGCATTCACACTGGACAATGACAGTACTATAGACCAAGCGAACTTCTTGGGTGAGTTAGATTTCATCGTCAGACAGGATCGTGCCACATACTTTTATTCTTTGCGTAACTCGGCAAAATGTAAGGAACATTAATCTACTGAAATGGATTTGGGTTTTTTCTTTGTTATTTCCACTGTAAAAGAGAAATTGACCACTATTGGTTTCGCTATTTGTTTAAGTAAAACTTAGGTACATAATATTGATAATTATGATGATTGATGATTGAGCAACACACCCAGCCAGAAGCAAGCTTGACCCGGATAAGCCGGACACACCAGGGGGCACTATTTTGTGAGGAAAGACATGCTCTGGGATGGGAGAGGAAACCCGACCAACCGCAGCCAGTCGGGTACAATCAGCGGACTATGCAGCCTAGAGCCAATATAGGAATAGGGGTAAAAACAGGTACAATCCATAGGAATGAGCATTGGAGAATCATGTTCGTTTCTGGTGGTTGCGATTCTATTCGTTTTTGACACGTCTTATTTAAACTTTATTTTCGTGTACATGTTTCATCGTCAGTAGTATTTGTTTCACTGTCAGTTTCGCTAAGGTGATATATTCCCTGGGTGGCTGATTTGAATTTTTCTCTATCTGCTTCTAACTGAATCCATCTTCTTTGCTTTTATTGAAATTATCCATGTCTTGTTGGAGTGACTCGTTCCATGTATATATTTGTCTTCCAACTATTAGCCGTTTTATTAGCCGCTCTGGTCATCGGAGGATGTGCCCGTAGCTGCCTGCTTCACCCTTGCTACAGTTACGCAATCTTGCCAAGTTCTCAATCGCGGTAAACTTGTAAATGTTCGATGAGTCGACGTACGCTGCTTTGAACGGCATCCACTCAATGGCCGCTCCCGTGAAGACAGGTAGTTCAGTGACTTGTTGCGGAGGCAGTCGTACTCGAATCATTTCGTCCAACGTATTGGCAAACTGTTCTATCCCTAAGCGACGCTCTCTTCGGATGGGCGACCGCGAGACCGATCGTTGTCTTCTTTGTTCATGTCTGGTGGGGGTTGTGGCGTCGACACATGTCGCGTCCATGTTCTTCATTAATCGAATATCTCAGTCTTTATTTTAATTTTAAAATCAACACACGTTTGGATTTCTATTTGATGGTTTGACAAGTTATCGTAATTAATGGCGCAACGTCCTTTGTTTGTCCGCTTGTCCTTTCTAGAATTGTAAGACAATGTCGGACTACTCGTAAAACGATAAATCCCTTATTTTAAAGGGTAAACGCTCAGGACAGGCCTTTCAAAGAATTCTAAACGTTAAAATATCCGATTTCTCCGAGCAACAAACAATTGCCAAGCCACATCTGGAAATAGTAAACCATGGTTAAATGGATGTATACTGAAAACAATCTATACATTTGCACAAAAACGGTCATAAAATGACCCTGTGAAAGCGTGCCCAGTCACCGCGGAGTGACCTTTTGGAGAAACAATGGAAAAATGAGAGTGTGGCTTGGAACAGCCACATGTTAATTTACACAAATGCATTCGCTGATGCATTATTACAAGCTATGTTATATTATTTTAAACATAAAACGGTTAACGCGGAAATATTGTTGACAGGGAGGCCCCAATATATTATACTAGCTGTTGCCCGCGGCTTCGCCCGCGTGCAGTTCGGTAACTGTCCCCCTGAATCATACTAAAGGGATAAATATTGTCCTACATGTTAATCCAGGCTATAAACTATCTATGTGCCAAATTTCATAATCATCACAATTTATTATTATCATCACAATCACAACCACCATCACCATCACAATCATTATCACCATCACCATCACCATCACAATCACCATCACAATCTTGATCACAATCACTATCACTATCACAATCACTATCATCATTTTAACAATCATTATCATCGTAAACACAATCATCATGATCACAATCACCATCACTATCACAACCACAATCATTATCAGTCTCATCGCACGCGCTGTGCCGTACGGTCACTTTCGTTACCCACTTCTATTGCGTTTGACCACCGTTCCAGCGTATCTCAAATATTTTGCGTACTGTATATAAAGACCGAATTAGTTATGAGCTCACACAAGTGCGGCGCCTGTGAGGAACCACTGTTCGATGGAGTTCATTGCACAGTATGTAGTCATGAACTACACTTCCACTGTGCTGGGATAACAGAGGCCGGATACCGGAAGCTGGGTGACAGAAAGCTGACGTGGCGCTGCAGCAAATGTAAAATAGCTGCCACTACTCTACCGCCAGTGTTAGCTGCCGCTACTCAACCCCCATTGTCACCAAGGCTGGAATCGGAATCGGTTATCCTTAGTGAGATAAGAGCACTCGCTGAGAAACTAGCTCCTCTAGAATTTTTAAAAGATGAGATAACTGCGCTTCGTACGGAGTTTGCTGATCTAAAGTCTTCAGTAAGTGAAACGAATAAGGAGCTAAAGGAGTTTAACGTGAAAATTAAAGAGATGGAAGCGCGCCTTGTACACGTCGAGAAGGTCCATGAACAGGTGGACATCCTTCAAGCCCGCTTGGACAAGCTAGAGGAAGATAATAATGCTAAAGAGCAATGGACTCGATTGAACAACATAGAAATAAAAGGTCTACCTCAGAACAATCACGAGAACCTGTTTGAAATCATCTGCAAAATTGGCACTAAAATTGATTATCCCGTGTCTAAGGCCCAGATAAACTTTATAACTAGGGTACCAACCCGTGAGAAAGATCAAACGAAACCTATCATAGCGAGTTTCTGCAACCGTTACGTGAAGGAGGACTTTATTGCTGCTGCGAGACTTCTTTTCAAGACTGCTCCTTTAACTACAGGGCAAATAAACCTACCTGGAAACCAACGGATTTACGTCAACGACCACCTGACGCTACAGAACAAGGCATTGCTGTCTAAAGCTAAAAAAGCGGCCGCAGAAACGGATTTTCGCTACATCTGGGTAAAACACTCCAAAATACATGCGAGGAAGGCCGACACGTTTCCTACAATAGTGTTAAAATCGGAAAAAGACCTCATAAAAATAAAATAAAACCATGTCAATACCAATCTAAACCTATAAATATAAACAAAATGTCTAAGTCTGGTCGTGCAATGTCAAGCATTAAAAATAAGTTTGAGAACCGTGTGCAGGTGAGTGCTACCAGCGTATTCCACCAACTATTGTGTCGCTCAATAGTGACGTGTAAGTTCATTTCTAAATGTCATTATCATGTTTTTTGTTGTCGTTATGCCAAATTAGCCCTTATTTTCATAACATTACAGTGCAATTCTATTTTCTTAGCCTACTCAGTTGTGACTCAACGGGCCTATGTCGCTTCTTTTGTTCCTTATCTTAACCCATTCGTTGCGAGTGTTTCAAAGTTCCGTGTTTTTATACACTGTGCATCGCTGTGCCTAATAAATTCCTACCAGTTTCTTTCTTCTACCTTCATCATACTTTATTATTGTTGGTATTCTATGCATTCGTATAGATTAAACGATTTACTAAATTCACTACAAATTATTATATATAATTATTATCTTATTAAAGTTTCTAATACTGTTGTTGTTAAGCTCAAAAATGATTAATATATACTATCAGAATGTACGAGGTTTGCGCTCAAAAACAAACGGTTTATATCGTAACGTTTGCATGAACTCTTATGATGTTATTATATTTACGGAAACATGGTTAGTGGATAGTATTAGTAACAGTGAGTTGTTTGATGGACGATATCTTGTCTGGAGGCGGGACCGGGATTACTGTCGAACGGCACAGACACGGGGAGGTGGAGTGTTGATCGCGGTGAGGAATGACCTGACCGTTGTGGAAAGATGTGACTGGCGTACCTCGGCCGAGGATATATGGGTATCCATCGTTCTGAAGCGATCTAGACCAGCGGTAAGTTACAATATCAATATCTGTGGCCTGTATGTGTGCAAAGAAAATGTTGGTAACTCGTACTTAACTCAATTACAAAACTTCCACGCCAAACTAAACAACTTAGTATCTGCCTACCCCTTGGATACATTTATAATAACAGGGGATTTTAACTTCGGCGGCGATGTGGAATGGCAGCAGTCTGACGATAGTTCTGGATTGTACCCTGAGAATGTGTCCGTTCGATGTATTTTGGATTTCTTTGATACAATAAATGCGTGTAACTTGTCCCAGTTTAATGGTGAGCGTAACGTCAACGGTAGACTATTAGATCTTGTTTTCTCAAATAGCGCAATAAAAGTGAAGGATTGTGATGACCCGCTGGCGGTGCCTGTTGATGTACACCATAAACCGTTGATTATTAATGCTGATTTCGTTGAAGTTCATAAACTTATTGAGAAACCTAACACAAAATACATATTCCATCAAGGCGATTACACTGCAATTATGTCTGCACTAGATCTTATAGACTGGAATATGTTGTTGTCTGCTGGATCGGGAGTGCCCCAAGGCTCAATCTTAGGACCGTTATTGTTTACAATATTTATTTCGGATATAAAAAAATGCTTTAGAAACTCACATATCCTATTATATGCAGATGACATGAAGGTTCTAAAGTCCATACGCACATTATCTGATACTGAGCTACTTCAGTCCGACCTTGACAGATTCGTACAATATTGCAAAACCAACAAATTACAACTAAATGTATCCAAATGTTTTCACGTAGTATTCACTCGCCAGAAATCTATTATTGGCCCAGGGTATACACTAGATGGTACTTACATAAGTAAGGAAACAAGTATCAGGGATCTTGGTGTGGTACACGACAGCAAGCTGCTTTTTGATGATCATATAGAAACAGTTGTCAACAAGGCGTTCAAAGCCTTGGGCTTCATTATTAGAGCATGTTCTAGCTTTCGTTCCCTAAAACCATTAAAAGTTCTTTATTGTTCCTTAGTGCGTAGCCACCTTGAGTACGTTTCGCAAGTATGGAATCCTCAATATGAGATTTACAAATCTCCCACAGCATATAACTTTAATGGTCAACAGCTGGAAGAAGTGGATTCTATACGAGACCTTGGCGTTCAATTTGATAAAAAGCTTGGTTTTGTTGAGCATATTGACAAAGTTACACTAAAAGCTACAAAAGTACTAGGTTTCGTCATGAGAGAGTGCAAAACCTTTAAAAACGTTAAAACTAAAAAAATTATGTACAACTCGCTAGTTAGAAGTCATCTCGAATATTGTAGTGTTGTCTGGTCTCCTAAATATAATGTGCACATCAAGCGTATCGAAAGGTTGCAGAAAAGATTCTTATGGCATCTTACTTATCACTGTGGTATGGGTAAAAGTTTGAAATCGTACCGGGAAAGATTAAAATATTTTAAGATTGTTTCGTTAGAAAAAAGAAGAGATATGTTGGATTTAATTTTCCTTAAAAGACTAGTAACAGGCTCTTTGAACTGTCCCGAGTTGCTCAGTAGAGTGTCCTTCCATGTGCCAAGAAATCTACCAAGAAAATCAAACAGGAAGCTGTTTTGCATGCCAAAATGTAATACAAATTTAAGGCAACATTGCTCATTATATAGAATGTATGCTGTATGCAAAGAACACGATGAAGACATCGACTTATGTCATACATCTGTACCTACTATCAGAAAAATGTTTAAATGTAATTCTCAGAATAATTAAATATCACTCTGTTTTCTTAACTTATCTTTTATATATATATATTTTTTTTTGTATCGCTGTTTAATATATAATTAGGCGCATAATTTAGTGCATGCAGTGCTCTTCTATAAGTAATGGGGCACTTAGACGTAAGTTTGAAATGTTGTACTATATACTATGTAATAGTGTACCTACCTATTGTTGAAGAGCCAAATAAAATAAATAAATAAAAATCTCGTATTGAGTCTGTTCAGAGAAAATTTTTGCGGTACTTAGACTTTAAGGCTGGGCAATTCTCAGTTGACTATGAACACCGTTGTAAGCGATATCATTTCTTACCGTTGGAGGTAAGGCGTAATATCAGTGATGTCTGTTTTTTAGTTAACATCGCAAACGGCTCGGTTGATTGTCCCGAACTACTCAGCAAAATACTTCTTCGCACTAATCTGAACAACCTAAGAAAACGGCCTCTACTCCAAGTACCATTCACATCGACTAAGTACAGGCGCAACGCCTTCTGCATACGTAGTGTTATAGCTCTCAATAGTTTACCATCACACCTGGAAATCGATTTATTCTGCACCAGCGCACACAAAATTAGAAAGATACTTAACAAAGAGTATTTTGGTGACAATCATAAATAGCTTTTAATTTTGATCTTGACACTGCACGACTTGACATACTTAGTATACTATCGCAACATATATGTTTACATTGTAATTACTTTACTTACTTAAATTGCTGTAACTGGTTAACGCAAGTAACTCATACCTAATTAGATATAATACATGTGGAAGCTTGTAATTAGCAAATGTCACTACTTATGCATGATATTTATAATTGTTATTAGTCTGTAAGCTTTCTTTAAAATTAAATAAATAAATAAATAAATTATCACAATCATCTTCACCATTATCACCATCACTGTCACAATCACAATCACCATCACCATCGCTATCACCATCACAATCACCAGCACTATCACAATCACTGTCACAATCACAATAACCATCACCATCGCTATCACCATCACAATCACCGTCACTATCACAATCACTATCACAATCACCATCAAAACACTATCACAATCACCATCTTCGTTATCACAATCATCATCATCGTAATCACAATCATCATCATCGTAATCACAATCATTATCATCGTAAACACAATAATTATCATCGTAATCACAACCATTATCACAATCACAATCTCCATCACTATCACAATCACAATCACAATCACAATCACCATCACAATCACTATCACTATCACCATCACAATCACCATCACGATCACTATCATCACTTCAACAATCATTTTCATCGTAATCACAACCACTATCATCGTAATCACAATCATCATCGTCACAATCTCCATCCTCGTCATCAATATTATTATCATCGTAATTACGATCATTATCATCGTAATCACATCCACATTCATTATCACAATCACCATCACTATCACAACCACCATTACTATCACTATCACAATCACTCACCATCACAATCACCATCACAATAATTATCACAATCACTAACCTCGTTATCACATTCATTATCATCGGAATCACAGTCATCTTCATCATTATCACAATCACCATCACTGTCACAATCACAATCACGATCACCATCGGTATCACCATCACAATCACCGTCATTATCACAATCACTAATACAATCTCCATCACAATCACCATCAAGATCACCGTCACAATCACCATCATCGTTATCACATTAATTATCATCGTAATCACAATCATTATTATCTTAATCATAATCATCATCACCACAATCTCCATCCTCGTTATCACAACCATCGCTATCACCATCACAATTACCATCACAATCACCGTCACTATCACAATCGCCATCACTATCACAATCACCGTCATCGTTATCAAACTCATTATCATCGTAATCAAAATCATCATCACAATCATCATAATCATTATCACAATCATGATCATCGTAACCACAATCATAATCATCGTAATCACAATCATCATCATCATCATTATAACAATCATCATCATCGTTATCACAATCATCACAATAAACCAACAATAACCCTGTATAGAAGTCGAATCCGCCATCTTCTGGATCTCATAATAAATGCCATTTTCGAAATCAGCACCCCTGATAGTCTCGGTTTCGACACCTATATTGATTTTAAGACATTTCAACCCCATCGCACCCCAACAGGGAATGATGGTATTTCAGGTCCGCCACATTAAATCTTGAAATCGTTGTTTTTGTAATACACCCGACCTAATTCACCATACAAACAATACCTATGTTGAATTTCAGGCTTTTTTACCCCATTTCCCCCTTTAGGGGTTGGATTCTGAAAAAATATGAAACACAAATGTTAACTCATTTATCGATAGGAGTACTCCTGTTAAGTTTCGAATAAAGTAGTCTAACTAATATTTATTCCCCATGTAATAGTTGGACCCCCGTTTCAACCCCTTAGGGGGTTAATTTTGAAAAATCTTTTCTTAATGCACCCATAAACCTCATAAAGAACCTATGTGCCAAATTTGGAATCTCTAGACTCAGTGGTTTGGGCTGTGCATTGATTTTTATACTTTGCCACCCCATTTCCCCCTCTTAGGGGTTGCATTCTGAAAAAAACCTGAAACCCGTTTCTACTCATTTATGAATAGGAACACTCCTGTGAAGTTTCGAATAAAATAGTCTAACTAATCTTGTTTCCCCATACAAACTTTGGAGCCCCGCTTAACCCCCTTAGGGGATGAATTTTGAAAAGTACTTTCTTAATGCACCCCTAGACCACATAAGGAACTAATGTGCCAAATTTGGAATCTCTAGACTCAGCTGTTTGGGCTGTGCATTCATTTTTATACTTTGCCACCCCATTTCCCCCCCTTAGGGGTTGAATTCTTGGGATCTCATGGCGACATGGAGAGAGCGACTGTCGCAACCCCGTGCAGGGCACGCCACGATAGTGGCGATAAGTCCCCTCTTTGAGGAGTGGCTTGAGAGACGCCACGGCGTCCTCACCTTCCGCCTGACGCAGATCCTCACCGGACACGGAGTGTTCGGGAGGTTCCTGCACCTAATCGGGCGGGAGGAAACGCCCGGGCGCTTCCATTGTGAGGATCGACCGGAGGACACGGTGGAACACACGTTGGAGGTGTGCCCCGCGTGGGCGAAGCACCGCCGTGTCCTCGAAGCGGCGATCGGCGGCGGCGACCTCTCGCGTCCGGCCCTGGTGCAAGCTACGGTCCGGAGCGAGACGGAATGGGACGCCGTCACCTCCTTCTGCGAAGCAGTAATGCTAGAGAAGGAGGTGGCGGAACGTGAGAGGGAGAGAACCTCTCAACGTCCCGGCCGCCGCGGGAGACGCCCCGGGCGTCGGGGGCCACCACCACGTGGCCCCCGGCCACCGTAGGCGCGGGCCTGTGGACGGTGGGCTATGGGCTAGCTCACCGTCCGTCCGTCTCATGACGACAGGCCGTGTCGACGGCACGTTCGTGTTCCACGCGCGCCTCAAAGAGAGTCAGCAAAAGGGAAGGGGTCCGTAGGGACCGATGCCTGCCGGGGTTGCGGGACTGTTCGAAAGAGATACCGTGGCCCCGGAACACAAAGGGCGATGAAGGAACATGGATGGGTTTTAGTCAGTAAAAGTCTGACACTCCCTCCTGCTCCGCCCAGAGCGGGAGGGGTTATTTGATGATTTCCCATGCGAAAAAAAAAAGGAGTTGAATTCTGAAAAGAAATGACACCCGTTTCTACTCATTTATCAATAGGAGCACTCCTGTGAAGTTTCGAATAAAATAGTCTTACTAATCTTGTTTCCCCATACAAACTTTGGAGCCCCGTTTAACCCCCTTAGGGGGTGAATTTTGAAAAATCCTTTCTTAGTGCACCCCTAGACCACCTATGGAACCTACTTGCCAAATTTGGAGTCTGTAGACTCAGCGGTTTGGGCTGTGCGTTGATAGATGAGTCAGTCAGTCAGTTTCTTCTTTTATATATTTAGACATATATTGATATATTATGTTGTTATTCATGCAATTAGAATTATACCTATGTGCGGTCGGTGCAAGTATGAAAACTGGGGAAGTGTCCGAGCTGGGCTTTTATATCTTGCTCTCGATGGCATCTTGGACATCGCGCCAGTCAGCAACTTCAGTGCTCGTATGCACAAAGAACACAAACACTACACTGCAGCACTGCACTTAAATACGCGAACGTTTCAACCCTAGTCTTACTAATCTTACTTAAGTTCACGACATGCCCCTCGAATTCATGGTTCACAGATCATACTATTCAAATACACACGATTATAAACTTCAAAACGAATAGAATCAATAGTAATACAGTATCTACACAAAATCACTAAGTAATGGTACACCAACCGACGTCCGGGACGCACAACAATGAAACCTTCGTCGCAAGCGCACCAGATGGGCGACCATTCACGGCGGCTGTCCGAACCGAACTCCGAATCCATTCTTCTTTGCTTTTATTGAAATATTCCATGTCTTGTTGGAGTGACTCGTTCCGTGTATATATTGGTCTTCCAACTTTTAACCGTTTTGCCTTGTATCTTATAGCTGCGGGTAGTAAGTGAGCCCGTGCTCTGATTACTAGTTTTGTTTTCGTTTAATTAATGTGGAGTCCGACTGATTCCAGCAATGGTTTGATTTTGGTGACTATTTCGTCCACTTCACTGAGATTATTTGTTACTATTATCACGTCGCATGCAAAGGACAGTATCATAAGGAGTTGAATCTCATGGTCCTGGTCTAGATGAAGGCATTCTATTTCTTTTTCTAATGTTCTGAGAACGTCGTCCATTACTATGGTGAATAGTCGTGGGGATAGCGGCCATCCCTGTTTGACTCCCTTGTCATTGTGCGTCGATTCCGTTTGCTATCCAAACCATTTTATAGAGGTGAATTCATGAATGCATGCCTTAATAATTCTATTTGTTAGTTCTAGTAACTAAAATGTCTGTAAGAGAGTTTAAGTCCAGCGTATTGAAGACTTTTTCGATGTCTAACGCCAGCACGTAAGTTTTTGAGCCTGATCTCCATTCCTCGAACTCAACAATTCTCCTAAGTGTGTACATATGGCCGTCAGTCGATCTATTGCAAAGAAAGGCTGCTTAGTAGTTTCCTAGTTCTTTTATTGAAGCATCCAGTTTTCTTGGAAGAAATCTTGCATATATCCTATACCCCACGTTACACATAGATAACTTTCTGTAGTCATTAATTCCGTCTGGCTTAGCTTTTTTAGCCACTGGAATTTGGATCGTTTTGTTCCAAGACATTGATATATCATTGCTTACCCTCGAATAGCTCGGACGCCGCCTTGTCAGTACCTGGTGCTTTGCCGTTGCTCATGCTTTTAACGGTATCACTTATTTCCTCTTCCGATAGTCCTTTTTTTGCGTCAGATGGGTTTTCATTGGGTAGGAATTCTATGTGTGGGCCTGCTGACTTTTTTAAATCTTCTTCCCACCTTAACATAGGTATAAAACGTTATTTCTTTTTATGCTTCATGTTCATTTTATGTCTCCTGTAAAATTCGTGTGTGACTTTCATGCGTTGCGATGGATGAGTTCCGCTTAGGTTTATAAAGAATATTTCGCATTTTTCTCTTCTTCTTTATTTTTTATATTTTGCAGCCCAGGCACCATCTTTGTATTGTTGTTCGATATATCTTTCGTATTGCTCATCCGCACTTCCTTGGCTTGTGGTAGTAGGCAGGTTTCCCGCGAGCGCTAGTGCTATGTTCGGCTGGTCATGGTTCTCCTTAACATATTTAGCCAGGTCTCTTCTTAGCATGTGGTGGTCGAACGTCAGGAAAAATATGGCGTTTACTTGGTGCGCGATGGCCCTAAATGAACAGTTTCCGTCTCCAGTCATATGGGCTATTTCCATGCTTAAATTCGATGATAATGGGTCCTGTTTGTTTGTCTGTTAATGCTGCACCGTTTTTGCTTTCATTGTCGTGGCTCTGCAAGGATTCATTATGTGTTGCTTCTTCCTTATAATGTAGGTACCTTTGTAGCTCAGGTCTGCAGGAAAAGCCTATTACTGCTTCTGTGGACAATGTTTATTAGCGATCCTGGAAAGAGGGCTTATTAACTAATTAGTGTTTTGCTAGGACTTTTATTAATCTCTCGTTGATTTGGGTGGTTTTCATTTTACCTTTGTAGTATTAACGGTGGTTTAAGCGTAGCTTTGTCCGTTCGTTAATGGTCGAACTATGCAATCTGTTTTTGTTTCATGGATGATGGGAGAAAGTAGGGTTCACTTTTGAGTTATTGTGGGTTTATTGCTCAGGCCGGTCACCATTGTTAGATTATTGTATAGGGTTTGTGTGCTTGTTGGGCACGAAGTGAGGCAAAATAAAAATAATAATCTATTGTTTTATGGCATAACTATTTTTTTGAATTTAAGAGTTTGAGTTTGAGACGAACCTCGCCACAACACACACTTGCTGGCAAATGCGCGGAACGCAGTATTGGTACCCTGGTAGGTGCCGGTCACAGCGTTGCTATTATGTAATAGAAGGCCTGTCTTTATGTTAGGTAATTTACACGTGCGCATTCGTTGTCGCAGTATTGCAAGCTATGCTGTGGTATTTTTAAACATTAAACGGTATACACGGATATACCTACTGTTGACAGGGAGACCACAATACATCTCATATCAATATGTTTATGCTGCCATTTATACAATTAGGATTATGCTAGTGTGCGGTTGGCGTAACTATGAAAACTCGGGAAGGCTCTGGGCTTGCACTTCTGTTTTGGTGGCTGTTCTAGGCTAGATTGGGCACACAATACAACACTGGATTGATTTTTATATTTTGAAATGATCTGGTTTAGGTTCCACAAAGGAGCACTACATATTATGATTAGATAGGTAGCTCACGCCCTTAATAGTTGGTAGACGTAGCAATTATGTGGAGTTCTGGTTTTCTATATAGAGGCATTTATCATGCACAATAATGTATTTTGGTTATTAGAGACTTAATCGTTTAAATATGTATCTCGGATCCCGTCATGAGTACGGACGGGCGAATGGATCGAAAGCGCGCCAGTGGTGACATCATGCGACCTACTTACCAGTCTACCCCACCATGGCGGCTTTTACAGGGTCCTGATATTAACACCTCGCGGCGAGGCGGACATTCTGGGTCTGATCGCAGCGGAGTTAAAACGTCTTGAAACTTTACCCAATTAATTGTGCCTAGTGTTATTGTGTGAAAGTGTAATGTTAAGTAGTTTGTTACTTTACTCAATATATCTGTTTGAAAAGAGTAACCATGAAGTTTCTTGCTGGTTCTCGTCCATGGAAACGACCAACCCGAACCGTGCAGTGCAATGTCATTCACCAAATCCCGGCATTATTATACGTATACAAATAACAATAAAACAAGAGACATAACGTTTATATAAACCAGCTTCGGTGTCTATCACAAAACCTTACAAAATGCTACTTAGGAGTTGTCATCAATTTGATATCTACTATGCTTACATAATCGCATTAATTTAAGTATCGATACGAAAGCGTCTGTCAAAATGAGCTATGAACCATTGACCGACCAATGATCGACCATTATGAAGTTAGCAGATTACGAACTTTTAACAAAATGACAATGGCATCGTTCAACAATTATGAAATCAATGATAGATCATCATCATCATCATCATTTCAGCCGAAAGACGTCCACTGCTGGACATAGGCCTCCCCCAAGTGTCACCACATTGACCGGTCCCGTGCGACTCGCATCCAGCGGATTCCTGCAACCTTCACCAGGTCATCGGTCCACCTAGTGGGAGGCCTTCCAACGCAACGTCTTCCGGTTCGCGGTCGCCACTCCAGAACTTTTCTTTTTTTGTCACAATGATAGATCATTGTGACATATTGTAATAGCAGACTAGGCCCCCAGGTCTATTGACTTCCGCAAGACTTAAAAATTCAACTTTATTGAACACATTTAAACTTGACAATATTTAAAAAGGTCGTCGTCATTGTTTTTGTATTTCTTATTTATATGTTTTGGCGTAATTACTTTTAATATTCTTAGTTGTAACTTGTTGTATATCTGTCAGGTATGTAAGATAAGTTGTAGTATAAGGTGTGAATAAGGTCATCATCAGACCTTCAGAATGTGAAATGTAGTAGCACCCGTGCTCAATTACATAGAAAGCTAGGTCATTCTAACTATTTCCGTTACTGACAACCGATAAGCACTTACCTGAAGATGAAGAACACCTTGAGAATGTAACATGTAGAGTACCCGTGCTCAATAAAATTACAGGTGAAAGCTAGTCAAAGAATATAATAATTTATTTCAAAATAAATGTTAATTTTAGGTTTCTCAGAGAACGTGTTAGATACGGATCCCTGATGGATATCGCCGATCCCGCACATTCCTGCCTGTTTACGCCAACCGCACGGAAACTGTCTTTTTCAGTCATTCCATATTCTAGCATCGCATAGGTTTCACTACATTTATTGTAATTAAATATGTTTTTTTTTCGATCTATCGTCTGCAGTTTACGTAATTAGTGAATATGACAAAACTTTAGCCAGTTAATCTTCATTGTAGTATTGGTAATTTGCCGGTAGGGGCGCCAAATAAACAAAAATCAGAACCTAGGTCAAATCATCAAGGTCATCGAGCAATGTAATACCCTTAAAGCGTCAGAGTCAACAAAACTGCGGACGCTAGGTGGCGCTGAAGTTGTGCTAATATCATTATAGTCTTATCAATATCCGTTCACTAGTTGTTGCGTGAAAGAGCAACAAAATGTTTCCATCCTCACAGACTTTCACGATTATAACAGTAGTAAGATAAGATTTATGCTCCTGTTCTCCACATGTCTCACGGCATCATTGTATCTCTCCAGCCGGGCTCACGACGGTCTTGCTACTGGGCAGCGTGGCCTTCAGTGCGTTCGGTTACCTTGTCAGCTTCATGTTCAACACGATAAAAACCAACCTCATCCTCACCGCCTGGATCTTTCTTTTTGGTCAGTATTACACATAACTTATCATTATTATTTGCCTAACCTTTTTCATCTACACACATCAAAAAAAGTTTGTGATCACTTGGATAATTCGAAATCTTTTTGTTACATTTTTATAAAAAAAACTAGTGGACGTCACGCGGTTTCACCCGCGTAATTCCCGTTTCCGTAGTAGTACGGAGATAAAATATAGCTTATGTTACTCAGAGTGAATGTAGCTTACTAATGGTGAAAGAATTTTTTAAATCGGCGCAGTAGTTTTTGAGTTTATTCATTACAAATATACACACAAAAACACAAATCTTTCCTCTTTATAATATTAGTGTAGAAGTGTAGATAAAAAATAGTTTGAAAATAAAAAAAAAAGGATAGTAGAGAGCTAAGTTGTGATGATTTTGATAATGATAGTGTTTCGGGAATTGAAGTGGAAAAAAATCAGCAAGAAATAAATAAGGCAAACAGTATAAAAGAAACAGATTCCGAAAGTAACGATAATAATTTAGAAAGTAATGATAATAATTTGGGAACTAATACAAAATACAAAATAGAAAATAAATAAATAGTCTGTGGATGGGTGACCACCCATTACATACCGAGTTTCCTCCGTGCCTCGGAAAGCACGTTAAGCCGTTGGTCCCGGCTGTCATTTGTAGATCTTTGACAGTCGTTAGGTGGTCAGAGGCCCAAAAAGTCTGACAACCAGTCTTACCAAGGGGTATCGTATTACCCAGTAATAACTGGGTTGTGGAGGTCAGATAGGCAGTCGCTCCATGTAAAATACTGGTATTCAGCTGCATCCGGTAAAACTGGAAGCCGACCCCAACATAGTTGGGAAAAGGCTAGGCAGATGATGATGATGACAAAATACAAAATACAAAAATACAAAAATATTTATTACTTCTCAAACATTGTGTCATACATAAATTGAGGCAGCCCCAGTAAGTTACAATAGTACTTGTGTCGGGGCTGTCTCGCTCTTCCCATAGGTGGTATCCTAACAATGAAAATTAAGTCAACGAATATAATAAAAATGCAATAAAAAGGAAATAAAAAAAAAAAATTAAATGACAAAAAAAACAATGAAAAATTAACTAATGATTATGAAATTCCTGAAATACAATCACATGTAGAGATGAATAACTTGCCTAAAAGAGTAAGAACTAAGCCTAGTGGTTAGAAGATTGACTAGTGGTTAGAAGATTATGTTTGTAATAACATAAGTTTGTAACATTTTTAATTTTATTTTAATGTCTTGACAATGGGGATGTTGTGACAGTGACAGTTGGATGGACATTGATGACAGCCCGCCTTTTGAGGGTTGCTGGCGACTTGTAGGAGGACCCAGAAAATGATTGTAATGAGAAAGTTTAATTAAAGAATTTATTAAAGCAGTACTTATTCTTCTCATTCAAGAACCCAAGACTCCTAGAACACTTTAAAATGGTTGTTTAATATTTATTTAATTACCAGTTTTAATTTAATTATTTTCACACATTTGTCAAAAATCTAATAGGCTGTAAACGCTGTATTCGTTGTAAAAAAAATCTCCAGTTGCAAAAACGCGACATTTTCTGAAAATTTTATTTTTTTGTGTGATAAATTGATTATTTTTTGTTGTTGTTATGAGTTCAAGTACAAGTGATGAAATGGAATTAACTACACGATATTTTATCTGAGACGAAAACTGCGCAAGATGAAATTTAGTCCCCAAAATCTCGAAAAAGAGATAATTATGGCGACTTACGATAATTTTATTATTTAATTCTTTGTTTTGTTTTTTACTATTTCCCACAACTGTACTGAAAAACGTCGTGTGATACACGGGTGTAAAGGTTATTGCACCCTTGAATCACAATGAACTATTTTCAACTGATCATTATAATGTCCCGAATTACATTTTAACATTCTGAATGAAATGAAAGGTTGACTGAAAGGGACTTCCTTGTGGCATTTAAGTCCGCCTATATACCACTACAGCTGTACATTACGTTTATATAAATAAAATCTTTATTTCTGCAGGTATGTTTTTCCCCGGCATGAAGGCTGTTGATGAAATGAATGAAACGGACATTACGACGTACATATGGTACTGTCTATTTCCAATGAGGTACCTCTTCGTCCCGTTTACGTTGGCCAACACGGTCAAACATTGCATTTCAGCGGCCCGCGAAAACGCGAATTGCAAGTTCTTAAGGAAATATTGTCCACGTCTAATTTTCGAGGATCCCGTCACAACAAAAAAGTGTTGCGGTAAGCTTTGTTGCTGTTTATCAGTTAAAGAGAAATGTAAGTGTCACATTTCTCAATATTATTTGCTGCACCACACAAAACGCCTGTGTTTTGTGTGGTGCAGTGCAGTATTTGTGTCACATTTTTGCCGCCACAAAAGGGCTAGGCACGCGCCGTACATCCAATTGATTATTGTACTTTATTTTCATTCTTCCACCTAATTTTTTTACTAAATGTCTAAAAACTGTCATCGTAGCGGCATCCTCTCGCTCCGCATATTAATATTGTAAAATACAGTTTATACCAAATTAAAACACCAATACTCATTCAACAGGAGTATCATTGAGAAATCTGAAGCCCCAACACAGTGATATTAGGAGGCCTAAAATTGTGACATAAGCTTACCTATAATTAACCTTAGGCTAACCAACTTAGTGTATTTTTTAATAACTAAAAGTAAACCTGAGTTAGTAAGGCGCCCAGAACTGGTAAGCGCCTCACAAGAAAGGGGAGGCCTATAAAAGTTCATTTCTGTTGCACTGCCCTCAACTGTCAGTGAACAAAGCGGTGTTCGATTTGGTCAAGTGTTACAGTAAGCTCGCTTAGATGTCTCAACGTGGGCCACATCTATGCGATCTGCAAGCTCACTTTAAAGATCTTTTTTAAATCTATCGTAATGTTAAATATATGAGTCTGTGCGCTTGCGCCGTACCGTGAGGTTGGTCAAACTCCTGGGTCACCCTCCGTACAGCCCTGACCTAGCACCGTGTGACTTCTTTCTATTCCCGATAGTAAAAGTCATAGTACACATTTTCTAAAAACAATTAAACCATAACAGAAAATCTAATTTAGAAGCACAGGACACTCGATCAAAGTTTGTCCCAGCAAAAAACAAAATTTTGGTGGCACTTTTTCAACTTAGGTACTATAACATGAAGTTTCGTGCGTTTGTGATCAATTGCGTTTTTTATTTCGCACCTCTTAGTTGTGCCTTGGACTTGCTCGTAACAGGTGTGTGATTGGTGCGGGGATGACCCGCCTAAAAATTCATAATTCGTCTTGGGTGCAACGGTGGACAAGAATTGATAATTTTTTGGTGGATCGATTTGCTGTTGATTTTAACGTGTTTTAAAAGTAATAGTAGCTGCAAAACACCGCCCAACTTCATATTTTATCGAGCCAAGCGTAGCAGAAAAGATGTTTCAATTGGTCTGCAGTTAGACGAGTTTAGGGAGGAGATGAGGAAAATCGAGCAAAAAACGGCAAAAACAACACGTTTGTTGTATGTACACGTGTGGGTACACGTATACTCATTTTATTTTTAATTGTTTACAAAATTTAGCGAATGAGCAACTTCAATACAATACTTCATCCCCCTTTTCACCCCCTTGCGGGTTGAAAAAAAAAAAAAAAACAACAATTTACGTTGTGTTAGCTTCCAAATAAAAGCCTCTGATTATAAATGTAGTTATTATTGCTTCGAAAATTAAGGACTTTCCAAATACAACTTAATCCCCCTTTTTAACCGTACGGGGGTGGAATTATCAAAAAAACACTGAGAGACGTTTAAATTATATTTCAATCGTCACCCTAAACTCAAAATTTGAAGATCCCAACTTTAAAACTGACGGACTTTCATTATAAACTTTCATCCTCTATTTTATCCCTTTAGGGGTGGAATTCCCAAAAATCCTTTACTCCTTTACTTCCTTTACTCTTCACAAAAAACACACCCTCCAAGTTTCATGTCTCTAGGACCAGCGGTTTGGGCTGTGCGTTGAAATATCACCCAGTCAGTCAGTCAGTTCACCATTTTATACAATGTGTTTGGCTACCGCTTACCGATACTTATAGGGCATAATATTTAATAGCCAACAAATACACGCTTATAAATACTTGTTCATGCAAATAATACTATTTGGAACAACACTATTCGCGTGGCGCGTCACTAGCGCGCGTCGCCACGAGCCGGACTTCCGGTGTGTTGTGCAACACGTTACACGGGTCGCGGTGCGCAGCGCACGCGTCACATACTCACATCAAATTATTCGACTGGCGAAGCAGCCATATTTGATTACTCATATTGAAAATCTATATATAAGCGAACAGTTGTCGTCAAGTTATTGTTACTTATGAGTTGTGCTTTTAATAAAGCAGATTTGGACTTGGAAAGTTATTGTTATTTTGCCACCACGCTGCGCGGAGCGGTTGCGCGGAGCGGTTGCGCGAACAATACTCCTAACCCCACACCCCGCGAATGGCAGCCATTTTGTTTTTTTAATCGGCTGATCTAGGGTTGTTCAATTTGTACGATTACATCGCACATTTATTTACATCGCTAGCATAAGCATTTTCAACTTATTGTTAAGTAAATATTGAATTATAATTGAGTACACGTTCGCCCGTTTTATTGTAAACACCTTTGTAATAAATATTTATCAAGAAATTGGCAATAATATTTTCTTCCATCGAAACTTAATAAATGTATTAGCAAGCAAGGGCTCGTATCTCGTTTACAATTAAATGCTAATATCTTTGAATGTTAGAAACCTAGAGACGTACAACTGATTTTATTGCAAGGATAAAAAATGAGGCTATCAAATTATTCAATATTTTTTTTCTGAAATAATAAGCAAAAATAAGCCTTTCGGCTTCGTTAAGAGGTGTTTTACACCATTTATTTACAATGAGTATACAGGGTTATTGGTTCAGTCAACCTAGATCCGTTAAGGGGTTGCATTGTGCATCATTTCTGACTGATTTGACTATCAAACACCATAAACCCCGAACTGAACCGTTTTAGAAAGAAATTTAAAGTTTTTTTTATATAAATTGTACAATTATTTTGTAATTTGTGCCTCTAATTTATTTGATTGTGTAGTAGACAAGTTGTTTTATTATTCTCAACACAAAAATTGCAAGTAACTAAACAACCTCCTTCGATACAACAAACAACCTCCTTCGGTTCCTTTATCGATACTGGACCTACACCTAAGTTATGGCACGCGACTTCTTTAGCACCCTGTATAGATTGGAAGATACACTAGGACAAGTGACTTTTGGCTTCGTTAATCATCTTTTTAAACCTTTCATAATTTTCGTTTAAGCTGGAGAAGATCCGCGGTGCTATTTCTGCATTGTTTATGAAGAACCCGGAGAAGGCATTGTCATACTAACAGTGCAAATAATTATTTTAATGGTAAGCATGTATATTCCTACATGTCTCTTACATCCTGTATGTCGACATGGATATCTTGATGTTTTAGTTCTTTGCTTTCGGCTACCTACTAGTCCGGTCAAATTAGACCAAAAATAGGAGAGAAGGTACAATAATCTCCTACGGTGAGCTATGGGCTAGCTCGCCGTCCGTCCGTCTTATAATGACAGGCCGTGTTGACGAAGCGTTCGCATTCCACGCACGCCTCAAAGAGATGTCAGCAAAAGGAAGGGGTTAGCAAGGGTCGATGCCTGCCGGGGCTGCGGGACTGTTCGAAAGAGATACCGTGGCCCCGGAACACAAAGGGCGATGAAGGAGCATGGTTGGGTTTTAGTCAGTAAAAGTCTGACACTTCCTCCTGCTCCACCCAGAGCGGGAGGAGTCATTTGATGATATCCCACCCAAAAAAAAAAATCGCATAATAATTCGCACCCAGCTCAAATTTGGTAGAATTGTTTGAAACAACATCATAAAAGAAATCTTTATATCCTCATCGATCCGATACCTGGAAAAAAATTAACACGGGGCAAGGGTCAAAGGTCACAAAAACGGGTTTTTCGAGATTTTCAGCAAAAATCATAAAATTAGTTCAGACATTAATTGACACCATAGAGCCACCGTTTCTGAAATATAACGATTCAAAAAGTTGGAAGAGTTGTAACCGTCATAATATTATTATTATTTATTTATTTAGGACAGTATTTAAAACCATTAACACTAAATTAAATACTTGGCAGTACAGTATTTAAAACCATTAACACTAAACTAATCCTTTTACTCGGTCTTCTCGCAGAACCACAAACGTTGTAACATTATCGTTTTCCATTCATCAGCAAACAAGTCCAATCCAGGGTTGGTCTCCACAAGCGCGTTGAGGTTCGTAAGCATACGCGGTATAGGGGAAGTAAATCGAGCCACAGTGCGATTAAATGGGACATTAAACAATTTATGTTTCTAGCGAATATAATTTTATTATTTTGGAACAAATAATTGACACAGCTCCGTATGTAATTCCGGGGCGTTGGTATAACCATGTATAATTGTATACGCAATTGTTAGTTGGCCAACAGCACGCCTGACTTTAAGGGAATTAAAACTCAAACATCCTAAAAGAAACTTAGTAGGATACATGTATGGATAATATCCAAATACATGTTTGCAGAGGTACCTGAGAATAGTTTTTTGCACTTTTCCCAGCATGAGTGTTTAAGTAAACTCGTGAGGATTCCATACACAAGCGCTGGTTTCGAGCTTACACCGAACTAAGGCGTTGAACAAGAGTTTGATAACCGCCTGGTTATTAAAACCTTGACAGTTACGTAAAACAAAACCTAAGCGTCTGAAAGATTATTTAGCCAAACTTAAAATGTGTGTATGAAAGGTCAGTTTGCTATCAAACAGTACACCAAGGTTTTTCACTGTCGACACTCCGGTTATAAACTCGTTGTTCACACTGTAGTCGTACTGTATAGGGCTCCGCACGCGGTCAAAGCTCATAAATTGGCATTTAGTGGTGTTAAATTCCATTTTATTAATGGCAGCCCGTTCACTCAAGGCATTGATATCACGCTAGAGAGCTATACAGTCAGATAAATAATATGCAGATGTTTCCACGCCTCCTTTGAGGTAGTGTACATAGCGCATTTTTTTTAACGTGGGATCCCCAGTAGGCCTATTCCACGGATTCTGTTTAATTAGAAACTATTGAATTATAAACGATATTGGCAAGGTTTAAAAATGATAAAAGCGGTGTAAATAAAATAAAAAAAAACATGCGGGGCAGTCTGGGGACTGCCGATAGAAGTGAAAACTAAGTAGGTAACTTGTGAAACTTGTGACCTCATTTTCATTATTAGCGACCCCAAAAACCATAAAAACGACACCCATGAATAAAAAACCGAGAATTTTCGTCAGCGCCTTCTTGGATTTTCATTTTGACTTCATTTTCATTATCAGGGGTGTACTATGCCATATCGAGTGCCAAATAATCGAATATCAATTGATCGACAACTTTAAATCGAACGGCTATATATACACTCGAACGTTCATAATATCGAATGGTTAATAAATCGAACATTTAATATATCGTCACTCAATACATCTAGTGTTCAAAATATCGAACGTTTGTTGATCGAGCGATCAACGCATCGCATATTCATTGTATTGAAATATCACTGTACTGAATACTTTTTATACAGAGAACCAGAAACACAAATTTTACCAATAAATCACATTTTAATATTTCCGTCTATTTATTTTATCACACATCTATTCTATTTTTACCCACCAGTAGCCCACCAGCATTGGGAATAAGATCCGAACTGCCGGTGGTCAGGGCTCTTGAGATAGGAACCTCCTAACAATACGTGCCGTGTCTAGAAGTACCTACTCTTTTCTGAATCAAGCCCTAGATCCAGCTGCCATAAAAAAGGAAAGTGCTATTTCGATACAACAAATATGCGATGCATTGATCATCGATCAAACAAACATTCGATGTTTTGAACACTCGATGTATTGAGTGTACGATATATTGAATATTCGATTTATTAACCATTCGATATTATGAACGTTCGAGTATTTAGACGTTCGATTTATAGTTGTCGATCAATTGATATTCGATTATTTGGCATTCGATATGGCATAGTACACCCCACTATCAGCGACCCCAAAAACCACGAAAATGGCACCCATGAAGAAAAAATCGAAAATTTTCGTCGGTGCCATCTTGGATTTTTATGTTGACCTCATTTTCATTATCAGCGACCCTTATACCCCTCTTGCCTCCACCCCCTCCCCCTCTTTCTCCCATCCCTTCATTCCCGCCCCAGTCATAGTAGTGGTTGTGCCCCGCGCATGCCTATGTGATGCTACGCCGTAGTGAATTACTACAAGTGCTACGAATGGCTACGAAGCGCGACCGCACGCACGTTACATGACGATGAATTCAATGTTTTTCCTTCACCTAAAAAATGTCGCCATATTTAACATAAAAGTGTCTGTCGCTAAGATATGACTTGATGAGAAGGTAGAAATTTATGGGTAAGTCTTTGCGGATTTTGTACAAAAGTCCATCATGCCAAACACGGTCGAACGCTTGCGAAATGTCCAGGAAGGCAGCAGAACACAGTTGTTTACTTTCAAATGTGTAATTGATCTTTTCCACCAGCCTATGTACTTGCTCTACTGTACCATGGGTTTGTCTAAAACCGAACTGATGGTCGGGGATAAGCTTGTTGGCTGTAATTTCCGGTGTAAGACGTTTCAGTATTAGTATTTCCATGACTTTAGATGGAACTGGAAGAAGACTGATCGGGCGGTAAGATTTGACATCAGCAGGGTCTTTGCCAGGTTTCGGAATGATAATGATTTCTGCAACCTTCCATTGTGGCGGAATAAAGTTTTTCCAGAGACATGCGTTGTATAGATAGGTTAGGAATGTAATGCCGACGCCAGGTAGCTCTTGCAAGATCTTGGCCGTAATAAGATCATACCCCCGTGCCTTATGGATGTTGATTTTTCGGATTGCTGTTAGTACTTCCTGCTTAGTGAATTTTTTTATGGGTTTATCCAGTTGATGTGGTTTATCTAGTTCAGATTTGATTAAACTGGTTTTGCTAGATCCATGGTCAGCGTTTGGGGTAAAAACTTCAGAAAGGTGTTGGGCGAATACATTCGCCTTATCTTTGTCGCTTTTCGCCCATGTGCCATCTGGCTTCATAACAGGAGATCGATGTATTATTGGTTTCTTAAGTTTTGCCGTAGCTTTCCAAAGAGAGTAATCGGTGGCTTGGGTCGCATCAAGACTTCTGAGGTAGTTTTCCATTTCTTTGTTTGCGGTCGTTTTTAGGGCTCTTTTCAATTTACTTGTAATATTATTAAATGTGGTTTTATGTGCCGGGTATTTTGTTTCATGCCATAGTTTTCTGGCTTTGCGCTTCGAATTTACCAGTTCCAAGATATATTTAGAACACGAACTGCTGGGTTTGTCGTATTCAAGTTGAAGCGGAGTTGCGGCCCATGCAGCTTCCTGTATATTCTTATTAAAATACTCGACTGCTTGAATAATATCTTAATCTGTTTTAAGAGGTATCTGGCAGTCAAGGGATTGCTCGACAAGGTCGCGGAATAATGGCCAGTTTGTCTTTTTGGTATGTAGCTTACATGTTTTGGCGACATTTGTGACGTTACAGTTAGCTAGTGCAATTACTGGTTAGTGATCTGACGACATTTCAAAACAAGAGCTACACTTTATTGATGACTGAGGTAGTCCTTTGCAAATAAAAAAGTCAATGAGATCAGGTTTTTTACTGACATCGGCGGGCCAGTATGTTGGTTCCCCAGTTGACGTGACAGTCAGTTGTAAAGCCCTGATAGCTTCCATAAGTTGGCGTCCTTTAGGTGTAGTTAGTCGTGACCCCCATTCAGTATGCTTCGCGTTGTAATCACCACCAGCTATAAACCGATGCCCTAGGGTTTTGAAAAAGGCATTATATTTATCGGTTTTCATGTTATGTTTGGGAGGAATATATACTGCAGACAATGCTATCTCGCCTTTGGGGTCTTCGATTACTATATTAGTGGATTGTATTTCCTCTGTGCAGTACGGAGCGGCAGCATAATGCCTTATTTTTTCCTTGATAATTATAGCTGAGCCACCGTGAGCTGTTCCATCGGGGTGCATTGTGTGGTAAAATTTGTATTTTGGTATATTTAAATATGATTTGCTTGTAAAATGTGTTTCTGTTACTAGCATAACATCTACATCATGTATTTCGAGAAACAGTTTAACTTCAGAGAAGTGTTGTGACAGCCCATTGGCATTCCATAGTACTAATTTGAGTTGGTTGAATTTTTGGACATTATTGACATTAGACTTGTAAGCAGATTTGTTATCGTACCCATTTGATTCATTATTTGTTTAAACATTTCCATTAGCTGTTTCATATCGTTTAATTGGTCGGATGGATGGATTGCGTGTGATTGCGGTGTTTCATATTCCTTGTTCAAAAGTACATTGCTATAGGTTCGTTTATGTTGTGGGTTTTTTGTATTGTTTTGTGTTAAAGGCTCTTCAGCATTTTCAGGGTTACCCTTCTGTTCAATCTGTTTCCTTCGTATGGGTGGAAATTTTTGTTTTTGTAAATCCTTGTATACGCTACAACCTTTATAGTTTGCTGGATGGTTACCATCACAGAGTGCGCATTTCACTGTATCAGAACGTTCTTTTCGGGTACAATTGGCCGATAAGTGGTTGCCTGCACATTTTATGCACTTTGGTGTACGGTGACAGTATGCTTTTGTGTGCCCATATTGCTGGCACTTGGCACATTGCGGTATGGTGCGCACTGGTCTTGGCGGTTCAACTTTTATACGTATGTGTAGGAGGCTTTTAAGGTCGTATATTTGTTTGTTGTTACTTTTCGGTAGCAATTCAACAATGAACATATCCAGAGGCTTTTTTGTTATTCTCTGCTTAATGTTCCAAATGTTGACAGTGTCATGACCTATTTCTTTTAGGGCTTGTTGAATTTCTTGTGTATCAATGGACGGGTGAATGTTTTTTAAGACTACTTTGAAATTGCGTTCCTGCTTAGGCTTGTATGTGTAAAACTCCGTTTCTTTGCTTTCTAGCTGTTTTACTATTTCTTTATAGGTAGTATGTGTCATAGTTTGAATTTTGACCTTATTACTATTTAGGGTTTTAATTTCGTAGTCACCCGTAGCATGTTGTTCAAGGAGTTGTTGAAGCGGCCGTATGTTTTCGACCTTTTCTACGAATATAGGTGGTGGTTTGGGAATTTTTCCCTTATCTTCTTTTTGTGCTGCATTCTCTGGATTTGGGTAAACCTCTAGTTCCTCAAACCTGTTTGATGTCGGTACTGGTTGGCTGAGCCAGTAGCTACTAAGTTTGGTCTGCTTTTGAGCGTGGTAGTTTGCGTGGTCGGGACTCTGTCTTGTACGCTTTCTCTCGTACACTTCTATCCATTGGGATGGGGATTTTGGTTCGCCAGATATGATGTTTTCAGAGAGTGTTTTGCTAGGTTCATTCAGTCCTGTTGTTTTATGTGCTATGCGGTCATCACTTAGAGATTGGGCCCGAGGTCTGTTCACGAAGAGGCCTTTATTGGAATATTTGCTGAGTTAAGGTTTTATTTTGCTGTTCAGTTTGGTTATTTGAATTGTTTTTAAGTATATTATCATTCATGTTGTTCCCACGAGTAGGGTCGATTTATAAGGTCACTAGGAGGGTGACGCCCATTCCCCCTAGAAGGCAAATACAACGGTGTTTACCAGGTCCACCGAGGTTGATCGCTTACGACTGATCTCCCCATCAGCCATGCATCCATAGGCACGTATCGCACCGTAGAGTTGGGGTAACTTTTTATGGAGGTTTTCTACCTCTTGGCCCAGGCGGTTAAGCCAAGGCCTCCGGTTTCGCAAGGTGTGCAAGGCGAAGTTACGGATTGTGAAGGTCATTTCCTACCTTCACTTAAGCTAGGCTAGTTAGGCCAGCTGAGTCGGGTTTATAAACCGTCGCCCAAGACTCGACGTTTGCTGCTCGTTTAGCACCACCCAGGGGACACGTGTAGGGTGGGTCTAGGAAAAGATGGTAAGTCCTACGGACGCGAGCAGCCTCATCCCCCATAAAGTTACACGAAATAAGAGCAGGAGTCCCGCAGGGCAGTGTAATGGGTCCAATGCTCTATCTTATATATACTTCAGACTTACCAAACAGACAAGACACAATGACAGGAACATTTGCTGACGATACAGCGGTTCTTGCCATTGATGAAACCGCAGCTGGAGCATCGGCGAAATTACAACGAAATTTAAATGATATCTCGAACTGGCTGAAAGACTGGCGTATAAAGGCAAATGAAACTAAATCAGCCCAAATAACCTTCTCTTTAAGAAGAGAAACGTGTCCAGAAGTTGAACTAAATCAAATAAAGATACCCCAAGCAGATGAGGTTCGATACTTAGGAGTCTACTTAGACAGACGACTTACCTGGAAAAAACATATAACAACTAAAAGAAAGGCGCTTGACTTACAACTAAGAAAGATCTATTGGCTCATGAGAAGAAAATCCCAAGTTACACTGGAAAATAAACTCCTTCTATACAAGTGTATACTCAAACCTGTCTGGACTTACGCTTTGCAGCTATGGGGCACTGCATCCAAATCAAATATCGAAATTTTACAACGCTTCCAGTCAAAAACCATGCGTATGATAACTGGAGCACCATGGTATATTACGAATAATCACCTACACCGTGACCTAAAAATCAAGACAGTCAAAGATGAAATAAAGGACTCTTTACTATCCTACTGCAAGAGAATTGTAAACCATCCAAACCAACTGGCAAGAAGTTTAATGGAACAACAACCAAATCGCACATTTAGAAGGCTAAAGAGACGTGCTCCTCAAGATCTTCTCTAACACAAATATAAAGAAGCCATACTAAATGGACATATCATGGGATACTGTACCATGCACGCCATATTTGTACATACATAAAATCTAGCTTAATGTCGACAAGACAGATTGCTGGAAGAAAATGAGATTAAAAAAAAAACCTAAAAAATGCTCAAGCGCCTAAAGAAGTTTTCACTTCAAAAATTGGGAAATGATTCGTCTGATTCATAATTCTCTAATACCTCTGCTCCCTTGTTCTTTATTCTGGGTGCAAGTATATTGCCTCAATAGTGATACATCGCATGTCTCGACCTTGGTATCAAGCGAATCGTCAACTGTTGATGATTCAACATTGGAGCACGACCGGCCTTGACAATTTGTACATGCTAGAGAACAAAACAGTCCAACATTTTTGCAACCACATGTAGCATTATCCCTTTTTACCGTTGCAATAAGTAGCAGCAAAGCAGTAAAGTCTGAACTGGTTCTAATGTATTATCGACCAACTTCCAACAAGATTAAATATTTTTCCAAGCCATGTTAATCGTTTGAATAATTATTTACTGTTTTCAATTTGCCATTATTTGACTTAAAATCAAAATAAAAACTCATTAAAATTGATAATGTCCAGTACAACGGTAATGATAATCGACTACCGGGGTGGTAGAGTGGAATAAACCGTTATAATTAACATAAGAATATTTTTGTTTAACAACTTTACTAAGGTTTTAGTCATATTAGCAATTAATAGTTAATCACTTGACACTAGGTTTCATTATGATACGGCGTCACCTACTGTCAGGGATAATGGCGCCGAGTCTGATTGTAACTATCAATACCTGAATGTTTAAATTTAGTATGAGAACTAAGTAAGTTTCAATAATACACACATCAACACGGTCTAGGGATATTTCATACTCAATTAAATAACTCGAAAGGTACTGGCCGCATTGGAATCTTTTATACACCGATTTGTTTGTAATTTATCTCAGACTAATTCCAAATTCAAATTTTTGAAAATTCTTTTGTTTCGGTGGCATAAAAATGTCTTGATGTATAGGAGAGGGAATTTTCATTTGTGCGAAATTTAGAAAACAATACGAATTACGTTTAGTTACAGTTTTTTTTCATTTTTAAACGAAAGATAAAGTTAAAATTGAGGTATTGTAGCCATGCAACGCCGACATTTGACGAGGGCGGAGATGTTATGAGCTGTGGGAATGCTGGAAGCTGGATCTGTTCAGCGTAATGTTGCTGAGGCCATAGGGACCCATCAAAATGTAATTTCAAGATTGTGGACACGCTATCGTGCCACAGGTGAAGTAGCGGAGAGGCACCGGGGGCCAAGTCGCATCACTACCCCCAGACAAGACCGATTTTTGCAAATTACTGCGCGAGCACAACCAAATGCAACGGCGACTCAATTGGTCCAAAGGCTGCGAGTGGAACACCAAGTGCTTGTGAGTGACCAAACTGTAAGAAGGCGACTGCATGAAAGCAATCTACGCTCTCGTAGACCACTCCGGGTCCCACCTTTACGGAGAGGCAATCGTGGACGACGATTAGAATGGGTTCGGAACCACGTGGACTGGGGCCGTGACCAATGGTCCAATGTGCTGTTCACGGATGAATCCAGGTTCGGCTTCCATCCAGATTCACGAAGGACGCGTGTTTGGCGAGTTCCTGGACGATGGAGCCGTCTCCAGAACCCTCAGGAAGTTCACCCATACCAAGGAGGAACAATTATGGTTTGGGCAGGAATTCGTCTTGGAGGACGGACGGATCTCGTTTGGGTGCGGGGCAATATGACGGCAGAACGATACGTCCAACAGGTGCTGGGGCCCGTAATCTTGCCCCACAGAACACAAATGGGGCAAGATTTCCTGCTCATGCACGACAATGCCCGGGCACACACGGCGAGAACGGTAGCAGCTTGGTTACATACACATAATGTTAGGGCCTTAGACTGGCCTGCTCAATCGCCAGATCTAAATCTCATTGAGCATGCGTGGGATATGCTGCAAAGAAGAGCTCTGAAGGAAGTTCCTGAAAATCTGGCTACAGAAGATCAACTTTTTGCGCACCTCAGAAGGACATGGGACAATATTCCGCAGCAAGACATTGACAACCTTGTTCTGAGCATGCCGAATCGTTGCCGATGTGTTATGAACATCATGGGCGCTTTCTCAGACTACTAACTTCAAGTTTATAAACACAAATTAAATGATTTTTCTATTTTTTTTCAGTTTTTACTCACAAATTAAAAGTTCATTCATATACGGTTTCCGTCTATGCTTCATTTTTTTTTCCATAAAATCCTGAAATTTTAATCTATACCTTAACCATTATTAAAAAATGGTAGAATATTAAATAACGTATCTTTTAAATATATACATGTCATATAAATAATTAACACATTGATAGTAATTCGCTTTTTTTAAAATATCCCTAGACCGTGTTGATGTGTGTAGAATACCAAAGTAATGAGACAACTAGTCTATTATGAATTTATGAATGTATAAAAACATGTTCAAATTGGTGAATTCTGTCATTATTTAACAGTAACACAATTATTGCAAAGTGTTGTTGTTAGTATTGTTTGTCAGGCTGATTGATTTTACTATTGTAATAGTTGCTGAACGGTTATTGTAGTACTTCCGTCAAGGAAGAAGGGACGCGTGAGTAACGAGAGGTCACGTTAGCTAACGATTAGTAAATTAATAAAACAATTGAAGTATTAAGTAATTATTAGTGGTTTTTAAAGTGAATAATATTAAGTTGTGTAAATGAAAAATGTAACAAGATTTAAAAAGAGTGTAAAGAGTTTCTTGGGTTCGTGCTTCTCTTTATTAACTACATCTGCGAACGGCTCAACTCTTGAATGTTTTTATGTGCTTGTACCTACATTTTTAAAGAGAAATAAACGTTTGGATTTTGAGTCAAGTGCTGTGTGTGATTTCAACTACCCACCCACCTATCTACCAACAATGAAGAATCGTAGGTATCGCACGTTAAGACTGTAAGACAATCTTGCGGCGGAAGGCGCAAATATTTGGGGACAGCGTTCCTCTACTAATTTACCCATCGTGATATACATATTATTATTATTTATATTATTTTTATAAATAATTATCAAATCTACAGTTTTTGTCTGTAAGTACTAATTTTATGAAACTTATCGTTTTGCTGAAAATCGCGAAAAACCCGTATTTGTGACCTTTGCCGCCAAGTAATTTTTTTTTTCCAGGTATCGGATCCCTGAGGACATTTTAGATTTCATTTATGATGGTGAATCAATATCTTAATCATACAATCCTACCAACTTTGAGCTGGGTGCGAATTATTGTACCCTTGGATGTCTAAATTGATCGGACTAAACCTATTGTTATTTATCTCTTTGTTGTGCAGACTAAACAGTTTTTCGTTATTTCTTTCTTTAGACGTTAGTAATACTTATGGAGCGCGGTACATTCAACGGGTTACAGGACCGATTTTTAAAATTCAAGCCTGATTATGAAGTTATGGAACAGAGTGACACGGTGCGCGCCGAAGAGGAATATGTTAGGAAGACTATCACTTTGCGTAAGTAGGTTGTTTCATCCACCAAGTTTCTGAACGCACCTTTTCGACGTTTGACAGATGAGGTTTCAGTTGTCAGTGCGATGACGTTTGCTTGTCAGTGCATTTTTGATTGGGAAGGATCACGCTTCCGTTGTTCGTTTTTGATGCACGCTTTTTTCGTGTAATTATTGATTGAAACTTTGAGTTAATGTTAATCCGATACAATCTTGATCGGTGTTTGATATTTTGTTGATAATTGAGTGAAAATTGAGAAATCTCGCCATTTTGGGTCGTGACCGCGAGTAATTTGTTGGTTAAGTACCTAGCCGGCTTTGTGTCATTTTGTACGCCGGTAACTTCCTAAATTCAGTGCTGGACTATTGTACATCCCCGACTGGGTTAGCAAACCGGGATAAAATTCAGTTGGACATTGATGAAAGGTGCCACGTGTGTGATCTGAAGGTTTGACCAGGGAGTCGACGGTACGCGCTGTGGGGCGACCTTTGGTTACCGTCGAATCTGACTTAACTCCACATTCACAACACGAAACACATTTACACTTACACCCCACCCAGATACGACGTGACCAGGGACTACGCCACATCTCCGGTTCCAACGTGATGGGTAAGTTATATCTAATAGTTGAATAGTTGTTTTCCCTTGTCAATTGGACAAGTATTGTTTTGATTAGGGCTCCGCGTAATCGCGGACATCGTGAGTCTGTTTGTGCAGTCTCACACAACTGGTAGCAGAGCGTGGTTTAATTGTCAAATTCACCACTTATTGTCGAGTTAAAAGTATTGAGAAGTCTGATTTGTTGCCTGTCAGCCTGACTCAAATTAAACATAGTCAACATAGATTGTTTGACATAATATATTATGATATGTAGTGTCCCTTGTGGCTTGTACTTTAATTTGTTATTGTATAAACAAGGTATTGCTTGTACAGGGTCGGATTTGAACTTGTAATAATTCAAACTAAGTTTTATTATTTGGTTTAAATGTAGTTGGGTCCGGGAAAATTATTCCTGTTGATTATTTAATTGAATTTAATTTGTTTATTTGATATTTGTCCCAATGGCTTCATTGAAAGCTGTAAACCAAGCCATTGGTGGATTGACCTCACAGCTAAGATGGTTTGCCTCTGCTGCTGCAACCGCTGAGCGTCTAGACCTGGAAGAGGCCACGCTTGCCCGGTATGAGCAGTTGAATGCGAGATTGAGTGCGGTTGACACTTTGTTTGCTCGCTTCAATGAATTGATTTTGGACTTGGACCTGGAAACATTGGGTCAAGCAGCCCGTGATAAGGTTGTTGCGGATTATGACCAGATGTTGAACCTGGGTGACATAATAAGTATGCGCGCCCGTCAAATTTTGAAGAGTCGGGACCCTGCCCAGGTCAAAACAGAGACCTCTGTTGTTGCAGGCCCTGGACTTTTGGGTAGACTGCCTACCTTGGAGCTGCCACATTTTGACGGTCACTTGGACCATTGGTTAAGCTTCAGGAACCTGTTTGACAGTTTGGTTGATTCGCGCTCTGACCTCCGACCGGCCCAGAAGTTGGCTTATTTGTTGTCAGCCCTAGGAGGTTGTTATGTATGTGGGTACATTTAACTGAAGATCCAATAAACCAGTCTGCGTTAAGTAGCTTTGTCTCATTGACGTGTCCCGTATTTATCACTGGCGACGAGCGGTAGTGTTACCGATACGATATCTACGCGTGTGAACATTTTGTTAAAAATGCCAATTGGACGTATAGAACCGTTTGATTCAGCGAAAAACAATTGGGATGCGTATATTCGACGGGTCAATCAATTTATTACATTGAACAATATTGACGATACGTTAAAGTTAGCAACTTTAGTGACGGTAGTAGGCGCGGAGTGCTACGAATTGATGTGTGATTTGTGTTCTCCCGACACTCCTGAATCAAAATCTTATGACCAAGTAGTTGCCTTAGTAAAGGAGCACCTGGAACCAGACAGGTCTGAAATCGCTGAGAGGCACATATTTCGGCAAAGATTACAAAGGCAGGGAGAAAATATTCGCGAATACCTTCAAGCACTAAAACATTTAGCTAAAACGTGCAACTTCGGCGCTTGTTTGGAAGTGTGCCTACGAGACCAATTTGTATCGGGGCTGAACGATGAAGACATGAGGTCAAGGATCTTCGCAGAACGAGGTATTGGTTACAAGCGCGCCGTGGAGTTGGCGCTAGCGCTGGAGGCGGCAGAGCGGCACGCAGCTATGGCGTGTGCTTCCGCTGGCGCAGCGGCCGCGCGGCCCGGCGGCGCCGGCGGTGGCCCTCCTGTGCCATCGCAGCAGGATGACGACGGTTTGCATCGGATCAGCGCGAGCGCCGGTGCCTCGCGTGGCGGCAGGGCCGGTGGCGGTGGCGCAGGCGCGAGTCGTGCGCAGGCGCAGCGCACGTGTTCGCGATGTGGAAAATCGGGTCATTTCGAGGCCAAATGTCGGTTCAAGCAATATAGTTGTGATGTGTGTGGTGAAAAAGGCCATTTAAAAGCAGTGTGTGTTAAAAATAAGAACACAAAAAGTTCTAAAAGTCAGTTTTTTTTAAATGACTTAGACTCGGAAGATGACATTTGTAATTTCTATAATTTGGTAGTAAACAGTGATGGTGATGGACCGTACTACGCAAATTTGATCGTCGAAAATGTTAAATGTAGATTCGAAATAGACACTGGAAGCAAAATATCTGTTATTTCAAAATGTTTCTATGACAATAATTTTAAAAACATCCCAATAGAAAATAAACTGTTAAGTTTGAAATCGTACACAGGTGACGTCATCGAGACCATCGGTTACATTGTAGTAAACGTTGAATGTGGTAAACAACATGCAAAACTAAAGTTATACGTCATTGATAACGGCAAGCCGCCGTTAATGGGCCGTACATGGATCAAGTATTTAAAGATGGCTGTTGTAGAATGCTACAATTTGACAGATGATAACTCATTGGCGGCATCGTTATGAGACTTATTTCCAGAGGTTTTTGCTGAAGGTTTAGGTACATTTAAAACTAAATTTCACTTATATTTAAAGGATGACACACCAGTATTTGTAAAAGCACGGTCGTTGCCACTGGCCTTACGCCAGCGAGTGGAACAGGAGCTCGAGCGGCTGCAGCGGGAAGGGGTCATCTATAAAGTGGAGCGATCAGACTATGGCACTCCTATAGTGCCGGTGGTTAAAGCTAACGGCAATATTAGACTGTGCGGTGACTACAAAGTAACAATCAATCCACTATTGAAAGACTACCACTACCCGCTGCCCCGCATTGAGGACTTGTTCGCAGCTTTAGGTGGGGGAGAGGAGTACAGCAAATTAGACTTATCAAACGCTTTCCAACAGTGTATTCTACATGAGGATTCTCAACCGATGACGGCAATCACAACTCACGTTGGCACTTTCGTATATAAAAGAGTACCATTTGGTATTAAATGCATACCAGAAAATTTCCAAAAAATTATGGAAGAAACTTTAAGTGGATTGCCGTCAACGGCGGTTTTTGCGGATGACATTTGCGTTACTGGTAAAGATAGAACTACACATTTAGCTAATTTAAAAGCGGTGCTACAAAGGCTCAATCAAAATGGTTTGAGAATTAATTTTGCAAAGTGTGATTTCTTTAAAAGCAGTGTTACCTATTTGGGCTATAAAATTGATAAGTTTGGGTTACATACAGATAGTAAAAAAATTGACGCCATTGTAGCAGCACCTGAACCTACAAATGTTACACAGCTCAAGAGCTTCATGGGACTTGTAAATTTTTATTCTAAGTTTTGTGTCAATATGAGCGATATTTTAAAGCCTCTTTATTGTATGTTAAAGAAAAATGTTGAATGGCGATGGACTGATGAGTGTAATAGGGCTTTCATAAAGATAAAAAAGGCCGCGCTCCTGTTTTAGCACATTATGATGCAAGTCTCCCGTTAATTCTATCAGTTGACAGCAGCGCATATGGCGTGGGCGCGGTATTGACACAGCGCCACGCTGACGGCTGTGAGCGCCCGGTGTGTTGTGCTTCAAGGACGCTCAACTCGGCCGAAGTCAATTACTCGCAGTTAGATAAGGAGGCGCTAGCTATTGTATTCGGTGTAACTAAGCACCATCAATATGTTTATGGCAGACATTTCACACTTCGTAGTGATCACCGTCCCTTAAGTTACATTTTTGGTAAAAATAAAGGAATACCAGTGACGGCAGCCATCCGCTTACAACGTTACGCTGTTAAGTTAGCTGCTTACGACTTCAATATTGAATTCGTAACATCGTCTAAAAACTGTTTTGCTGACGCTCTTTCTCGCCTTCCTCTGGACTTGACAAAGCGTCAAGTTAGAGGTAAAGACGAAAAATGTAGCTATTTAAATTACGTGCAAGAACATTTTCCAATCAGTTTTAAACATATTAAAACTGAAACTCGGAAAGACGCGTTATTAAGTAAAATATACGGTTTTATAATGCATGGGTGGCCTTCTAATAAATCGGAAGATAAAATAGAAAATGCTTATTTCAACAGAAGAGATAACTTGCATATTGATCAAGGCTGTATAATATGGGGTTATCGTCTTGTCATACCAAGGTCGTTACGAGAGCTAGTTTTGACTGAGATTCATGATGGGCACCCGGGAATCGTCAAAATGAAACAAATCGCGCGTAATTACGTATGGTGGGAGCACATTGATGCAGACACCGAACGCGTGGCGAGCGAATGCGTTGCTTGCAGGGAACTACGGCCCGCGCCCCCCACCGCGCCACTACATTCGTGGCCGTGGCCGGCCGAGCCGTGGTCACGCCTGCACCTAGATTTTCTCGGCCCGTTTAATAATAAATATTTTTTTGTACTGATTGACGCTCACTCTAAGTGGATAGAAGCGGAACCAGTTAGCACGACGTCTGCCACTATTGTCATAGACTGTTTACGACGGTTGTTTGCACGTTTCGGATTGCCGAAACGCATAGTGAGCGACAATGGGCCACCTTTCTCATCCTTTGAATTTGCTCAATATTTAGAACGCAATGGTATTAAACATACTTTAATACCCCCGTATCATCCCTCTAGCAACGGAGCTGCAGAAAATGCAGTGCGGTCCGTGAAACGTATTCTCAAAAAAGCACAATTAGAACGAGAAGATTTTAATACCGCATTAAATCGATTTCTATTTATGTATAGGAATACTGAACAAAGCACCACCGGAATCGAACCGGCTGTAGCCCTTCTAGGCAGGCGACTACGCGGCCGTCTTGATCTGCTGCGATCTGACACAGCGGAACGTGTGCGCAGCGATCAGCTGCGACGCGAAGATAGCCACAAACGACCGCTGCGGACGCTGGCCCAACACGAACCAGTCATGTTACGAGATTACACGAAATCAAATCGTAAGTGGACTGAGGGTGTTGTGACCGAGCGTACGGGGCCAGTATCCTATACGGTGAAAACGAGTGCCGGTCAGACTCATAAGAGGCATATTGATCAGCTTCAAACTCGTAAATCGCGGCATTCTTTGAGTAAGGCAATTGACGTCATATCATTCGATCAAAGTAGTAGCAAACCACATGCTGCAGAGCAGTCAGTCTCTAAGGGCGACACGGATGACAAAGATGAATTCTTTGATAGTGTGGGAGAGGGAGCGGGGAACGCGGCGCAGTCACCACGGTCAACCCCACCGTCCACGCCACCTGCTGCTGATAACACTTGTCGCGTGCGCAGGAAAGCGGCTATTCGTTGCCAAGAAATTCTTAAAAATATGTAAACACATTGTATTCTTGTTATGTTTCTGAATGTTATTGTTAAGCTCTTAACATTATAACGCTAACGTATTGTATGGTTATAACTAAGTACATTTTCACAACTGTCTTTTTAATTGTGTGTCTGGTATTATTTGTTTAAGATTTCTATGCGAAATTTGGGTGGGAAAAGTGTTATGTATGTGGGTACATTTAACTGAAGATCCAATAAACCAGTCTGCGTTAAGTAGCCTTGTCTCATTGACGTGTCCCGTATTTATCAGAGGTGAGGCTCGAGCCTTGGTGCAGCACTTGCCGGTGACCGACTCGGCCTATCCCACCGCTCTGGAACTTCTATCTCGACGATACCAGAACAAACGTTGCCTGGCTGATGTCCATATTGACCAGATCTTGGGGTTGCCGGCCATCACCAGAATGTCAGCGTTGCGTGCTGACCTATTGAATCCATTGCTGGCAGCAACCAACGCCTTAAAACGATTGGAGTTGCCGGTGGACTATTGGTCCTATCTTTTGGTGCACTTAGTGTTGCAGCGGCTTCCGTCAGATTTGAGGTCCCGTTTTGAGCAGAAGTATGGTGGGGATAGTGCCACCCATCTTCCCCCCTTTGAAGACCTCGTCAAATTTTTGGAGGATGAGTGTCGTTTCCTCGACAACGCTCGTGGTGCCACGGGGTTAAGCCAACCGCCTTCTCGGCCGAGGGCCCAGGGACGGACTAGGACTGTCGGGCCTGGTGATAGCCGCCCTGCCCCCCGTTTTGGTGGCACCCAGAGTAATCCTGCTTGCGGCTATTGTAAGGCCACGGGACATGGCGTAGTCACTTGCGTGGCCTTCTTGGAGTTGCACGTGAGTGCCCGCCGCCGAGTTGCCAATGCACGCCGTCTGTGCTTTTCTTGTTTGGGGAATCATTTTCATCGGGATTGCCCCAACCCCCGCCCTTGTTCAATTTGTAGGGGCTCACATCTGGAAGTTTTGTGCGCCAACGCGAACCGCTCTGACAGACCAGCCTCTGATGGGGGTTCGCGCAGGGGAAATGGAAATGAGCACCGGGCTTCTCGCTCGCCGGTTCAGAATCGAGGAGGGGCCCGCAACTTTGACCGCCGTACTCCACCCCCCGCGCCAGTCGATCGGGAGCCGCGCGACCGCCGATTGACCTCCCCTCGTGAAGGCGACTATGCAGCTGCTGGTAGGCGACATTGGCCAGACCAGCACCGCCTTCCCTCCCCTCCGTTGGCGGAACGTCCCCGTTTGGCGACGCGCCCCCCGCCACTCAGGCGTCAAGTGGGATATGCCCCTCCAGCGATGGCGCGCGGCTCGGGACATCGCGCGGACGAGGAGTTTGATTACTATCCTCACTGGGATAGACCCCAGCCTGGATGCGGCGATCGGTCGCCGCCCAGGCATTGCTAGGAAATTGGCGCCTGTCCCGCTAACGTACCTCCCCAGATCGACACGGTTTTGTTGCCAACGGCATCGGTCAGGGTCTGGGGACCCACGGGGGACTCTGTTGTGGTCCGTGCCATTTTGGACACGGGAGCCCAGGGTTGCCTTTTGTCGTCTTGGTTAGCGGGTCGGGTGAGCCTGGATGTCCGTGCCTTTTCAGGCACGATTAATGGAATAGGCGAAACACCTATCCCGACTGTTGAGGGACAAATCTTATTTGGGCTCACTCCTGTGAGTTGTTTGGACCCTAAGTTTTTTCCTTCGGCCATTGTTCTGACGAGTATTTTGGGCTGTCATCCCCAACGTCAGCTGTCGCCTGATATTGTCCGGTTGACGTCAGGCCTGGATTTGGCTGACCGCCAGTTTGATTCCCCTAATACAACTCATTTGATATTGGGTTCCGATGTACTAGGGAGAATATTGTTGGGTAATATGAAAGTCTTGCAGCCGAACGGTTTGGTGGCTGTCTCGACCATCTTTGGCTTTGCGGTGATGGGCCCAGTGTTGAAGGCTGCCCCTCCACCTGAGCCTGATTTTGCGTTGGCGTGTGGCTCCGCTCTCTCTGACGCTGTTCAGAGGTTTTGGGAGGTTGAGGAGCCACCGCAAGTGGCCCGCTTGAACCCGGAATATGAGGAGTGCGAGTTGTTCTATCAGAACAACACAGGTCGACTCCGTTCCGGTCGGCTCGTAACACGGTTGCCTTTTGTTGCAGTTCGACCACCTCTCGGCGAGTCCAGACCTATGGCCGAGAAGAGATTGTTGGCGATGGAGCGCCGTATGGCCAGGGATCCGGTGCTGCGGCAGAAATATTTAGATTTCATGCGTGAGTACGCAGACTTGGGACACATGTCGGTGTCAAATTTGGATTGGCGCTCAGTTGAGCATTACTTTCTGCCGCATCACGCGGTCCTCAAGGCATCCACCGGTAAGCTGCGCACAGTGTTTGATGGGTCTGCGCGGACTTCCTCTGGTGTCTCTTTGAATGATTACTTGCACTCCGGCCCCAAATTGTTGAGGGACCTTTGTGATGTCATCACGTCTTTTCGTCGTCATCAAGTAGTCTTTGTGGCTGACATCAAAATGATGTTCCGGCAAACGGTTATTCACCGGGATGACAGACGTTATCAGTTGATCCTGTGGCGAGAGAATCCCCGGGACCCCATGGTTGTTTATGAGCTCAACACGAATACGTACGGCCTTCGATCGAGCCCTTTTGTTGCTATTCGTTCGCTTTGGGAGCTCGCGGACCGAGAACGCTTGAGGTTCCCTCGGGCGTCCGCCATCTTGAAAACGGACTTGTATGTTGATGACGTCTGCACTGGGGCTTCCACGGTTGAGGAAGCTATCCTGTTGCGTGACGAGTTGGTTCAAATTTTGGATTCCGCTGGCTATGAGTTGCGTAAGTGGGTGTCCAACTCGCCAGCACTGTTGGAAGATGTGGAAGAGGATCATAAGCAGGATCCTCATTTGTTTGAAAATGCTGACAACCCTGCTATGTTGGCCGTTCTCGGCGTTCAGTACCGACCAGTCCAAGACACCTTTACGTATGATGTCGATTTGGAGTCACCACACACTTGGACTAAACGACTGGTATTGTCTACTGTCGCGAGAACCTTTGACCCGAATGGTTGGATATGCCCGGTATTGTTTTGGGCGAAATGTTTTCTCCAGCGCCTTTGGACCGCGGAACTTGGTTGGGATAAGCCACTTCAGGAAACCCTTTTGGAAGATTGGCTCCAATTTGTATCCGCACTTCCTGCGGTCAACGAGGTCGCGTTACCACGCGCTATCCTCCCCCCTGGGAACTATACCGCTACCCTTCATGGGTTTTGTGACGCATCTTCGCACGGTTATGCAGCTGTTGTTTATCTGCGCACCGTCAGCGCGACAGGCCAGGTGAAGTTGTCACTGATCATGGCCAAGAGCAAGGTGGCCCCCCTCCGGACGGCATTGACCATCCCTAAGCTAGAGTTGTCAGGGGCGGCGCTTCTTGTGCGTCTCTTGAATCACGTTGCTCAAACTTTAGGTGGATCTGTGAACATTCGGAATTCTTACGCCTGGACGGACAGTCAAATTGTTTTGTGTTGGTTGAAGACGTCCGTCCACTCCTTGGAGGTCTTTGTTGCGAACCGAGTGTCACAGATACAAAATTCCGAAACGCCTTTGATTTGGAGGCACGTGCCTGGAGACTTGAACCCCGGCGACGTAGCCTCACGTGGGTGCATGGCCCCCTGCCTGATTGTGCACCCCCTTTGGTGGGGACCGGATTGGCTGACTCGCCCCGAGGATGATTGGCCTCGAACGCCAATTTTGATGTTGGATCCTTTGCCCGGGCTTAAGGTGCTCGCTGTTGGGACGAAGGACCCTCCGTTTGATCTTGATATTTTGTTGAATCGATACAGCTCCCTCGACAAATTGTTGAACGTTACCTCGTGGATCAGGCGTTTTGGTCACAATGCTAGGAATCCAAGGGACAAGCGCCTGTCACCGGTTCTCTCTCCTCAAGAGCGACAGGAGTCACTCCTCCTGTGGGTTCGCTCTGTGCAGGCCGTACACTTTGAGAAGGAGATCGAGACCTTGAAGTCCGGTAGAGTTAAGTTGTCGGGAGCCGTTAGTAAGTTGAACCCCTTTTTGGATGAAACGGGTCTTTTGCGTGTTGGAGGACGGTTGAGGCACTCTAGCCTTCCTTATGGGGTCCGTCACCCCCTTTTGTTGCCCAAGGCGGGCCATTTGATTAAATTGTTGGTGACTGATCGTCACACTAAGAACTCGCACGCCGGTTGCAATGCGCTGTTGGCCATTCTGCAGCGAGAGTTTTGGATTTTGTCGGCTCGTCGTACCATTCGTAGCATCGTCTTCCGTTGCATACCGTGCGATCGGACTAAGGCCCCAAACGATGCAGCCCCAGATGGGAGACTTGCCTGCTGATCGTGTCAATGAGGCGAGGCCCTTTGCAGGCGTAGGAACGGACTTTGCTGGTCCCTTTTCGATAAAGACGTCTACCCTTCGCAATAGTAAAATTGTCAAGGCTTATTTGTGCGTATTTGTCTGCCTGTCAACTAAGGCAGTGCACTTGGAGCTGGTATCCTCCCTCTCGACGGAGGCCTTTGTGGCAACTTTGGATAGATTTACGTCTCGCCGTGGGTTACCTTCTCTGATCAGGTCTGATTGCGGTACCAACTACAAGGGTACAAGTAACTATTTGAAAGAAGTGTATGACTTTCTTAATGAGAGCCAGGTTGACATTGGTAACAAATTGGCCCGTCGAGGGGTCACTTGGTTGTTTGACCCGCCAGCCTGCCCCCATTGGGGGGGTATTTTTGAGGCCGCGGTGAAAGCGGCAAAGGGACTCTGGCGGAGATTGTTGGGAGACACCGTTCTCACCTTTGAGGAATTAGCTACGGTATTTTGTCGCATTGAAGCGGTACTAAATTCGCGTCCATTGTGCCCGCTCTCTTCGGACCCTAACGATTTGGAGGCTCTAACCCCGGGCCATTTCTTGATTGGACAGCCACTTGTCGCTCTGCCTGAGTACCCTTTTGTTGATGTGAGCCAAAATCGGCTATCGCGGTTTCAGTTGGTGCAACAGCTCACTCAGAGCTTTTGGAAGCGTTGGAGCTTAGAGTATCTGCACATCCTCCAGCAGCGCGTCAAGTGGACTGATAAAACTCATCCGCCCAAGATAGGAGACCTCGTCCTTATTAAGGATGCCAACCTTAAGCCTCTGTATTGGCGCCGGGGGCGCATTCTCAATTTGGTGGCTGGCACCGACGGGGTACCTCGTTTTGCTGAGGTTTTAGTGGATGGATCGGTTATGAGGAGAGCGGTCGCAACCTTGTCAAGACTGCCAATTGATTAGCGGACGGGACGGCCCGTCCGGGGGGGGTAGATGTTTCATCCACCAAGTTTCTGAACGCACCTTTTTGACGTTTGACAGATGAGGTTTCAGTTGTCAGTGCGATGACGTTTGCTTGTCAGTGCATTTTTGATTGGGAAGGATCACGCTTCCGTTGTTCGTTTTTGATGCACGCTTTTTTCGTGTAATTATTGATTGAAACTTTGAGTTAATGTTAATACGATACAATCTTGATCGGTGTTTGATATTTTGTTGATAATTGAGTGAAAATTGAGAAATCTCGCCATTTTGGGTCGTGACCGCGAGTAATTTGTTGGTTAAGTACCTAGCCGGCTTTGTGTCATTTTGTACGCCGGTAACTTCCTAAATTCAGTGCTGGACTATTGTACATCCCCGATTGGGTTAGCAAACCGGGATAAAATTCAGTTGGACATTGATGAAAGGTGCCACGTGTGTGATCTGAAGGTTTGACCAGGGAGTCGACGGTACGCGCTGTGGGGCGACCTTTGGTTACCGTCGAATCTGACTTAACTCCACATTCACAACACGAAACACATTTACACTTACACCCCACCCAGATACGACGTGACCAGGGACTACGCCACATCTCCAGTTCCAACGTGATGGGTAAGTTATATCTAATAGTTGAATAGTTGTTTTCCCTTGTCAATTGGACAAGTATTGTTTTGATTAGGGCTCCGCGTAATCGCGGACATCGTGAGTCTGTTTGTGCAGTCTCACACATAGGTACTCACATTCAGTAACCAGCCGTTCATATGATACGTCGGCCATTAGAAAGAGGCCGGTAGTACCCGTACTTGGGTTCAACATCGGCTGTACATCGCATGGATCAACTGAACATACTTCCCAGGCACACCTTTCTCCTATGTTATGTTACCTATGTTATGTTATGCTTATTTCCAGCTGAAAATCAGATCCCTGACTCGTTGCTAGCGCATGATTTACACAAGTGCTACAGGCCCTTCTTTAGTCCACATGTCCCCGCCTGTAAGGGTGTCAGCTTCTCTGTCAAGAAAGGTAAGGTTTAGTGAAACATCACGCCTGAATCCCACCAAGGAGTTGGCACAGATTTTTACAAATAATCGCTTTTAGAACTTGGCTTTTAAACTTGTTTAAATTTTTAACTTGTTTGACCGTCAGCAATTAGCGAGAAGCGAGTAGACCAAGTCAAAATCACGCCATTTAAAGCGTATTGTAAGGGTCTGTACACGGGTGGTCTATGGGTTAGTTATACTAAAAAATCCCTAGACACTCTGCGCGTCCAATACAATAACATTTTCAGGATGATGTTGGGACTTCCTCGTTTCTGCAGTGCCTCCTAGATGTTCGCGCAGGCTCATACTGACGATTTCCATGCCGACATTCGGAAAAAAGTCGTGTCAGTTATGAGGAGGGTGCGAGGGAGTCACAACAACATCCTGAAAACTGTAGCTGAAGATGTTCGTGCACCTGTGTTGAGGCATTTCGTTCGTCTGGTGATTTCTAGGGAGGTATATCCCTATTGTTTATCTTGACGGGGCGGGGTGTCTCAGCACAGGGGTTTTTTTATTTATGTGTTTTATATGTTTTTATTATGATGAGTGTTGTCCTTTGTAATCGTATTTAAGTACTAACAATAGTTTCTAAGTTTTTGTTTACTAACCCTTGGATCTAGTTGTCCCAAAATAAAAATATTTGAATTTGAATTAAAACGGTGAATAACATGTTATCGCCGATATCTTGCTGAAAAGGAATCGCAGAGGTCTCTCGTTGGGCGCTCTTACAAACCCATTGAATTTACACCATTTACTTGTACAGCAGAGCGCTAACTACGCGTACGCGCTGGCGGCTATTCGTAGTCTAAATTTGAGGCGACGGCGACGCGACGCCCGCCGTGCTGCAGTTGTGCAGTTACGGTGCCGATATAATGTGGCATGACCTTTAGAGACTAGGTTGCAAGCACACGGGCAAATGAACGACTAGAACATCGCAACGAACGCCTTCGCCTAATACATTGAGGCAAAGACAGACGCGTCAGCACTTCTCCGCTTAGCATTCGAATATGAGTCGGATATCGACTATTCATCACATCCACAAGTCGTCATCGGCGCATATAGATTAAATGTACCCAAAATGATCATCAAATTATTAACTACACCCACTAAACATAAAACATCAAAACCACCGGAGCATTTTTTTTTGGTTAGAATACTTACTCTTTTTAACCGACTTCAAAAAAGGAGTAGGTTATATGATCGTGAGTCTGATTTCTCTCTCTCATTTGTGGACCGATTCTCAAAATTCTTTATTTATTTGAAAGAGTATACTCTTGAGGTGGTCCCATACAATGGAACTCTTCAAAAATAGACGGCAAATCTTTCGTGATAGCTGCAATCGCTTGGATATTTTTTGTTTATACAAAATCATGACGTAACATCACGCCTGTATACTCTGAGGGGGTACGCAGATGTGTACAATACTCCCAGATTAAGACAGTTAGGTATTTTTGCGGATGGATGGAAAAAGATTTTTTTGGCTTGTCAGAGGTATTGTGAGAGGAATTTATGAATGTTATTATTATTTTAATATTGTATATTTTAATTTTATGTTATCTTTTACTCTTTTAGGTCTAGTTTTAGTTACAGTAATTGGTTTAAATATCATCTGCCTAGCCTTTTCCCAACTATGTTGGGATCGGCCTCCAGTCTAACCGGATGCAGCTGAATACCAGTATTTTACATGATGCGACTGCCTATCTGACCTCCACAACCCAATTAGTACTGGGTAATACGATATCCCTTGGTAAGACTGGTTGTCGGACTTTTTGGGCCACTAACTACCTGTCTGATCTGTCAAAGATCTTCAAGTGACAGCCGGTACCGACTGCTTAACGTGCTTTCCGAGGCACGGAGGAAACTCGGTATTAAATGGCTGGATTTGGTGTTATTTTCACCGGCTTCTGAAACTAAAGTTATTTTTCACTTTTTTGTGATTTTCTTTTAGTGTTTTTTTTGAAGTCGTATTTTAATGTTTAAATTCACCTAAATATCTATCTAGGTTCATAGTAAACATCAATATGTTGCCTTAAGCGTAGACAACGTAGCTCTGCTGAGCAGGGCACCTGTTTCTGTCTGCAGGGTTTCAATTAACCTAACACGAAGTGAATGGCGGAATCTTAGTTCACTCACTAGACCCCGCCATCCCCTTCGAACCTAGCTTGTCTGACTAGGGTAGTGCAAGTCCCGAGCTCGCTAAGCTCGCTCTTCCAACTATGTATTATTAAAGGAACATACGTTGAACTGTACAACATTTGCTTAAAAATTACTAACGCAGTTCGCAGTTCGTTTAGAGTTATTGAACTAAATTGCTGACTATTTGGACACCGAAGTTAATACTTTATTAGCAACCAATTAAAATTTTCTTGCCATAACTAAGCTTTTTAAGGAGAACCTTTGCCTCTTACACGACTTTCGCTAATTCATATTCCATTATGGAGTTATTGACCTAAATAAATCTTAGGTTCTACTAGTGAATCTCGTTTAACGTAATAGGGCTTTTACAGTATCATATGTATTCAAGCTGTATGAGCTTAACCTTTTCATTATACTAATAATAATAATTCATTTATTTCACAAGTAACAAGGACTCATTAATACACAGAAATTAAATACATAGCACAAATGATACACTAATAGAACACACAGAATACATTAAACAATAAAATAGGTACAGTCACGGACTATAATTGATAAGCCACTTTCAAGATTTCCAATTTTGCAGTTATATACATTCACGAGATTACACGATTGAACACGAACTCAAACCGAATGCTCGGAAAAAAAATGACACATTACTTACTAATAATCGGAAATAGTTTTATCCATAGAGGTTGAAAAATGACTTATAAGTTGTCAATGATAAAACCATACAATGGTGCTGTCGTATATCCCAATCTATTTGATACTGACCTCCTTTGAAGAAATAGTCCTTATTAAATACTCTTTATTTCTGAAAACCTATCCGTAGCCAGAGTGACAGTTGAAATGTCGATGTTAGAAAAGATACAATTTCTCCGTACGCCAACGTTACTATGGCTACGCTAAAACAATATTGTCGCTAGGTTACGGTTGCTACACCTGCAATTCGTCGACTTTAGGTACTCACTCTGTACCTCTGTACTAAGTACGAATATAACCGACTAAACCCGATTTGCATTACACGGCTAAAATACGAATGGTGGCAAGTGGCTCATCATTTATAGTCCGTGACTGTACAACACAAAACAATAACCACACAAAACATATTTATACTGACAGCTGACGACTGTAGGTGACATGCAAGTCACTGCAGCGTCTGATGTATGGACAGTCGAGCCTGTCGGCTATCATCATCAGCACGCTGTTGGAGCCGCCGCGAACTCTGCGTACCAGAGACGAGCATCGCTTACGCATCGTTGCATAAAAGCAGTCGACGCTAGCGACGGCGAACATGCCCGAGGCACTGCAATGTCGTGGCAGCCCCATCAGCGCTCTGAATGCGTTGTTATATTGGATGCGGAGGGCTTTGTATGCTTATGCAACTTAACATAAGTGTTCTCTAATAATGATTTGTTTATTGAAAGGCGAGTGTTTCGGTCTCCTGGGCGTCAACGGCGCGGGCAAGTCCACTGTCTTCAAGATGATAACTGCCGAAGAGGCCGCCACCAGAGGAAAACTCTTCGCCAACGGTCACCACCTCTCATCAACAGACACGCGGGTAATTTCTTGTTGTGCAAACAAATATTTGTGACCCTCACAACAATCCCTTTCATTTGATATCTCTAGCGGTACAGCTTGCAAAACTTTGTATTTATTTTCCAATTTGCCCATTTCTAAGTTGCTTGTCTTGTAATTTTTAATTTGCTTGTCTCTCACTTAACAGTATCTCAAATCCCTGGGCTACTGCCCTCAATTCTTCGGGCTGGACAAGTTCCTGACCGGTGAAGACAACCTGCAGATAATACTCACTCTGCGAGGGCACAATTATCACTATGTGAAAAAGGAAGTCAGAAACTGGATGCAAATTGTTGGTGAGTCGACCGTTTTTGTAACTTAGGACGCCTAACTAATAAGTGAAATTCATCTGATAAAACTATGTCTTCAACTAGAGACTGTATATCCCGTGGACTTGAACATAGCTGGCGAAATGTGGGTGTGTTATTAGGTACGGCACTGCTTGTCCCTTCGGGGATTACAGGCGTGACGTTATGTTATATCCCGGAGAGGTGTGGAAGACGAAGCTATTTAAAACAGCTTAGATAAGATTTCAGAATTGTGAGATATGCAGTCTTAGGTGTTACTAGCAACACAAGTTGTCTGGAGATTCGAATTACGAAAGCAAACGGTACGGACGTGTCGACAATATTTTAATAAAATAAATAATAATATCCAAATAAAAGTTAACCTAAGTACTATACGCCCAAGTGTGCAATTAGCAATAACTCTTTTGCGAAACTTCGGTCGTTATTGCTTTTCATCAACATCCAAGCGAGCGGTGAGTGGCAAGTGTACTCCCCTCGGACCCTACCGGTGAAAAGAGCCGGGCTACGAATATTCATCTCGCTCTCGTCGCGGTGCTGCGCGAGCGCGCTCCGAACATTCCAAGTAAATATCTTTGCATATCTATAAAAACAATAACACACGATGAATCTCGTTCGATCGCCACCGCAGTTGCCTAATACGTGTAAGGAAGGCAATAGAGATCCTATAGCAATAGCAAGTGGTATTGGGAGATCTGAAACGGCTGGTGGTTCTCAACCAGATTTGCGTAAGATTGCCTTATCTGACACCATCAACCAGGTCACCTTTCGTGGCAAGAGGAAACAACCTTATGACGACTTTGGTATACAATTCGAAAGATTCCAAGACAAAATGGAATCGCTAATGAAGGATATGGCTAAACCCAGGCTGAAAATCTTAACAAAATATCCCAAGATGTTTCGGCTATAAAAGAAGAAATAAGATTAAGGTAACAACTGATCTCCTATCCTCGGAACAGGTCAACATAAAATCTGAGTTAGCTAATATTTCAGGCTTCCGAGCTAACATAGAGAAAAAAGTGGACACTATTGAAAATGAAATAGCCTCACTTAAATCTGGATCCGTTCCCACGATTACCACACCTCTACTAAACTACGAAGACATTATATCGGAGACCCATGACCGATCTCAGAGGGAGAAAAATGTCATCATACGAGGGGTAAAAGAAGTAAGATCCTCGAACGCTGAAGAGAGACGGATTCATGACAGCCAGGAGGTAATGAAGGTTATAAAAATGGCTGTTTCAGACTGCATGGAACCAACAAAACCCATACGACTAGGAAAATGTAATCCTGATGCATTTAGACCTATAAAGATTATATTCTCGACATCTGAACCAGCAAAATCCATTCTACGCCATAAATCAAACATACAATCTGAAAATATTAAGATATATTCTGACGAGACCCCCTACCAGCAAAAGTATCGGAAAAATTTAAGAGATGAACTGAAACGGAGAGTAGACGGAGGCGAAACGGATATAACAATAAAATATGTCAAGGGAACACCCACAATTACGAAAACTCAGCCAAAAAACTAACGATACAAAATCCAGATGATGCAACTCTAAACACTACATACGCCGTAACTGATTCTTACAACAACCTAGTAAAAAACACTAAAGCCTTGAAATTTCTTTACGCTAACGCACGTAGCATAGTGAAGCCAGGAAAGCTAGATGAGCTAAACTGCATTATACAACACAACATACCCAGTCCTGTGCATGTGATTATTCTATCGGAAACCTGGATCAAGTCCGAATCTGAAGCCAAGACTTTAAAATTGCCAAACTACTCGCATTATTATAATATTAGAGAAAACGCAAGAGGTGGTGGAGTATCCATATTTGTTCATGACTGCTTAAAACACAATTACATTGAGGATCTTTGTAAAGAGGACAATCACTACTTATGGGTTCATTTAGATAAATACTCACTGGATATAGGCGCTGTATATAAAACACCAAAATCAAACAATCATGATTTTCTGGAGGAATATTCACAGCAGCTAACAAGGAGGAAAAGAGCTTTAGTGTTCGGTGATTTCAACTACTGTTATATCTTTGGAGGATATAATGGTGCCAATTAAAAGTCCCAAGAATCGCAAAAAATAAGTATATTGTAAAAAGAGATTGTTACATGGGCCTGGTTGATAGGCAAGTGAACGATGACATTTTCAAATCAATTTTGACAGGTAAAATATGCGCCTTGTAGAATCTTAAAGCAATTGTAGCACGTATCGAAGATTGCTATTGCTTTTCTTGAAGGCGTTAAGGCCTGAACATATTCCCGGCCATTGAAAGATCTCTTTCAATCCTTAACCTCCTCTGCCGTGGGAAGTCTGCAGAGCCGTACTAGTGACCGTCGCACGCAGCCCTTGTTGGTGTGGATGTCTGCTACTCTGGATATCCCATCAGATCCGGATATAAGGCGAAGAACGCGTCCCAGTTTCCATGCAAGAGGGGGCGCATTGTCATCTGCTAGGAGTACCATATCTCCAACGTTCAGCTTTGATGTATCTGCTCGCCATTTTGTCCTCTGTTGCAATTCGCACAGATATTCTTTCTGCCACCTTTTCCAAAAATGCTGCTGTGTCTTCTCTAGACGCTGGTACCGTCGCAGCTGACTTTCTTTGACTTCAAGAAGGTTGGGTGCTGGCAGAGCGGTCAACGGCCTCCCAATGATGAAATGCCCTGGGGAGAGGGGAAGGAGGTCGTTAGGACTGGAGGAGAGTGGACACAAGGGACGACTATTGAGAATTGCTTCCACTTGTGTAAACAAAGTTGACATTTCTTCAAAGGTGAAGTGGCTATCGCCAATAACACGCCTTAAAAAGTACTTTGCCGATTTAACCCCGGCTTCCCATATGCCACCGAAATGAGGACTGTAAGCCGCAATAAATTTAAAAGTAATTGATTGCTGACTTGCAAAATCAGACAGAGGCTCGTGGTTATCTTTTATGAACGCTCCTATTTCTTTCGCAGCAGCTACAAAGTTGCCTCCGTTATCGCTGAATATTTCCGTTGGCTTACCTCGACGAGCTATAAACCGCCTGAGTGTCATTATAAATGCCTCCCTCGTTAAGTCGCTGACAGCTTCCAGATGGATGCACTTATAACGCAAACAAACAAAAAGACATAAATAACATTTACCTACACGACTACCACGGCCTTTACGATTGATAATATAAAACGGGCCAGCAAAGTCCAAGCCAACTGATATAAAGGGATAGTCAGGTGTTATGCGCTGGGGCGGTAAATTACCCATTTTAGGTTGTAACGTAACGCCTCGTAATCGTCTACATCTTACGCAATTATTGACTGTGCGTCTCGCAAGACACCTACCATTGATTGGCCATACTGTTTCTCGCACAGACGCTAACAATAATTGTGGGCCAGCATGCATATTGCTTACATGTTCTCTTTTGAAATATAATTTAGTTAATCTATGCGACGCATGAAGTAAAATTGGATGTTTCTTTTCGAAAGAATGAACTGACTCATCCAATCGTCCACCGACTCGAATTAATTTATGTTCGTCTAAGAACGGCGACAACGATAATAACTTACTTTTGTTATTTAAAGATTTACCTTTCACTAATAGATCGTATTCAATAGGGAACATCTGGCCTTGAGAGATAACGCATAGCAAGTACAATGAGTCACGCAGCTCATTAGCCGACAATATACCTACGCGCTTATTATGTTTGTTTTTAAGGTTAAATATAAATCTACGAACATAAGCAAATGATCTTTGTAACTTAGTTAAAGATGAATACTTATCAAAATCAATAACGGATTGATCAATTATTGTCGAATGTATCTTTAACTCTGGTACATTTTCCGAATCATTGTCATTGACCGTATTGAGCTTAGGCCATTCATATTCATTTTTTAATAAAAGACTAGGCCCTGTCCACCACAGTGTCATTGATATCAAACGTTTAGCATCTACTCCCCTTGATATCAAGTCAGCAGGGTTAGAATCGGTTGGAACATATCGCCACGCTTTAGTAGACGTTAGTTCCTTAATTTCATTAATACGATTAGCTACAAACACTTTTAGTTTACTGACATCGCTACGAATCCAACACAGTACTACAGTCGAATCGCACCAGTGCCCGTCCTAGTTAGTTTATCCGGCTGGTATCGCAGAGAGGTAATTACAGATTTTGTAAGTTTAGCAGCAAGTAAGGCCGCGCACAGTTCTAGGCGGGGTATGGTGGTAGGCTTCAATGGCGCCACCTTTGACTTTGCGCACAATAATCTGACCGTGACGTCACCATTAAAACTAATCGTTTTCATGTAAATACACGCACCATACGCATACTGTGATGCATCGCTAAATGAATGTAACTCGATGTATTTAAATGAGTCACCTAAAACTAACCTTGGCACATGTAAACAAGACAAGTATTTTATGTTTTCAGAAAACTTAATCCAATCGTCTCTTATCTCTTGAGGGACTGGCTGATCCCAATCCAGTTTTTGTTGCCAAAGTCTTTGCAACATTATCTTCGGTTTCACTACAACTGGACTTAATATACCCAATGGATCAAATACCTTGAAAGCGTTCGACATGATAAATCGTTTTGTTATTATTTGATTGTTATCATGTGAAAATCCCTTTATTGGAAAGTGTAAGGTATCAGTAGAAGGCGTCCAGCCCAACCCTAGTGTACTTGAAGACTCACTAAAAATTAACTTATCTTGCTCATTCATGATAACATTATCAAAGATGGAAGGGTGATTAGTTTTAAACTTTCTTAAATTGAAACAACTTGACTTTAATGCTTCAGATACAGTTTTATGTATATATATTAATTGTTCTGAATCATTCGAACCCGTTATTAAATCATCAACGTAGAAGTCCTTTTGAATAATGTCTTTAATGAGGTCATTATTCTGTTCCTGCCCTACCTGCCACAGACAGCGTGTGCTCAAGTAACTTGCGCTCGCTGTTCCGTAAGTCAAAGTATTGAGCATAAGCGTCTGGATGGGTTCAGATTCCTCTCCTCTCCACAATATAAGCTGTAGACGCCTATCATCTTCGTGCACCAATATTTGGCGATACATCTTTTCTATATCTCCGGTGAGTAAGTACTTGTATTGCCTAGACCGTATCAAGATAGAAAACAGAGTATCTTGTACGTTTGGACCCACCATTAATATATCATTCAGAGAGCAACCGGAAGTGGAGGGAGCGGAACCATCGAACACTACACGAACCTTAGTCGATTCGCTTTCCTGTTTCAGAACTGCGTGGTGACACAAGTAATAACTTGGGCTCAAGCAATCATTTAAATTAACATTTAAGACTGATAAATGTCCTAATTCTTCGTATTCCTTAATGAATTTGGTATATTCTAATTTTAAGTAATGGTTTCGTTTTAACCGTTTTTCCGTATTAATGAAGCGTCTCTTAGCTAATTTGTAAGTATCGCCTAAACAATCAGCAGTATCTCTAAGCGGTAATTTTACACAAAATCTACCTGTACTGGTTCTTGTTGTATGATTGAGAAAGTGTTTTTCACACTCACTTTCATTTTCACTCATAATTGGTTTTCCAGGAATTTCTTCCAGATCCTAGAATTTAGTTAACATTTTTTCAATAGTATCGTCCTTATCATTGTTTCTGGAAATTATACCATGATTACAGTGTACCCTTTTGTGTGGCATCACTGAATGAATGGGACCGGATACTATCCATCCTAATTGTGAACTTCTAAGCTTAGGATTATTAACTCCTAAGGAAAACTGCTTATTGCCTAAAATATCCCAAAATAGGTCCGCACCTATCAAAACATCAACGTTGGCTGGCTCATAAAATTTGGGATCAGCCAGCTGCATATTTTCAGGTAGTTTTAATGAGCTGACATCTATGGGGATCTTTGGCAATCGACCAGTCAGTTCTTTTAAAACAAAACATGAGCAATTTATGCTAAATGTACTGTTTGTTGATTGTAATATGATATTACAACTTTCAATAACATTAGTTATAGATGTGTTGCCTATGCCAATGACCTTTATAGTGTCAATGGGATGAGGCTTTAATGATAACCTGATCTTTAGGGACTCAGTTATAAAAGAGGATTGACTGCCACAATCCAATAAAGCACGAACTTTGATCTTTTGCTGATCAAATGGATTCAATACCTCAACCATGGCAGTCGATAATATAATTTGACTGGTGTTTTTATCACAATAACTAGCTACTATTTCACTTGATTCTTCGACCGTGGTGACCTGGCTTACCAATGTTGGCGGACGGTGTAGCAAGCTATTATGTCTCTCGTTGCAATCAGGCTCTTGGCAGGACCTGAAGCGACAGTCCTTTACGTAGTGACCCTGTCTTAAACAGTTTGTACACAATTTATATTTTGCAACATCCGTCATTCTTTCATCAATACCCTTAGCCTTGAATGTTGGGCAATCATAGATTCTATGACCTTCGTCACAAATGATACATGAAAAACCATTTGACCTTTTATTCTTATTATTATTACTAGTGCTTGAAAATGATTTAACCGTACTATCCTGACCCTTTCTTTGACCATGATGATTATTATTATTATTATGATTTGACTGTTTATTATTAGGAGCAGAACGCTGTGGATTCGTAGGAGTCTTCGAGGCCATAATATTGTCAGAATAGTTGTTACTACGATTTGCAGACTCGAGTACGTTCGCTCGGTCTGTGATAAATTTAAAGAATTGTTCTAATTTTAGTTTCGTATTTGGTATGCCATTACGATACTCTTCCCACTTCAACAATGTTTGACTATCCAGCTTAAATGACAGTATGAATATTATTATGACGTCCCAATTATCAGTTGGCTGGCCTAGGCTGACCAAAGCGCGTAGATTTTTTGATATATGATCAACTAAATATCTTAAAGATCGCTCTGACTCACGGGGAAGTTGCTTTATATTCAACAATGAATTAAGGTGATGATCTATTAATATTCTGTTATTATTGTAACGGTCACAAAGCAGCTTCCATGCTTCCGAGTAATTTTTTGCGGACACTTCCAGATTAGTAATGATTCTGGCGGCGTCGCCTTGTAAATATGAATTTAAATAATAAAATTTATTAATGTCGGAAATCTTATCATTGTTATGAATTAAGCTCTCGAAAGTGTCTCTGAACTCTAACCAATGGAAATAATCACCGTTAAATTTTGTGACTTGAATCTGAGGGAGTTTCAACCCTACACTGTGATGATCGTCTGAACAACATGTTGAAGCATTATGAACAGAATTGCGTCTTTGTTCGCATTCATTTTTTTGAGAAAACATGGCAACCAAATTCTTAGCAGTGGCTATGTTCATTATTATTTCTCTCTCAATATTATCGCGCTCGTCAATTTCAGCCGCAATGTTTTCAGGAATCAGAACCTCTATTTCACTTTGCAAATCATCAACCTTAAGAGATAATGACTCAAACTTTGCAAGCTTTAAAGTTAATTCTGTCAATTGAATGTCATTTAACTCATCTTCATTAGCAATACTGCTCAAATAATTTTTAAATTTAGTAATCTGTCCTTTGGCGGACGCTCTTTTTGTAAACAATTCTTTAAAACGCTGCTTACTTTCTTCAGCCATTGTGAATAAATAAAGAAAATGAATGGGCTCACGTTCCTCGTTTCGGTGTCACCGGCTGTTATGGAAGCCGGGTGCGCGCGATCACCTGCACGCCTACCGGACGGCCGGGAAGTTCGTTTGACCTTGCCGGATGGCCGGTATCGCTCGACGAGGCGTGACCTGGAATAGTCGGCACACTACACAAAACTAAAAGCCTAAAAGCCAGAACGAAGACCTGAAATTACTATACGAGGTCGTTGACTGAGCGTTTTAAAAAAATAAATTAATTTAATAACGAAGTAGGATAGTTCAAATAATATTTTATTCGATTTCGTTATGATCTAACAAAGAAATCCAACGTTATTCTAGACTTTTCAACAATTTTATTTTTTGTTGAAGGTACATGGAAAAAAATATTTGATGCAATTCTTTGGGGATTTCGGCAATTATATGCACGAAAAATCTTTAATTTACACAAATGGAATGCTATTCTCAATATTCTAATAGGTATTATGGGTATTTTGGATGAATGGATGGATTTTAGACAAAGGATAGGCACTTAACTTTGAGGCGACACGTCGACGCTCTGCTCGATGTGATGCTTTGGCTGCACCACTGCTCGAATCCTGGCTGCTTGTATTGACCAGGAGGGCAGTCTCCATACGCTGGAACCCGTGGCTTGTTTGTTCTTCCACTGCAAGGCTTCAAATCTTGGAGTTCGTTGCCGCTGCGCGCGTGTCGTACTCGAACCAATTTAATTGGAAATTTCTTTATTTCCGCGGATTACTTTTTGGTCCCCTCATGGGCCACCATGTTATATCTTTGGAGGATATAATGGTGCCAATTAAAAGTCCCAAGAATCGCAAAAAATAAGTATATTGTAAAAAGAGATTGTTACATGGGCCTGGTTGATAGGCAAGTGAACGATGACATTTTCAAATCAATTTTGACAGGTAAAATATGCGCCTTGTAGAATCTTATAGCAATTGTAGCACGTATCGAAGATTGCTATTGCTTTTCTTGAAGGCGTTAAGGCCTGAACAACTACGACCTGCTTAATCCGAACCGATCGATTAACAATTAAAAAAAATTGCTGATAGAAAATGGACTCCTAATCCTAAACAACACTGATGAAAAATTTAGTACCCGTGATACTGCTACAAAAAAAATCGATCCTTGACCATGTATCATCCAACCTTAAGAATCATAAATTTCATGTAACTATAGTGGAGTCTCCAATGTCGGATCACAAGCAAATCTATCTTGAAGTTGGGAAATATGCACCTGAAATGAAAAAGAAAGTAAAGTACCACACCTTAGATTACGCAGCGGTTTACCAAACAGTTGAAAGTGAAATTGTTAATGTCTCTGAGAGTGACTACGTAAGCTTAGAACAGACAATAAAGGAAGCAGTAATAAAAAATAGAATACCGAAATTCAAAATTCAAAATACCTTAAAATCAGACTGGATCAATAAAGACATAATTGGAATGCTAACTAAAAGAAATCAGCTGTGGTCTGCTCATAAGGAAAATCCCAACGACGACTTAATAAGAAACAATTTCATAACCCTACGAAACAGCGTGTCAGAACAAATTCAAAATACTAAAAGTTGTTACTACTACAAAGTTTTCAAAAACTGTGAAAGAAAACCTTTAAAGATGTGGAAGCTAATCGGGAACTTAGCTGGAAACAAACCTAAATTATGCTCCGCTCCTTCAAAGCTAGATACGGTAACTGGTCAAATCACAGACACTAAAGAAATATGTAATTATTTTAACACATTTTTTGCTACTATAGGGTCTGTTTTAGCTAATACAATTACAAGGCCTAGGGACCAAATACATACTCAGCCAACAATATCTAGTACAAGTGAACTACTAAACTTAACCCCAACTACTGAAGCAGAAGTCAGCAAAATCATAGATAATCTCAATTCAAACACCAGTGCGGGCTTAGATGGGATTAGTTACCATAAAAAGTATTAAAAATCTAATATTAACTAAACTCACAATGAGCATCAATTATTGTTTACAAAAGGGCATCTTCCCGGATTCTTGGAAAATAGCGAAATTTAGTCCTATCTTTAAGTCAGGGAAAAAGACAGACCCAGGCAATTATCGCCCTATCTCTGTCCTCCCAATAATCTCTAAAATATTCGAAAAAATATTACATAAACGTTTAGATGATTACCTCAAAACTATAAACTTCTTCTCTAAAAAACAATATGGTTTCCGTGCAAAATCTAATACTCTAACTGCAACAATTGATCTTGTGACCAATCTAAAAAACAATATCGATGAAAAATGCGCAGCACTCGGTATATTTATTGACCTGAAAAAGCCATTTGATACAATTAGCCAATGATAGTCTCCTTCTCCAAAAACTGCATGAAATCGGCATCAGAGATACTGCCCACGACATATTTCGGTCTTATCTCTCCAATAGAAAACAAATTGTTCGGATTGGCGATGTACAAAGTAATTGTGAAACTTTAACCTACGGCGTACCGCAGGGTTCTATCCTTGGTCCCCTGCTGTTCATATTATACGTAAATGATATACACAACCTAAATCTGGCAGGCGACATAATACTCTATGCTGATGACATAAGCCTATTTTTATTTGGAAAAAATATCGAAGAGGTCATCGAAAAGGCACAGCATGCCTTAGACACTCTCTCTAGATGGTTCCAAGACAATTTGCTTACTGTTAATACCTCTAAAACAAGCTATATTATTTTTAGTGCTAGGAACAAAAATGTCGCAAACAACTAATCTATACATAAATAACGAACCTATAACACAAGTCTCTTCAGAGAAGTATCTTGGTCTCCATCTAGATAAACATCTGACGTGGCAAACACATCTAGATAAATTAAGATCTAAACTATCTTCTGTCATGGGCGCGCTTCGAGGCATCGTCCGCTGTCTGCCGACATCTGTTAGATACATCATTTACAACTCTATGGTAAAACCTCATCTAGAATACCTAATAGAGGTATGAGGCACTGCGGCTAAAACACATTTAAAGCAAATCGAAACCTGTCAAAACAAAATAATAAAACTCTTATTCCATTACCACTACCTGACTCCGACAGAAAAAAATTACAAGGAAACTTAGTTGATGACACTATCACAGATATATAAATATAACACATGCATATTAGTACATAAGATAATAAATAAAAATATACACTCTAAAATAACATTTACAAAAAAAGGCCAAACACAAAAACGTAGTACTAGAGGAAAAAATAACATTTGCTTAAGACCACCTCGAACTAATTACGGAAGAAAAAATATATTATACGAAGGAGCACAGTTGTATAATAAATTACCAAATGATATAAAAGAGATACAGTCCTTTACTTTATACAAAAAAACCTTAAAGCACCACATCTTAAAAGATTTCTCTAGGTTTTAAATTTAACCCACCACACCAATTTTAAGTAATTTACATCTACGAATTGACATTAAATATAAATAAATATAAATTATTATATTAAAATATTCAATGTGTAATTGCTATTGAATTGCCTTTATGAATCGATAGGTAATAGTACACTACTTTTTCCTTTTACCCACAACATTGTAAAAAATATGTGTCCAATGTCTACTACTTAACTTATTTATTTACGAGTACCTAGCTTTTTTATAAGTAATTCTTATATTTAGTTTTAAGATTAGCTTGTATTTCTCATAATAAGCGAATTGTATTCTTTTTGAGAAATAAATGTCTTAAACAGTATGATAGCATACCTTATATTATTAGTCTGTATTGAAGAGCTTTTTTTGTCTCTGAATCGTTCATTCTCTCTTCCTAAAACGCTGCGATAGCTAGGATGTGTGTCCGTGTAAGAAATCGATAGTAAATTAGTTTTGAATGTGCCAAGCTTAGCTCTTTATTCAAAACCGACCAAAAACAGTCAACAAACAAACGAAGAATCAAACATTGGGCCTTCAAGCCGGATATGAACCAGTGACCTATGGAAGAATTGGTCATTTCAAGCCATTTTTGTGTTCAAGCATCAATGCGATTATATCTAATGTTGCAAATTGTAACATCAATTAGCAAGGATTGCATTGTATTAACGTGCTGCGCGGTCAAAACACGAAACATCACATCATTCCTCTGCGTGCGAGTGAAACAACAAGTTTGAAGGTTGTTCGTCATACGAGCTGCCACACGCTATAGAAGAGGACGAAAGATTACATTATTACGACGGCGTCATCATCACAGTTTCGGCAGGAATTGTGCGCGCTCTTTGCCGGTGCGCGGGAGGGAGCAACGTGTTCAATCTACTACGCGTTCGTTATTCAGTCGATCTCCAAGGAGGGTGAGCAATTGAGGATCGACCGGAGGACACGGTGGAACACACGGTGGAGGTGTGCCCCGCGTGGGCGGAGCACCGCCGTGTCCTCGAAGCGGCGATCGGCGGCGGCGACCTCTCGCGTCCGGCCCTGGTGCAAGCCATGGTCCGGAGCGAGACGGAATGGGACGCCGTCACCTCCTTCTGCGAAGCAGTAATGCTAGAGAAGGAGGTGGCGGAACGTGAGAGGGACAAAACCTCTCAACGTCCCGGCCGCCACGGGAGACGCCCCGGGCGTCGGGGGCCACCACCACGTGGCCCCCAACCACCGTAGGCGCGGGCCTGTGGACGGTGGGCTATGGGCTAGCTCGCCGTCCGTCCGTCTCTTGACGACAGGCCGTGTCGACGGCGCGTTCGTGTTCCACACGTGCCTCAAAGAGAGTCAGCAAAAGGGAAGGGGTCCGTAGGGACCGATGCCTGCCGGGGTTGCGGGACTGTTCGAAAGAGATACCGTGGCCCCGGAACACAAAGGGCGATGAAGGAACATGGATGGGTTTTAGTCAGTAAAAGTCTTACACTCCCTCCTGCTCCGCCCAGAGCGGGAGGAGTTATTTTATGATTTCTCATCCAAAAAAAAAAAAAACAGGAGGGTGAGCAATATAGCAAGCGACTTCGACCTGCGAAAGAAAGAGCGAGAACGAGTCTACGAGCGAACGATGAACGTACGACGTCAGAAGTACCACGTGACCAACGAGAACGACGCTCCGTCTTGTCCGTTCTCAACAAAATCAAGACGACGGTATCGCCATTTTGATTTCATAATTGCAAGTTTTCTCATATTGAATGCGATTTTATGTGTGCAAATCTTGAGTTCTGTGCTCAAAATTAAGTGCATTGTATTGTACCAAAGCATTATTGTTGCAAGCTGTGCTCCAACGATAACAGTATGGAGGAAAGCATTACATACACCAAAGGTATGATTAGTCGACTTTACACGTTTGCTTGTAACGAGAAGGACATTGAAGTTAGTTCATTAGAAGCGATAATCGCGAAGCGAGATAGATTAATTACTAGTTTTAGCGAGTGCGAAAGCTACAATAGAGAAATATTGCTGTTAAATTCTAGTGATGACGAAAATATTGTTGAGATAGTAGAAAATATTTTCACTGTTTGACCGCGTTCAACGCGATGATTAACTTGTTGAGTAGTTGCAGTAAGGAACAGAAACCTTCGGAGCAGGGTAGAAGTAGTATTTCTAGGACGAAACTACTGTATGTCACATTTATTGAAACTTTTAAATGTGTTTCACAACAACAAAACCCTTGACAATATTCAAACATTGTATTACTTGAGATCTTTTTTACTTGGGAAACAATTCAATTTAATTAAAAACTTACCTTTAATAGGACAAAGCTATGAGGAGGCATTGCTCCTTCTAAACCACCGACATTTTAATAAATATAGAATTACTACAGCACATGTAAACTGTCTTTTGGACATTGATAAGTTGCCCAAATTTGCTTCTCCTAAAAATATTAGGGGTTTTATTTCAGTTGTCCGGCAAAACCTGGTGGCTCTAAAAATTCTAAACGTTCCTGTAAAAGGTTGGCATGCCATATTACTGGCCATCCTAATGCGTAAGATAGACACCTACAGCACCAGGGCTTACCAGCTTAATCGAGCTCAGGATAAGGATCCAACAGTTGAGGAATTTTTAGGCTACATGAAAAGACGAGCCTTATGACTGGAAACTTCATCGAAAGTACCTGCACAAGCTGACGTGAAGCAAAAACCTGGCACAACAGGAAAGTCCAAAGTAGCATTGGCAGCTGCAGCGGAGGGCTCAAATGAATGTCTATTCTGTAAGTGTTCCGACCATAAATTATTTTCTTGCAACAAATTTAAATTGCAGCCTTCTAAAGAAATAATTTCCTTTGCTAATGGTAAAAAAATATGCACTATTTGTTTGAATCGTCATAATGGAAAATGCAAATTTCATTTTAATTGCAAAATTAGAAATTTGTAAAAAGAAACATCACACGTTCTTGTACCCCGAAGAAAGTAACACTGCAGATCCAGTAGTGCTCATATCTGTTCGCTCCTCTCAAAATAATTATAATAATAATGTTTTGAATCCAACAGCTCGTGTAAAAACATTTGCCAAAGATGAAAGGGAAGTGCACATAGTGCATATTAGACACTGGATCACAGGTGTAAAAAAAAAAAACCTGTTCGTTGCCACAGATACCAATAGACATTGAGGGCATAGAATTATCAAGATGTGCGTCGTGTGCGTTGAGTCTGCGTAAAATTCGCGATGGACTCTTTGTATGCCATGCAGACATTTTGTGCGCCACAGACTCATCGCCACTCACTCATAAAACTGAGGAAGGAGCTATTTTATTTTTGTACAATTCAACTAAACTGTCGTAAATTTGATCAATGCACAACTTGTAATATGATCTCAACGTCGTGCAAGGAAGAAAACAACAAAATATTTTTTGATAGCATTTAATCTATACTAATATTATAAAGCTGAAGAGTTTGTTTGTTTGTTTGAACGCGCTAATCTCTGGAACTACTGGTCCGATTTGATGATTCTTTCAGTGTTGGGTAGTCCATTTATCGAGGAAGGCTATAGGCTATATAACATCACACTGCGACCAAAAAGAACGGAGCATAAATGAAAAATATTGCAAAAACTGGGAAAAATGTATTCCTTTTGTGAGCTGTTTCTCTTTTATGTGACGCAGACGAAGTTGCGTGGGTCAGCTAGTCTATTACATATAATAAATCTGTAGAAAAGTCATTTTTGTACATTGAAGAAATTGAAACAAAAAATAGCCAGCTTGTGAAAAGATAAGTAACAGAACCCATTTCCATCATTTTTGAAATTTTTGTCTGTTTGTCTGTTTGTTTGTGCGCACATCACGTAAAATCTACGAATTCAATGCTGACAATGTTTATACATAAAAATTGTGTGTAACTTAGGGTATGATTTAGTGTTTGTTTCATTGAAATCGGTTAATTCTATCAAAAGATATATGAACTTAAAGTTTTCAAGAAGAACTAATCATCAAATGTAAGATACATACATGCAGCGACATCTGTTGAACTAAAATGATACCAATGACTAAAAATGTGCTCACCACAGTCATAACTTTTAAATCGACTGACCAGCTTTAAAAAAAAAATAGCATAGGTAATATACTTTAGCAGTTTAACATTTTGGTCGATAGACGGCGTTGTTTATTTCACTCCATTTTCTGAATTGAATGACCCTCGCCCGTGTCAGTTGCCTATTTTTTGTTTTTTTTTTTCGGATGGGAAATCATCAAATGACTCCTCCTGCTCTGGGCGGAGCAGGAGGGAGTGTCAGACTTTTACTGACTAAAACCCAGCCATGTTCCTTCATCGCCCTTTTGTTCCGGGGCCACGGTATCTCTTTCGAACAGTCCCGCAACCCCGGCAGACATCGGTCCTTGCGGATCAGCCCTTCCTTTTTGCTGACTCTCTTTTAGGCGCGCGTGGAACACGAACGCGCCGTCGACACGGCCTGTCGTCATGAGACGGACGGACGCGGCGAGCTAGCCCATAGCCCACCGTCCACAGGCCCGCCCCTACGGTGGCCGGGGGCCACGTGGTTGCCCCGGTAGCCCGGGGCGTCTGCCGCGGCGGCCGGGACGTTGAGAGGTTCTCTCCCTCTCACGTTCCGCCACCTCCTTCCGCCAAGGAGGTGACGGCGTCCCATTCCGTCTCGCTCCGGACCATGGCTTGCACCAGGGCCGGACGCGAGAGGTCGCCGCCGCAAACGTGTAAATTGCCTCAAGATTGGTTTTTTAACCGACGAAACAAAAAGAAGGTAGTTCTCAATTCGACGCGTATTTTTTTATATATGACCACGGATAACTTTTACAGAGAAGTTCGTACATGGTCCTTTTGTTTGTAAAAAGCGTAGGTACATCTCAAAGTTGGTCCCATTTATAATTGAAAAATCGTATTTGGGCTAATTTCTTGCACCTTTGATGAGAACTTTTGACCTAGCTGGAGTATGACTGTCATCGAGTGTCTAAGGATGAAGGAGGTGGCGGAACGTGAGAGGGAGAGAACCTCTAAACGTCCCGGCCGCCGCGGGAGACGCCCCGGGCGTCCGGGGCCACCGCGTGGCCCCCGGCCACCGTACGCGCGGGCCTGTGGACGGTGGGCTATGGGCTAGCTCGCCGTCCGTCTGTCTCATGACGACAGGCCGTGTCGACGGCACGTTCGTGTTCGACGCGCGCCTCAAAGAGAGTCAGCAATAGGAAGGGGTCCGCAAGGGCCGATGCCTGCCAGGGTTGCGGGACTGTTCTAAAGAGATACCGTGGCCCCGGAACGCAAAGGGCGATGAAGGAACATGGATGGGTTTAGTCAATAAAAGTATGACACTGCCTCCTGGTCCGCCCAGAGCGGGAGGAGTCATTTGATGATTTCCCATCCGAAAAAAAAAGGCTGTCGAGGTAAGCCCTTTTTTGGAAAAAACATAAGTAGATTATTTTAGCGATTAATGCAAATATATCGAAGAAATTAAATTGTTACCCACTTGGATCTACGTAGGTATATATCTACTAATATTATAAAGCTAAAGAGATTTTGGTTGGTTGAACGCGCTAATTACAGGAAAACTTTTAGTGTTGAATAGTTATCGAGGATGGCTATAGGTTATCTAACATCACGCTTTAATTAAAAGGAGCGGAGCATCAATGATAAATGTTGCAAAAACAAGGAAAATTTATTTCTTTCGAGAGCTTCCTTTGCGGGCGCTGCATAAACGGTTAAAGTTGCGCAACAATCATGTATTAGAGAATTGTTCGTTTTAAAGCGTTCTAAAAAAAACCGCGATAGCATTATGTCTATCTTTCAAGGTTGACTCCACTCTCTCTAACCCTCTCTCTCTCACGTGACGCAGACGAAGTTGCGCGGGTCAGCTAGTTTAAAATAAATTTACACAAAATGCTCGAAATGGGCACCACCCGCCTAGACGCTCTGCACCGCCTAATAAATGACTGGTTGATCAGACGTGGCAAGACTGCTGCATTTAATATGTCTTGAGCAGAGTCGGACCCGTTCACGTAGTTCCTCCAACGTCATTTTCAAACGGCATGCTGCAAGATTTTACAATGGTCCTTGTCTTCCGCTTCAGGACTGGAGAGATACGCCCATAACGTTGTGGACAGCTACAGTGGCGGGTGCGTGCGTCGCATGGGTGCGGCCGCGGCACTGTGCAGCGACGCAGACCTCTCTCTGCTGGACGAGCCCAGCGCGGGCGTGGACCCGGCCGCCCGGCGCAGGCTGTGGCACACGCTGCAAAAAGCTCTGCGACGCCAGAAATCTATCGTCATCACCTCGCACAGGTATACCATGATACTACTAGATTAGCAACTGTACTACATAAAAATTAGTAGGTAAATAGTGTCATTTCTTACACTCGCTCTCGGAAAGCGTCCCAGTTTCGACAGACTCACTGAGCAAATGTTAGATATGCAGGTATGGGTATAGGACGGATAACCATCAAACTTGCTAGTCAATGACACACTTACTTTAATAACATTTTAACTACCGGGTCGCAACCGCGGTACACTACACGTATACATACATAACATCCCCTTCCCTTTAATTGTCAACAACACAATACAACAACAACACAATGTAACAATACAATGAACAAATAAAGAATAATTAAGGACTAAAGTTATCTGGTGATAATTCAAGACGACGTGGATTGATCGCTGGTATGGGCGTCAGTGCCTCGGGTGAGCCATCTGACTCAGCTAGGGGCGGGACTGGTTACTGACGGTGATATCGTAATGTGATCTGGTGGCGGTGTTCCTATAACCTCTAGATCAGAGTTGGAGTTTCTTCTGGGGCGGTTGATGTGATGTTGGTCGTCGTTATTCGGTGTCGTCTGGTTTGCGTTGGCCACATCGCGCTGAATACCCTGGATGACATCTAAATCCCAGTTTGAGTCGCTACCTGACATTTGTGTTTGGCCGTTTGCCCGTATCTGATCTAAGTGTCTTTTTACCAACCGATCCATTTCAGGAACATAAACTTCGTACATTACGTTTCCGATCTTACGTTTGATAATTCCTTCGACCCAAACAAACTTTTTATTATTTATATTCTTCGTAGTCCATACCACGTCATTTTCTTTGAATTGTTAACGTATTTTTCCTTTGTAGTATTTACGCTGTAAGCACTAGTCGACGCTGTGGATGTCGCTGATGCCAATGTCGGTGTCATTAAATCGAGCCGCGAGCGCAGCGGCTGGCCGTACACGAGTTCAGCGGGTTTGTTCTCGGTGGTACTGTGTCTGGAGTTCCGATAGTCGAACAAAAACTTTGACATTCCTTTAATGGTTTCCCTTTATTATAAGGATTATGCATTTGAGACCTCTTTTAATAATTTTCACAGCTCAGCTTTCAGCTTGTCCGTTGTTTGACGGATGGTATACCGCAGCAAGCGTATGAGTAATACCATTATTTGAACAGAAATCTTTAAATTCTTGCGAAACAAACGAAGTCCCGTTATCCGTTACGATAGTATGTAGGATACCGAATCGTGACATTAAGTCGATAAGTTTCTCAATGACTGCTTTAGAGCCATACGAAGAAGTCATTGTATACACTTTACCCTATTTACTGTAAGCATCAACGGCGATTAGAAACATTTGGTTATTAAAGGGCCCCAGAAAATCTAAATCAATTCTATGGAAAGCGTGGGGAGGATGTGGCCAGGGTGTGAGCGGAATGCGGGGCGGTGCGGGCCGCAGCGCGCTGCATACTGCGCACGCGCTGGCCAGCCGCTCCAGCGCACCGTCCACGCCAGGGAATCACAACCGCTTGCGTGCCTCTGCCTTCATCTTTACCACTCCAAAGTGTGAACTTTGAAGATCATCACAAGTTTTAACTCTTAGCCTTTCTGGAATGGCAACTTTATGTCCACGCATCAAGCATCCATTTTCAACCGATAGTTGATTACGATCGTAAAAGTAAGGCTTTAATTTGTCATCGTATACTTTTCTCGGCCAACTTAGCTCAATATAATCTTTTACTTTCTGAAAAGTTGCGTCCTGTTGGGTTTCGCTTTGCAAATCAGTAAGTGTAACAGGTGGCCCTAGGCTCCGTCAACGATGAAGTAAACATATGATGCGCGGTCACCAGTGGCGCGCGATTGGTGGTGCTCTCGCCCTGTCCCTGCTCTTGTACCGCCGCCGCCGTCGGCGCCCAGCCCCGCGCTGCCAGCTGACGGTGACTCATACCCTACCGGTGCGCGGGACAGATAATTAGCGCTGTTATTTTTACTGCTAACATTCGATAACATAATTGTATGCTGATAAAAATATTGCATACCGCTGTAGTCGGTTAGCAGATACCTCCGGTATACCGCGGTATGGATCGAAGGTGCTTAACAATGGCCTGTGGTCCGTACGCAAGGTGGAAAGCACCGCTCGGGCATATAAATACTGGTGATAACGTTTTACTCCGAATACTATAGCTGTTGCCTCTTTTTGTATTTGAGCATATTTTTTCTCGGCTGCTGTGAACGTCATAAACGCTAGCTAATATAGCTAATGGGTCGTTCGCACCCGTCGCTTCCTACTTGTGATAGCACAACGGGTATCTACGGTCAATATTAACTTTGCCGCGGGGTCAAAATGAGCCAGTACCTCATCCGATGCCAACTGTTGTTTTATTTGTTAAAAAGCATTTTCGTGTTTTTGTAAACATTCCCATTTTGTTGTTTTGTGTAACAAGTTATATAATGGTGCTAGTATGGTGGATGCGTTTGGGCACGTTCTGTGGTCTAGGTGTTTGCAAAACTGCTGTTACTTTGTCTGGCGACTTTTTATACCCTTTTTGTCTATGATATGTCCTGGATAGTTCGCTTCATTTTTGAAGAACTCACATTTGTTTGGTTGTATTGTGAGCCCTGTGTCCGCCAGCCTTTCCAGTACCGTGACTAACCTACTCATGTGTTGTTTGGTATCGACACCTGTTATTAAAATATCGTCGAGGAAAAATACTACTCCATCTAACCCCGATAGTATGCACTCCATGGCACGTTGAAATATTGCAGGTGCGCTTGACAGGCCAAATACTCAAACTCAAAGCATTTATTTCAATTTAGACCATTACGGCACTTTTGAATGTCAAAAATACAAAAAAAGAAAATCAAAGCTACAGTCCCAGTCACAAGGCATAATAACTTGAGAAAGTACTGTAGTTGCCCATTCCCTAGCGTAGATCTCTATGGAGAAGAACGGGCAAGAAACTCCATGGACACTCTTTTAAAATCAAAATATTGTTACAAAATCTTGGTTACATAATTAATTTTGAGATTATACATGTATGTGAGAACGATGTAGAAAGACGTGCACACTAAGAGCATCCAGAGTAAAAGATTAGATCAAAAATTTATGAATAAAGTAATTAAAATGAACCTTGGCAGCTAAGAGATGACCAGTCCCAACTGACAGCGCCCGTTCACAGACATGACGCATGTACCGGCGCCATTCAACTCAACCATATTGAAGGGAACTAAATGACCCGACACACCCGCCACCATCAGTGAGACATTTAAGTGAGCATGACATTCTCTCAGCCACCAAGGCATATTCAAGTCAATGAAAGATAAATAAATGTAAATGGTGGCTGAACAGTACAAAATACTCACACATGTGCTATGCAATTATATGTATAATACTAAGAACTGGAATCTATACAATGCAAGTATATTTTTACAATCTTCTGCAGCTTCCACAATACGTTAACATGGGAATCAATTAGTTTGCCCCCCCCTCCACCTATGGTTGTGGAGCAGGACCAGCATTTAGCCAAGCATTTTTATCATCAATGTAATCCCCCAACTTATAATATGCTTGCCTACATAGTGTGCGTTTTATACAAGATTTAAATTTCGTCTCATTCAGTTGAAGAATGTGGGGAGGTATTTTATTGTAACATTTCAAACAGTACCCCATGAAAGATGAATCCACTTTAGCAAGCCTGAAACCTGGCTGAACTAGTTGGTCCCTATTTCTAGTGTTATAGTGGTGTCTGTCCCCTCTCTTACTGAATAAATGCCGATATTTCCTAACGTACTATCGGGGTCTTTTCCGCCTGACCATTTTAATTTTTTTTCGCTTAAATCATGTGGAGGCGCAGAGCCACGCCCCCTCAAAGTTTGGGCCTATTAGGAAAGCGTCAACTTTGGCGCGCAAAACAACAATAACTCTCGTTTGACGTGCGTCGTCAATGTGCTCGGCCGATTCGGTATCTTTTCATTCATTATTTCTACACAAAGTCAACGGGGCGGGGTGAGAGAGCGTTTTTATGTTGCGAGTGCAAGCAAAAATGAGCTTAGTGGTGGTCAGGCGGGAGTGTCCTCGATAGTACATGATGTTTTCATAGATATATTGACAAGGTCAACTAATCTTGTATATTTAAATAGTCCACGATGTGTATTGATGCAGGTCATATTCTGTGATTGTTCTTTTAAACAAAACTGATTATAAGCCATGGACAGATCTAATTTGCTGAATTTTTCGCCACCATGCAACTTTGCAAACAAATCATTTACCGTTGGCAACGGATATTTATCAACGATTAGGTGTTTATTCATTGTCACGGCAAAATCCGCGCAGATTCTCACTCCACCGTCTTTTTTCAAAGCAGGTACAATTGGTGACGCATAATCTGAATACTGAACCGATTCTAATACTCATAATTGAACAAGTCGATCTAATTATCTATCAATTTTGTCTTTCAATGCATAAGGTACCGATCGTGCTTAAAAAAAATTGGTTTTGAGTGTGGTTTTAAATGTAACTCAACGGCATATTTATTAAATTTCCCTAATTTTCCAGAGAACACGGAGGGAAATCTTGAAATTAAATAGTCCTCTATTGAATTGTCTTTCGATCCGCCAATAGATTTAACTGTAGGTGCAAATTCCAAGTCAAACGTGCCGATAAAATCTCGGCCTAATAATGGCCATAACCTAATAAAACAAAGATGTTTTTTCAGTATAATTTTGTAATGGACTAATTTTATTTTTATAGCGACATAACACAAAACAGTTTTACCAAAGATACTACTGTAGAGGTCTGATTATATTTTGATATCACAACAGGACCACCGTTACGTATAACAAACACGTGCCGTTTACGCTTCATTTTGGAATATTCAATATCTAATTTAATTACACCAACTGTTTCTAACCGTTCTTCCGTATAACTGAATAGTTTTATATCTGTAACTGATAAGGGCACTTTGTTGAAATGCTCGTTGTATATCTGATGTGATATAATACTAAACGCGGAACCACTATCTATCTCGAACTCCAAACGTAGTCCACCGATGTTAATTAACACTTGCCAGCATCGGTCGACCCTTATCTCAACGTATATTTAAACACAGCTTACCGTCGTCGTTGCTCTCATCATCCACTTTACCTTCCTCCACGTGTTTTACTTTCGCCTTACTTGAGCACATCCGCTTTAGATGACCCTCGTTGCACTATTACACTTCTTGCACCTATAGTTTTTAAACTGGCACTGATTGGATTTGTGATTGAAATAACCGCACACACTGCACTTTTCCTTTACCGCAAACACGGAACCCTCGGCGACGCCGCCGGCGGCTACGCTCGCACCACGTGCTTCTGGAGCGGCATGGGAGGCGCGCTAAGCATACCGCCATGCTTTCCGGTAATTCAACCGCCTTGGCTAACGTTAAGTCCGTCTGGTCCTGGGCAAAGAGATTGTCTCGCTCGGGTCCTGCCATCATGTCCATGATAAATTTATCAAGAAGAACTTCCTCCAAGTTCTTAAACCCGCAGTGTGTTGCCAATCCACTAATTCTGGCCGCCCATTGAGTGTGACTCTCGGCTGAACGCTGCACCGCTACGTAGAAATTCGACTTTTCTGCGAATCCGAGCCGCTTTGGCTCAAAATGACGGTCTAGAATATTCAGTACGTCTTCAAGATTTGTTTCTTCCAACTTCTTAGGCAGCACCAGGTCCCTCGCTAGCATGTAAGTGGGTCCGGTGAGGGCGCTTATAAGTATTGCAAACGATATTACAGACGAATCGGACAACCGATTCGTCTGTAATATCGTTTGCAATAAACCACTGTTGTAATCGGGACTTGTAACTTGTCCAGTCCTGGGATAAATTCAATTGGTCAAAATTCCAAAAGAAACGCCAAAAGTAGACATTGTCGCACACGTAAATTCTTTCTCGTCGCCACTCTTAGATATGCAAGTATGGGTATAGGACGGACAACTGTCAAACTCGCTAGTCAATGACACACTAACTTTAATAAATTTTTAACTAACGGGTCGCAGCCGCGGTACGCTACACATATTCATACATAACAGCAAACTACACATTTTTGACACTATCTGGATAATTTGCAATTCCAATCATAATATGTTTCAAAGACATCCACCGCATAGCTCTGGGTGACCTTGAATTTTAACACCAAATAAGATCACAAAACTTCACAATTCAACCTACCTACATTCTAGTATGGACGAGATGGAAGCCCTGTGCCACCGGATAGGCATCATGGTACGAGGGCGATTGCGCGCGCTGGGCACACCCACGGCGCTGCGTAATGAGCACGCGCAGGGATATTCTGTCATGTTCAAGCTGGCGAGCGTGGCGAAGATCGGTACGTACACTCACACACACACACACACGGCATGCTGCGCACGGCGCACTCGCGGGAAATCGCAGTTGTGTTCAAGCTGGCGCGTGGCGTAAGCAGTGGGGGTGCGTCTCATAACATATAAAGTTATTTGGTATATTTTCATTTTAAATAACGTTCACAAGATACAATACACGTAAATTATACCAACTGTTGATATAATTTTTTTAGATATAACATTTATATACTCTAAAACTATTTCGTGTAACGATATTGTATAGAAAAATTTTATTAATCGAAAATCATTAGGCCTATTGTTTAAAATATTTAATATTGATGTAACGCTTATTTAATCGAAAAGCGTGACAGAAACGAATCGCTGCAAAAAACTAACACTGATCGTTAACTAAATATATAAATAAAAGAAGAAACTGACTGACTGACTGACTAACTCATCTATCAACGCACAGCCCAAACCGCTGGGTCTACAGATTCCAAATTTGGCAAGTAGGTTCCTTATGTGGTTTAGAGGTGCATTATGAAAGGATTTTTCAAAATTCACCCCCTAAAGGGGTTAAACGGGGCTCCAAAGTTTGTATGGGGAAACAAGATTAGTAAGACTATTTTATTCCAAACTTCACAGGAGTGCTCCTATTGATAAATGAGTAGAAAAGGGTTTCAGGTTTTTTTAGAATTCAACCCCTAAGAGGAGGAAATGGGGTGACAAAGTCTAAAAATCTATGCACAGCCCAAACCGCTGAGTCTAGAGATTCGAAATTTAGCACATTGGTTCTTTATGTTGTTTAGGGGTGCATTAAGAAAGGATTTTTCAAAATTTAACCCCTAAGGGGGTTAAACGGGGCTCCAAAGTTCGTATGGGGAAACAAGATTAGTTAGACTATTTTATTCGAAACTTCACAGGAGTGCTCCTATTGATAAATTAGTAGAAAAGGGTTTCAGGTTTTTTCAGAATACAACCCTTAAGAGGGGGGGGTGGCAATGTATAAAAATCAATGCACAACCCAAACCGCTCAGTCTACAGATTCCAAATTTGGCACATAGGTTCATTATGAGGTTTAGGGATGCATTAAGAAAGGATTTTTCAAAATTCACCACCAAGGGGTTGAAATGGGGGTCCAAAGATTACATGGGGAAATAAGATTAGTTAGACTACTTTATTCGAAACTTAACAGGAGTACTCCTATCGATAAATGAGTTAACATTTGTGTTTAAATTTTTCAGAATTCAACCCCTAAAGGGGGAAATGGGGTAACAAAGCCTGAAATTCAACATAGGTATTGTTTGTATGGTGAATTGGGTCGGGTGTATTACAAAAACAACGATTTTGAGATTTAATGTGGTGGACCTGAAATACCATCATTCCCTGTTGGGGTGCGATGGGGTTGAAATGTCTAAAAATACAATTAATATAATATACAGGGTGTTAAAGTAGTCGCGTGCCATAGCTTAGGGGTAGGTTCAGTATCAATAAAGGAACCAAAAAAAAAAAAAAAAAAAAAAAACAAAAAATTAAACAAAAAATATTGCAAGATCAACCTAATTTAGTACCTTAAAATAGCAATCGTTTAGAATTAAAATTATTTTATTTGTTGAATTGTTGAAAAATTATATTAATTATTTCATTTTATTTTGTGTGGTTTATCACCCGCGATGGTGTAAAGCCGTACCATTTCGGTCCACTGTTCATTTGTTTAAGTACACTCAATTTACGCGCGAGAAACAAACGGCTCGACGCGCGGCGCGTGCTCCGACGCGCGCAACAGCTCTAGCAACAGCTGATTGCGGCGCGGTTGATGACCCCGAGTTCCCGTTCGGTGGTCAGCTGTTTCCGTGCGCATTAGGGTGAAATGATCTTGAGAAAAATAGTGGATTTTCTTAAAAAAAAAAAAAAAAATCGACTGCGTAAAAAATAACTAATAATTTTATATAAAAACTGAAAAGAATATAACAAGTTCAGGAGATTGTACATATTGACTGCAACAGTCGGGACCCATTAAATAATCTAGACTAAAATCATTACATCCAATATGGGTCCCGACTGTTGCAGTCAACATGTATAGTCTCCTGAACTTGTTATATTCTTTTCAGTTTTTATATAAAACTAGCTTCTGCCCGTGACTTCGTACGCGGAACCTGTTGCTTATGCCAGCGACAACGGGGTCGTCAAAATCGAAGATCTGATACGTCTGATGTCGAAGCGCAATTCTCTATCCGTGAACGTCTCCGACTCGCGAGACAATGCGTGACGTTCACGATCAGCGGCCAGTCGCGCATCACGTTCTCCACTTGTCTCTAGAGACCTAGAAGTCGACGCGTATATACATACACTGAGAACTCAAGCGTAATTCTCTTTCCGTGAACGTCTCCAACTCGCGAGACAATGCAGACGTTCACGATCAGCGGCCAGTCGCGCATTACGTTCCCCACTTGTCTCTAGAGACCTAGAAGTCGATGCGTATATAGATACACTGAGAACTCAAGCGTAATTCTCTTTCCGTGAATGTCTCCAAATCGCGAGACAATGCAGACGTTCACGATCAGCGGTCAGTCGCGCATCATATTCTTCACTGGTCTCTAGAGACCTGGATGTAGATGCGTAAATACGCTGAGAACGCAGGCGTGCTTCGCGATCCGAAGAGGTTTCCCAGACCGAAGAACTTTTGCTAAGACGTCATTCCTATATGTTTTATGGTGTAGCTGGGCTCTTGGAGTTCCTCAACAGGTGTTCCAGATCTTCGATTTTTGTAAGTCAACAGAGAGTGCTCATCAGATTGAACGACTTTTGCTAAAACGTCATTCCTTTATATATGTTAGTGTAGCTGGGCTCTTGGAGTTCCACATCAGGTGATCCAGATCTCCAAATTATTCTCTCACCAGAAAATTCTCATCACGTGGAACAATGTTTGCTATGGTACTATTTTTGTATCTCTTATAGTTTAGCTGGTCTGTTGCGGTTCTGCATCAGGTGTTCAAGTTTCCAAGATAAATTATACCCTATATGTTGCCCAGACTCAATACCTATACAACAAACATAAAATCATTCAAATCCGTCCAGCAGTTCCGAAGATTAGCGTGTACAAACAAACAGACACACAGACCAACAGATAAACAGACAGACTTTTTTTTTGGATTCGTGCTCTATTACTGTTTCTAAACCCACCTTTTTTTTTTTTTTTTTTTTCGTATGGGAAATCATCAAATAACTCCTCCCGCTCTGGGCGGAGCAGGAGGGAGTGTCAGACTTTTACTGACTAAAACCCATCCATGTTCCTTCATCGCCCTTTGTGTTCCGGGGCCACGGTATCTCTTTCGAACAGTACCGCAACCCCGGCAGGCATCGGTCCTTACGGACCCCGTCCCTTTTGCTGACTCTCTTTGAGGCGCGCGTGGAACACGAACGCGCCGTCGACACGGCCTGTCGTCATGAGACGGATGGACGGCGAGCTAGTCCATAGCCCACCGTCCACAGGCCCGCGCCTACGGTGGCCGGGGGCCACGTGGTGGTGGCCCCCGACGCCCGGGGCGTCTCCCGCGGTGGCCGGGACTTTGAGAGGTTCTCTCCCTCTCACGTTCCGCCACCTCCTTTTCTAGCATTACTGCTTCGCAGAAGGAGGTGACGGCGTCCCATTCCGTCTCGCTCCGGGCCATGGCCTGCACCAGGGCCGGACGCGAGAGGTCGCCGCCGCCGATCGCCGCTTCGAGGACACGGCGGTGCTCCGCCCACGCGGGGCACACCTCCACCGTGTGTTCCACCGTGTCCTCCGGTCGATCCTCACAATGGAAGCACCCGGGCGTTTCCTCCCGCCCGATTCAGTGCAGGAACCTCCCGAACACTCCGTGTCCGGTGAGGACCTGCGTCAAGCGGAAGGTGAGGACGCCGTGGCGTCTCTCAAGCCACTCCTCAAAGAGGGGACTTATCGCCACTATTGTGGCGTGCCCTGCACGGGGTTGCGACAGTCGCTCTCTCCATGTCGCCATGAGATCCCGCCGGAAGTCTGTCCGCTTAGCGACAATTTGTCGCTGCAGCGGAGTTTCCCCCCGGCGTAGCGCCTCCGCGCGCCATTCATGCAGGCGCGCGAGGACTATCGCCTCCAGATCCCATGGCGGCAATCCGGCAAGGAGGCTCGCTGCCTCGCGGGCAATCGTGCGGTAGCCCCGGGCCAGCCTTACGGCTACCACCTTTTGGGGCGCGTTTAGGTAGTGGGCGGCACGCCGCCTCAAAGAACGCGCCCACACCGGGGCCCCGTAAAGGGCCATGGACCGCATGACTCCCGCGTAGAGCCTCCAGCAGGAGGCGTTCGGCCCCCCCAGGTTGGGCAGGAGCCGCCTGAAGGCAGCCCCAGTCCGTTCCAGTTTGGGGGCCAAACGTCGGAAGTGCTCCACGAAGTTCCACCGGCTGTCGAGGACGAGTCCTAGGTCGACTCGACACCGATGGATACCCCTCCTACCGTGAGTAAGGATCCCGGAGATGGCGCATTCCGAGGCCCATGAAAGCACATTGCCTCGGACTTGTGCAATGCCACCTCGAGACCCAGTTGCCTGATCCTCTCAACGACTGTCGCAACTCCGCGTGTCATCGCTTCGGCCGCCGCCTCGTGCGACCTCCCCTGGGCCAGCACCAGCGTGTCGTCAGCGTAGCAAACTACGCTGACACCACTAGGGAGGTCGGCGCGCAGCACCCAGTCGTAACCGATGTTCCACAAGGACGGCCCTAGGACCGATCCCTGCGGAACACCGCAAGACATCTCTCGCCGGTTCCATTCTCCGCTGCGACCGGGGTAGATGACGGCTCTGTCCGTCAGATAGTCCCCGACCACTCGACGGAGGTAGGTCGGCACCCGGTGATACCGGAGTGCCTCCCTAATGCAGCTCCAGGGCATGGAGTTGAAGGCGTTGGCGATGTCGAGAGACACCGCCAAGACAACCCCCCCCCTGGACACCGCATCCCCCGTCGTGAGGGCTCTCACGCGCATGATGGCGTCCACCGTAGAGCGCCCCTTGCGGAAACCATACTGGTGTTCCGCAAGGTCCGGCCCAGTCCCCGCAAGGTGCTCGGCGAGGCGGTTTGCACTGACTCTTTCAAAGAGCTTGCCCACCTCGTCGAGCAGCACCACGGGCCGGTATGCGGACGGAGAGTCCGCAGGGCGCCCTGTTCTAAACCTTCCGCAATTATTTATTTTTTAATATATTCAATGTACAGACACAGTTTTTCTACTGTTTTATTAAATGTATATAGAATAGATATAGATATATAGATTATTAGTTATTTTTTACGCAGTTGGGTTTTTTAATTTTTTATTTTATTTTACACCTTTTAGTTACTTAGATATACCATTTTGAAATCCTCACGATGAGCCCTTTATCAAGCTGTTCAGGCTGCAGAGCGTGCCAAACATTTGAATTTGTCGCCAGAAATCCGCTATTTTTTATTTTTTTTTATATACCTAGTGTCACTCTCACAGTATATACGAATCTAACGACACCTCTCAAGCTAAAATCCATCAAGCCGTTCAGGCCATAGAGCGTGCCAAACAATTATACATACATACATACATACTTACATACAAACATACTCTCGAAAAACATAACCCTCCTTCTGGCGCAGTCGGGTAAAAAAAGGTTGCTTTTTTCAATGTTTTTAGGTTCTACTAATGAAACCAAATCACTGGTTTCAAGGATTAACGGTGTTCAAACTAAACCCTAATTTTATGTTTAAAAAAAAAATGAAAGGTAATTTTTTTATTACGGGTTCCTTTATCGATACTGAACTCACCCCTAAGCTATGGCACGCGACTACTTTAACACTCTGTATACCGAGATTATCAGGGGCGCTGATTACAAAAATGGCATTTATTTTGAGATCCAGAAGATGGCGGATTCGACTTCTATACAGGGTTATTGTTGATTTATTGTGATGATTGTGATAACCATGATGATGATTGTGATAATGATTATGATTGTGATGATGATGATTGTGATTACGTTGATAATGATTGCGATTACGATGATGATGATTGTGATAACGATGATAATGATTGTGATTACGATGATAATGAGTTTGATAACGATGATGGTGATTGTGATAGTGATTGTGATTGTGATGGTGATTTTAATAGTGATAGCGATGGTTGTGATAACGAGAATGAAGATTGTGATGATAATGATTGTGATTGTTATAGTGATTGTGATAGTGATAGTGATTGTGATAGTGATAGTGATAGTGATTGTGATAGTGATTGTAATAGTGATTGTGATTGTAATAGTGATTGTGATGGTGATTGTGATGGTGATTGTGATGGTGATTGTGATTGTGATTGTGATTGTGATAGTGATTGTGATTGTGATAGTGATTGTGATAGTGATTGTGATTGTGATTGTGATTGTGATTGTGATAGTGATTGTGATTGTGATGGTGATGGTGATTGTGATTGTGATTGTGATGGTGATGGTGATGGTGATTGTGATTGTGATAGTGATTGTGATGGTGATTGTGATGGTGATTGTGATGGTGATTGTGATTGTGATTGTGATTGTGATAGTGATTGTGATTGTGATAGTGATTGTGATAGTGATTGTGATTGTGATTGTGATAGTGATTGTGATGGTGATTGTGATGGTGATGGTGATTGTGATGGTGATGGTGATTGTGATGGTGATGGTGATGGTGATTGTGATGGTGATTGTGATGGTGATTGTGATGGTGATTGTGATGGTGATGGTGATTGTGATGGTGATGGTGATTGTGATGGTGATGGTGATGGTGATTGTGATGGTGATGGTGATTGTGATGGTGATGGTGATTGTGATGGTGATGGTGATGGTGATTGTGATGGTGATTGTGATGGTGATTGTGATGGTGATTGTGATGGTGATTGTGATGGTGATTGTGATGGTGATTGTGATTGTGATTGTGATTGTGATTGTGATTGTGATGGTGATGGTGATTGTGATGGTGATTGTGATTGTGATGGTGATTGTGATTGTGATTGTGATTGTGATTGTGATGGTGATGGTGATTGTGATAGTGATTGTGATGGTGATGGTGATTGTGATGGTGATTAAGATTGTGATGGTGATTGTGATTGTGATGGTGATGGTGATGGTGATTGTGATGGTGATTGTGATGGTGATTGTGATGGTGATTGTGATAATGATGGTGATTGTGACAGTGATGGTGGTTGTGATGATTATAAAATTTGGCACATAGATAGTTTATAACCTGGATTCACATGTAGGACACTATTTATCTCTTTAGTATGATTCAGTGGGACAGTTACCGAACTTTACGTGGGCGAAACCGCGGGCAACAGCTAGTATTGAATAAAATTATAGATTCAGTTTTTATGTCTTGTAGATATTAGAGATTTTGTAATTATATCATATATTACTTACCCAAGTCTTTCACACACACACAAATGTATAATAATTTGCATAAAATTTATTACACTTCATCATCCTCATCATTATTTAGCAGCCCTCATGCCAATTCATTTCGGATCATTCCCTCTATGACGATTGCTTTTACGTTGACTCTTTATTTTTTCTTTAATTTTAGTAGGTTGTTTGAAGTATCGGAATTGCTGACAATACGGCTAAACGTTGGACGCCGCTTTGTCGAACGTATCGCCACTACAATCCGGCTGAACGCGAAGACGCCGTATTACATGACGGCGCCGTTTTTCAATCCAGCTAGCCATTATGTAAAACGGCTTGTTATACGAATTGGCTGCGACATATACATTATATTTACGTATTCCTTGCAGGACGTCATAGTAGGGTTAAAAAGTAAGAAATTGAGCCACCAAATGTTCTACCGAAATTCAGTAGTTTTTCAGTTAGATTTTAAGTTTTTTTAATGAAAAATCCCAGATAAAGTTTTTTTAATGAAAATCACATGAAGCCAAAACGGTTAACGGCGCGACTGTAATGTAATTTAAGTTATTATCATAGCTGCGTGCAGCAGAGCTTTCTTAATAATTCAAAGTTTAAAAATGCCTAAAACTTTGGCAAAGATCACTAATTCGATTCCATGCCATTACTTCATATAAAAATGTTGTCTAGTGAAAAAAAAAATACCCAGATGTACAAATTACTAGAAAAATATCCTTGTCTTATCAGCTATCTAAAATGGTATAAAACTTATCGAAAAGTCATGGACTACATTATGAAAATCGTTTTTGATTTAGTACAGGATGCATCTCTTAAAAGGCATTCGGCAAATCAAATTAAAAAAATTCGTGAATATTATTATTATTATAAACTATATAAATTACTACTATAAATTTTACTTTACCATTATAAACTATTAAAATACTTGAACGTTCACACTAAAAAGATCCTATTATTATTTCAGGTCCGGATGCCGATAACATATTAACCACATTAAAAGGCAAGCTACGTGACAGATTCAACTGTGAACTAAGGGATCAACATGTGGTATGTCAAAATATTTAATAAATAAAGATTTATGGGAGATACTAAAGAAGGTTATTTAGTGCATTTCCAATAGGTACTTGTCAAATTATTGTTTGTGTACTAATAATAGCTTACATACCAAATTTCAGCTTTCTAGGACATTAGGAAATACCCTAAGTATTTTGATGATCCATCAGTGAGTCAGTGACGAAATCAGGATTTTTTAGATATCAATATAATCTAAAGTATAAAAGCTTTTCAATTAAAACTTTATATGTTTAATAAGTCCGCTATTGACAACATATCCCGAGAATAGGGATGATGACTGACTAAATAAAATATGATTCTGTTTAGTCCGTCAGTTAGTTTATCGAAAAATATTGGATACGTGTTTTATCTTTTATCAAATTAATAAAAAATGGCGTGAAGTGGGGGCTTGTGACGTCATATTTGAGTTATAAATGCACTTAAATGTGACGTCACACGAGTTTTCGACGCACTGTATCGTCTTCATTTTTTGTTTACGTGAAAATAAAAAATGTGTCCAATATTTTTTTTAAATTTAACTCAGACTAATTAGTTTTTTTTTGTCATCTACCCTATTTTGTTGATCTGGTTTAATCCAAATCCAAGTTATAACGGTTAAAAAAAAAAAAACGACGACGCGCGTCTAGAAAAGGAAGGTAGTTCCCTTGCGCTTCGCTTGGCTCGTCTTGGCGGCACCTTGTTCTGGGGGACTGAACATCTTGTCTCACTGATGATCCACAATGAATCTTATACAAGCAACAAAGTTTAAATTAGTATAAATGCATCTAACCTCCTTTGAATTTGTCCACAGACAATGCTAAACTACCATATAAACGATACGATGAGACTTAGCGAGCTGTTCGAAGCGTTAGAATCCCTTCACAGGGAGTTCCCGACCCTCATCGAGGACTACTCTGTCTCGGAAACAACCCTCGAGGAGGTGTTCCTGTTTTTCGCTAAAGAAAGCCGGCCGAAGCGTACCGACTAGAACAAGAGACACGAATACACGGCAGAAGATAATTTAAACGTATAACTTAGATATAGGGGGTTATACTAACAAAATTGTGGTGATAGTTTGGACCAGTAAAAAATTTCACGAGTTCAGTTCTTTATTTATTAGCCTAGTTCCAAAGTTGGATAGGTTATTAATGTATTACAGGCCATCATCTTTCCAATTCAATCCAATTTCTCTTAATATAGTTTTATTTTCATTTGGAAAAATAAGAATGCGCGGTGGTCCCATAGTTTAATACAAATAACTTAAAGTATCTTTGCTGGAGTGTTTTGTGAGTTAGCTCCATGCTCTACACGTACTGATTCCATACAATACGTCTTGATGAATACAAGTGAGAACCCTGGTTACTTCGGGGAGGCCCGGCAGGAGACAAGGTCATGTCTGTGTGTGTGAGTCAAATTGTATTGTGTAACACTGATCAGAATATGCGTGAATCGCGAACCCGCGTCGCGTATCCACGCGTATGGTTAAGCGCTAAAAGTTTGCTTGAAAATGATTGATATCCCGCTGTCTATTTTTAAGGTTCGCTACCCAAAGGTTAAAAACGGGACCCTTTGACTAAGACTCCACTGTCCGTCTGTCTGTCTGTCACCAAGCTGTATTTCATGAACCGTGATAGATTGACAGTTGAAATTTTCACAGGTCATGTATTTCTGTTGCTGCTTCAACAAATAATAAAAATAAAATAAAATAAAAATGAAAGGGAAATAAATTAATCCATAAATTAAAAATTAAAGGGAGCTCCCTTACTACGATGGTACAGCGGAACCCTTCATGAGCGAGTCCGACTCGCACTTGGTCTATTTTTTGATAAAATTTTAAAGCCACCGATCGCAATGCAGTCGTCCAGATACACACTATTGGAGCTAGGTTCCGGTGCGGCGCCCTTGGATGTTGATACAAAACGATTGCTAGGATCATTCTGTATTAATTATTCATGCTAATCTAGCTCATTATCATTATGTCATTTGATGATTTGCCATCCGAAAAAAAAGGGGACTCCGCAAACGAGGTGGACTCTTGTATTACTAGTACCTACACACAAACACAATTCAATTCGTTTACCCAAAATTAACTTACCCAAGTTTTCAGGCAGTTATCATGATTGGCTGGGGTTTAGAGATACCTTTGTTTCAATAGTACATAACAACACAAGCTTGGATAAAATAAATAAATTGCACTATCTGCGTGTTCCCTTAAAAGGTAATGCTTCTCCTGTCGTTGATAACCTTGACTTCAGGTCAGAAAACTACGACGCTGCCTGGAAGTTACTTTGTGAGAGGTATGACAACAAGAGATTGCGTGTCAACAATCATGTACAAGCACTCTTTAACGTTCAGCCTTTAGATAGAAAGTCAAGTAAGTCACTACGTTACATAATTGACACAACAAATAAAAATCTTAGAGCTTTAGCAACTCTTGGTCAACCTGTTCATAACGCCTTCGTCGATGTTCTTGTCATTTACATAATGACCAGTAAGTTGGACCACGTGTCGTCAGTGTGAAGAACACAAACACTTTTTCAGAACCTCCTACTTTATCTGCATTCATTAACTTCATCAGTAACAGGGCTAACTTGCTGGAGACGGGTCTACCCTTTATAGCAGAACTTTTTATGTCATAATATTATTTTGGATAACAACGGATAGCACAAACTTCATTTCGCAGAAAATCGTTTGGCAGACACTCATTTCTCACATATTCAAACCTCATAATTTTGTAAGTTAGAATCATCTTTAGGCATAAATTTAATATGCATAAAAATTAAAAGTAGAACCATCTTATCGCAGAAAGTTCACATTCAGAATCATCTTTTGGCATAAATTTAATATTGATAGTCATTAAAAGGCAGAACTAACATATCTCAGAAAGTTTACAGTTAGAATCATCTTTAAGCATACATTTCATATGCATAATAATGGAAAGCCTCATCTCTCACATTGCAGAAAATTAGTAGTTAGAATAATTTTGTATTTCTTACCATAATAATAAAATTGATTGAACATTTTTTTTTTCGCCACAAACATACGATGATAATGTTTATTGCTACAAATTTCTGATCGGGCAAGCATACATCATGCATGTTACCTTTCGAAGGCATTTGATTGCGTAAATCACGAAACCCTGATCTTGAAACTTGAGCATTACGGTTTAGGTAAAATTGCGCTCAGTTTAGTAAAATCATATTTGAATGATAGACACCAGCATGTACAAGTAAATGGTATAAATTCAATGGGTTTAAAAGTAAAAATTGGTGTACCACAAGGTTCGATATTGCGTCCCTTCCTCTTTTTAGTGTAGGTACATAAATTACCTACCCCATTTATTTTACAACTACCCGCAATTGGTGTTGTTTGCTGGCGACACTTTTTTAATATTTAGGATGAACAGACGTGCCACAAATCTTGACGACATAAATAACGCCTTACTGCAGGTTCATAATTGGTTTAAGGCTAATAATTTAGTACTAAATGTGAAAAAAACAAAGTGCGTTGTAACGTTACATTTTCCTGGATAGGATCCACAAAACTGTAAGGTCACTCTGAGCACTCACCTACCTAACTTTCAGTCTGGAGGGGAGCACTATTAAAAGAAATAGACAAGGGGACGAGTTCTATGAATTTATTACAAAGATCCTAACCTAAAAACTGGAGCTACTTAAATCACTAATGCACTGGCATTAGTGAAGCTGGCGGAAAATACTGAAGATGAACGCAGAATGGAATAAATAACTGAAGAACGTCCGTCTTCAGACTGTGGAGGAGGACCGAGGAACCATCAACTCTCAGGCCGTAGAGAAGGGCCGAGGGCATCCGTCTTCAGACGGTGGTGGACGGCCGAGGACCGTCAATCCTCAGGCCGTAGGAGGAGGGCCGAGGAGCATCAAATCTTCATCAGGCTTGTGTAGCTCAAGCATCAAGGTTTCCAGGTGTTCTTGGTGATGGTGTGGCACGGAGAGAGGCCGACTTAAAACCGAAGAATAAGGGGAACTGCCCTTTTAAATATACTTTTATGGAGCTTCTCAGAGGTGTTCCTGCTCTCAGCTCTTGTGTGAGACTGCACCAGCAGACTCACGATGTCCGCGATTACGCGGAGCCCTAATCAAAATAATACTTGTCCAATCGACAAGGGGAACAACTATTAGATACACTTACCATCACGTTGGAACTGATGTGTGGCGTAGTCCCAGGTCACGTCGTATCCGGGTGGGGTGTAAGTGTAAATGTGTTTTGTGTTGTGCATGTGGAGTTAAGTCAGATTCGACGGTATTCCAAAGGACGTCCACGGCGCGTACCGTCGACTGCCTGGTCAAACCTTCCAAGATCACACACGTGGCACTTTTCAGTCACTGTCCAACTAAATCTTATCCCGGTTAGCCAACCCAAGCGGGGATCCACAATAGTTCAGCACTAAGTTTAGGAAGTCACCGGCGTCCAAACGACACAAAAGCCGGCTACTTAACCAACAAATTATTCGCGGTCACGACCCAAGATGGCGAAATGTCTCAATTTTCACTCAATTATCAACAAAATATCAAACACCGATCAAGATTGTATCGGATTAACATTAACTCAAAGTTTCAATCAATAATTACACGACAACAGCGTGCATCAAAAAACGAAACCTAAGCGACCATTTTTCCAACCAAAAGATCGCACTGACAACTGAAACGTCATCTGTCAAATGTCAAAAAACTGCGTTCGGAAAATTAGAAAATTATTAAAAAGAAAATCGAATGAGGTCGATGTGATTTACCTATACAACCTACAACTAGCTCCAGCAATAAATTAAAAATAAAACTAGGGTTGCCACTAACTGACATCACAAAAGTAAACAAAGATTTAATAAAGATAAAAACTTAAATAACATAAATTACAAGGTAAAAAGGCCAAAGCCATTGCTAAGCCTCCAAGAAATTACCATGAAGCTACCTAGGGAGGACAAATGCTTAAATTTTCAGGTTAATAATATCCGAAAATGTAAGTAAAAAACATGTAAAAGACATACACATTACAGCGTAAGATTTGCTTTACCAAATGTCAAAATAGTGACTGTGACGTAGTATATTGAATCAAGAGAAATTTGAATTTGTCGATAAAACGGTTTTCTGCTACAATGGGGTCCTCATTTAACATCTCTTGCATAGCGGCTGAGCTCAGCAGCATATGCTGTTAGAAAAATCCGTCAATTTATTGTGTTATGGTGATACGGCGAGGCTAGTCTATTTTAGTTATTTTTATAGTATTATGTCATACGGTATTTTACTATGGGGACGGGCTGCAGACATCAAGTCTATATTTATTCTGCAGAAAAGAGCCATCAGAGCCATATATGAATTACGTAGACGTGATTCTCTACGAGAACTGTTTATAGAAATTTGTATAGAAATTCATTCATGACAGTACCTTATCAATACATCTATGAGAATATCATATACGTTAGGAAAAATCTGTGTTTATTCCGTAAAAGAGGTGATAGACACCACTATAATACTAGAAATAGGGACCAACTAGTTCAGCTAGGTTTCAGGCTTGCTAAGGTAGATTCATCTTTCATGGGGTACTGTTTAAAATGTTACAATAAAATATCTCCCCACATTCTACAACTGAATGAGACGAAATTTAAATCTTGTATAAAACGCACACTATGTAGGCAAGCATATTATAAGTTGGGGGATTACATTAATGATAAAAATGCTTGGCTCAATGCTGGTCCTGTTCCACAGCAATGGGGGAAAACTAATTGGGCAAATTATTGTGGTAGCTGCAGAAGATTGTAAAAATATCCTTGCTTTGTATAGACTCCATCTCTTAAGTATTGTATAATTGCATAGCACATGTGTGAGTACCACGTACCTACTGTAAAGCATTTGCATTTAGTTATCTTTCATCGACCTGAGTATGCCTTGGTGGCTGAGAGAATGTCATGCTCACTCAAATGTCTCGCTGATGGTGGCGGGTCATCATCATCATCATCATATCAGCCGAAAGACGTCCACTGCTGGACATAGGCCTCCTCCAAGGGTGGGTTTTGCCATAATCGCCACGCTTGGCAGGCGGGTTGGCGATGGCAGTACGTTTGTTACAAAAGCACAGAGAACGCTGCTCCCCATTCTCTGGTAAGTCCTTTAGTCGCCTCTTACGACACCCACGGGAAGATATGGGTTGGTGCTATTCTTTACGTCCGACACCGTCAGACAATTTTGGTGGCGGGTGTGTCGGGTCATTTAGTTCCCTTCAATATGGTTGAGTTGAATGGCGCCGATAGATGCGTCATGTTCGTGTACGGGCGCTGTCAGGTGGGACTGGTCATCTCTTAGCTGCTGAATGAATTTCTCAGGCGAAAAATTTACGCGTCTAGGCTGAAATCGCAGTGCTGCTTTACAGATATTGCAACGATTTTTTTTCTCAGAATTAAAGTGACATGAATCTAAATGAAGCCACTTAAATTATACTATATAAAGCTCGATTACCACTCACTCACTGACTCACTGACAGAATTGTTCTCCCAGATGGTGGATGGGGAGGTGGGTATATTTTGACAGATTCGTAAACAAATGACTCTCGCGAGTATGGGAAAAGTGCCAAACCTCCCCTTTTCGCCCCCCTTCTCACCCCCCCCTATCGTATCTCGGAAACCAAGAGATTTGGAACGTTTTTGTTTTCAGATTCGTATAGGGGAGGCTCGGGAAAGTAAAAACCAGTTTTCAAAATTGCCCCCCTTGCCCCCCTTTTCACCCCTTTTAGGCGGATCTCAGAGGTTATGAGACTTGGAACATTTTTTTTTTCAGATTCGTATAGAGGAAGCTCGGCAAAGTAATAACCAGTTTTCAAAGCTGCCCCCCTTGCCCCCCTTTTCACCCCCTTTAGGCGGATCTCAGAAATTGAGAGACTTGGAACATTTTTTCTTTCAGATTCGTATAGAAGAGGCTCGGAAAAGTAAAAATCAGTTTTCAAAGCTGCCCCCCTTGCCCCCCTTTTCACCCCCTTAAGGCGGATCTTGGAAGTTGAGAGACTTGGAACATTTTTTTTTCAGATTCGTAAGAAGGGGCCTAGAGTTAGTCAAAATCATGTTTCAAAACTCCCCACTCTCCCCCCCTTCACCCCTCTCCCCATCGTATCTCGGAATCTAGGACACGTAGCGGCTTTTTAATTTTTACCATAAATTATTATTTTTATTATTATTGAGGAGCGTTTAAATTTGTACACGGAGGGTATCCTTCACTCCCCAACCTCCCCTAAAAATAAAAGGGCTATAACTTCGTAACGGTCAGAGATAGCCATTATGTGTTTGAACAAATACAATATACATAAAAGAAAATTTACTTATACTAAATGAAGTGATATGAATTATGATGATATTATACATAATTATGCATTATGAGTGTGATATCTAAAGAATTAAATTTTTTGTTAAATGGTTGCGCAGTTGTAAATGTGTTGAGTTGACAGAAATTAGTTATTTAAAGGTAAGTACCTAAATTAGTGCTCTCCCGTACCTCAGAAACTGATCTTCTAAACTTGTTAAGGGAAACGCCGAATAAATCGGTTTCCAGTGATGTGTGGGAGCTGTTATAGTTTCTACATATTCTGAGCAAAGGAGCATTGAGACCAAGGTTTGACTTGCGAAAAGGGATATGAAACAGTCTGGTGATGGGATATCTGGGAGGTTTTGAAGGGACTGAATACGAAATTCGCTCAACTAAATCACTGCATTTTAAGATTCCGTTGACAATTTTGTATAGAAAAATAAGATCGCGTGAACGGCGACGGTCTCGCAGCGTCTTTATGTTGAAAAAATGTAGGCGTTGCTCGTACGGACAGCGATGGCTTATTTTTCTGGATAAAAAGGCAAGATGCTTTGTGAAAACTCGTTGAATTCTTTCAATTCTTTGCGAATGAACAGCATAGAACGGATTCCACGCAACGCTAGCATATTCTAACCGACTACGCACAAGAGTGTTGAATAAAACTATTCTGGTCTTTGGAAATTGAAAGCCCCGAGTATTGCGTTTAACGAAACCCAGCATCTGTGCTGACTTCTTGACAACATCGCTGATGTGAGGTTTAAAACTCAGCTCATCGTCGACTAGAACCCCAAGGTCACGTATTTGACATACTTCTGTCAGTGGAGAATTGTACAGTGTGTAAGAGGTGGGAAAAGACGATTTTTTTCTAGAAAAACGAATGAAGAAGCATTTTTTTGTGTTTAGGGCCATGTTGTTTGCTATGCACCAGTTTTCAATATTTTTTAGGTCACTTTGTACAAGCCTACTGTCAGCGGGTCCCGTGATCTTTCTATAAATTTTTAAATCATCGGCGAACAGCAAGGCTTTACAATGTTTTATTTGGCTTGTGATGTCGTCTACAAATAACAAAAACAGGACTGGGCCAAGATGGGAGCCTTGTGGGACTCCAGATCGTGTGTAAAACTCATAAGAGACATAACCATTGACGGCAACGAACTGAGAGCGATTTATAAGATAGGATGCGAACCACCTTAACAACGATCCGTGGACACCACTGAGCTCGAGTTTCGCTATCATGAGTAAATGGCTCACCTTATCGAATGCGCTGCTAAAGTCCGTATATATTGCGTCAACTTCGTGTCTGTTATCAAGCGCTTCAGAAATATCAGAAAAATATTTTACTAGATTGGTCTCGGTTGATCGCCCTACTCGAAAACCGTGTTGACTATCGGAAAGCTTAGTATCTAAGTAGTTGGTCAGAATGGGACAAACGAGACATTCAAAAAGTTTTGAGAAACATGACAGTATGCAAATCGGCCTGTAGTTTTTTATGTCGCTTGAGTCACCTTTTTTGAGCACAGGTACAACCCGGGCTTGTTTCCATTCGTCGGGGAATACTCCCGACTCCAAAGATCTGTTAAATAAAAGGCTCAACGGCTTTGACAGTGCTCTACCACATGACTTCACAAAAACAGGTGGAATTAAATCGGGACCGGCGCCTTTGGTGCTATCTAATTTTTTAATTTTTGCTAGAACTTCTTCTGATGTAAATTTAATACTACTTAACACTTCGTCGGATTCTTTGATATCTGTTGTTGCATTACCATTAGGGTCGGTATAAATTGAGGAAAAATGAGAAGCAAAAAGATTTACAATGTCAGTTCCATTACTAGCTACTTCGTCGTGCAAGTACATTCTGGCCGGAATCGTTGATTTACTATTACGTTTGTTTTTAATGTAGCGCCAAAATGATTTTGGGTTTTTTGATATTTCTGTCTCAATATGGAGTTTGTAATCGCTGTAATTTTGGTTGATCATTGTATGACAACGGCTTCTGAGTAAATCGTAGCTTAGCTTGTCTCGAGGATTGTTGTATTTACGGAATTTATTGCGATACTTCTCTTTTTCGGATAGTAATTTTATGAGCGCTTTACTAAACCAAGACGGATATTTTGAATTTTTACTTCTATGTTTTGGTATGTGCTTGTCGATCAAATCTTTAAGCTTTGCATAGAATATTGTAAGAAGATAATTAATATTGTCAGAATGAGAAAATTCAAGATCCCAGTCAATAGCTAGTAGGTCTGACATGATTTTTGCATAATCACACTTGTAGAAATTTGGGCGGATGTTATTCTTTGAGCGTAAGTATTTTGTATTTCCCTGTGATATTATTATAAGCAGGGCAGGATGTCTCGGATCAAGTTTAGTAAGAAGGTCAGAGGTATGGGAAGCAGTAAGGTTATTCATATTGCTTATAACTAGGTCTAATGTTCTATCATCAATATTACGAACGTTGTTATATTGGAAAAGACTGTTGATTGCTAAAAAGTCAACAAACGTTTCCCCTAGAGTATTGTTGTAGTTTTCAGGAATGGAATGAGTATATTCATCTAAAGCTGACCATTTGATAAATCCGAGATTAAAATCTCCGAGGATAAGAACATCTTCAACGTTGTTTGTGACATTACTGACATTATTTAAAAAGTTTGACAAAGTTTCTGTTTTTACTGGAGGTGGTAAATACGAGACACAAATAGCTACATTTTTAACAATATTATTAATATTCAGCTTAACAATCACCCAAAGGTCTTCGCTGTTGCTCTCCCAGCTATAGACTCTGGCTGATGGAACATCCTGTGAAACAGCTAGAAGAACTCCACCGCCATCCTTTTTAGCATTATTGTGACATATTCTATCACGACGGTAAACAGTGTACCTTGAATCAAACAACTCACTATTCAGGATGTTCGAATTCAGCCAAGTCTCAGTAAAAGCTATAATTTTATAATTATTCAGTAAAACATTTTGATACAGATCGTTGGATTTTGTTCTTAGACCTCTTACATTTTGGTAATATATATTGAACATTACAAATGTGTAAATTATAACCTGATACATAAATGTAATTAGGGGCATAATTAGTTGTTGAACTAGTCACTGCTTTTAAGTTGTGATAGGTTTTCCAGGCTGCGAATAAGAATTGCGGCGTGAGGTACATCTTTGCGAACAAACACTCGTCCATTTCGAACCCACACAAACTTGTAGCCTAACTCTTTGGCTAACTTCCTTGTCGCAGCGTGTAGCTGCTTATTGACCGGACACAAATGCTCCGAAACGTACACCGGTGAGCGTTCTCCTCCTATACCCAAGTGTGAAGAGTTGAGCTTGTCTTGAGGTTGTTTTTTTTTATTAAAATTGATTACTGCCGCTATCAAGCTATCGCGGAGACGAGGTGTACGTAGTTTAACTACCATTGGGCGGGGTCTGTTGTTCTCTAGGTTTAATTTGGCTACTCGTGTAGCGTGAACGACATCACCGTCTTCAAGTGGTTCTCCTACAGCTTTTGCTAGTTGTATTACAGTGGTGATCACGTTTTCCGTCTTGTATTCCGGAATCCCGTTGATTTCGACGTTGTTCACACGAATACTCTGCTCTACTAATGACAGCCTCATAGCGTGGTCTGTGGATGTGGTTAACAGACGTTCATTCTCAGTTTGTAACTTTTTTATGACAGCTTCTTTCTCCGCCAGGCTGGATTTGAGAGTTTCGAATTGTGCGTTGTAAAAATTCATTGAGTCTTTGAAGTCTGATATTTGTTCTGACATTTGTTTAAGCTGGTCTGTTATTAATATTTTAATTTTGGTTTCAAGGAAGCAGTTCAATTCCTGTTTGATGATGGTCCGTAATTTTTCCTCTAGATCAAGACTTTGCATCAAGCTGTCCGAGGACACATTGCAGATGTTGGACTTTTGCCTCACTGTTATATTGGAGTCCCCGTCATCGAAGGAACCTTCGAGTATGCTGCTGTAAATACATTCGGCAGATGAGTTAGTCTTATTGAGCAATGGAGTTGATGTATTAACCTTAGCTAGTTTGCCGCGACAGTTCTTGCAAGTCCAGGAAGATTTGCTGGTAGGCGTCATTGCTTGGAAACATTTTTCAGTTACTTTTGCGCACTGCAGATGATATTTGGATATACATTTGAAGCATTTGAGGAAGCCCTTACTTGGTAGGGTTTTGGGGCAGCTTGAGCAGTTATGATCATTCGGCGCCATGTTAGTAATAATGTGCTAAGCAATTTGTTACCAATAATTCTGTTTACCGTAGTCCCGAAAGCAAGCGTGATGTTTATATTTATGCGTTGGTAGCGTTTCAAAACATGCATTTAATAATTCACGAGTTCGGAGAAATTCGGAGAACCGCACCTGTGCCTGCACCTGCGTCCCGCACGTGCGTGTGGTGCGTCTGTGTGCGTAGCAGCGAGCCGGCCGCGGGTTGACGTGGATTAGGGATAATTGTACTTGAGCACTAATTTTATCAACTTATTTGTTAATAACTTACGAACCACGTCGAATTTTGAGCTGCTGTGATCAATGTTAAATAGTCCTTTTTCACAGCTTCAAGTTAGTATAGCTCACTTGTTTAAACACTGACATTTTCCAATTAAAATAACAAAAATGAACGGAGCAAATAAAATTACGTGTTGTCGCTACATTTTTTACTTGTCTAAATTGTATTCAAATTTTATTATTAAGATTTGAAAAATTATATATATTGTTGTCTTATGGTGAATGCTGCGTATACCTATAATAGGCATACATACCAGCACTTTTATGTTATTTTCATTGTTTCACATTAATTCTTAGTATGTATTGCTGTTGGTGTACCAAATAAATAAATAAAATAAAATAAAATAAACAAATATTAAAGTAGGCGTCGAAACCTGTCTGGTGGTGGTAAATCCCGAGTGGAGCGAGCCTGCGAGACCGAGTGGAGCGAAGGGGGGAGGTGGCGAGCGAAGCGAGCCGGCGACCTCCGTAGCGTAACGAAGGTCGGGTGGGTGAAGCGTAACTCAGGGGAGACGACAAGCAATTTTAGGGTTATGTTTTTTTTAATGGGTGTCAGTTTTTAAGTAAGGTTTTTTACTTTTATATTATTAGGTTTTTTTTTTAAATTAATTTTATAATGTTTTAGGGGTTCTTATGGGTTTTCATACTGATAGGGGTAGTTGTAACGGATTATCCAATTATTTTAAGGATTCCTATGGATTCTCAAAATTTTATGATGGTGAGGAATACTTCTCAAGAACACGACAACACGCGAGCTGCGCGCAGCTCGCGCACCCACGCAAAAACTAGTTATACTATATAAAGCTCGATTACCACTGACTGACTCACTCACTGACAGAATTGTTCTCCCAGATGGTGGATGGGGAGGTGGGTATATTTTAACAGATTCGTAAACAAGTAACTCTCGCGAGTATGGGAAAAGTGCCAAACCTCCCCTTTTCGCCCCCCTTCCTCCCCCTCCCTATCGTATCTCGGAAACAGAGACCCGTATTTTTCGTTTTTTACGGAATCGTATAGAGGAGGCTCGGAGAAGTAAAAACCAGTTTTCAAAATTGACACCTTTTTCCCCCTTCTCCCCCCTTTAGGCGGATCTCGGAAGTTGAGAGACTTGGAACATTTTTTTTTTCAGATTCATATAAAGGGGCAACGCGATAGTCAAATTCATTATTCGAAAAATGCCCCACTCTCCCCCACTTCACCCCCCCCCCTTTTCACCCCTTTTTTTCTACTGAAAAATGTTTTAATTCTTACCTAAAACTATTGAGGGGCGTTGAAATTAAAAATTTGTATACCATTTCCTCCCCTCCCCAACCTCCCCTAAAACTGAAAGGGCTGTAACTTCGTAACGGTTAGAGATAGCCATTGGGTGTTTTAACAAATATTATAGTAGGCGTCGAAACCTGTCTGGTGGTAGGTAGGTTCGACCGTTCGTCGTAGGCCGACGACAAGCAAACTTTAGGGACTGCTTTTTTTATGGGTCTCAGTTTTTAAGTAAGGTTTTTTACTTTTATTTTATTAGGTTTTTTTTTATATTATTTTTATAATGTTTTAGGGGTTCTTAAGGGTTTTCATACTGATCTAGGGGTAGTTGTAATGGTTTTTCCAATTCGTTTAAGGATTCTTATGGATTCTCAAAATTTATAAGGGTATGGAATACGTCTCAAGAACACGACGACACGCGAGCTGCGCGCAGCTCGCGCACCCAAGCAAATACTAGTTATATTTATAAGACTATTACTTTTTATGAAAAAAATCGGTAAATGATGAATTATCAATTTCTGTGTCTTGTCCCCAATCACTTTCATACACAGCATTTACCTCTCAGGAAGATAATCTCCAACATATATAGGAAAAAGTATTTTGATTGCGTTAAGTAATGATTGACCTACAAAACATTAATTAGTTTTGAATGTTTAGACTCATAGTTAATGAGTACATGCCAACGGTAGGTTTGTCCAAGCGAAATTACTAATTTCTATGGTTATTTTATTTCACCGTCCTGAGCTTCCACCAGTGAGTTTACACGAACAATAAATCCCTGCTCGGCAAGAGACAGTCGTGCTCTTACGTGCAGTAACAATGGTAGTGCACCATATTGCAAGGTCTTTCCGCCAAAAATATAAGTACGTGATTTCAGTTTACTCGGAACGAAATTTTGCAATTTCGGTGATTAGGTTTTAAAAGGATTTTTCCAAGAAATAAAGGTATCACTTTTATGCATGCTAAGTAGCCTTTGGTACACATTTAATATTATAGAAAATAATAGTCATAGCCTTGATAGTTTCTTGTAGAAAAAAGAAAATAGCAAAGCTTCCAATTTCTATGGGGCAATTTCTGTGGTTTCCATGGCATCTCGTGGCCCACGGAAATTACACGACTCCACAGAAATTGTACCAATCAATTATTGTATTAATGTTAATGAAGATTTTTGAAAAGAATCAATACTTGTTATGCCGAAATTACTTTGACAGAACTGGGTCCTTAGCCCCGGACATTAAAATAAAATTGTATTACTATTTCATGAAAAAGTCATTCAATTGGATTAACTGAACTTTGAGGGTTGCATTCTCCAGAAGCTCCTCCTGGAAGCCTCGATCGTGCAGGCCTGGGTGACATCACTGGCCAGACCTGCCGACATTGACAATGAGGCAGGGTGGTTCCAGGAGGCCATGTCCGACATCTGCGACGTGCGCAGATGTCGAGTCCCCAGCATCTCCTCGTGGGCCAGGGATCTGGCTCACGAGGAGATGCTGGGGACTCTCGACAGAGATCCGTGGGGGCGCCCTAACAAGATGGTGCGGAATAAACTCCGCACTTGGGCCCCCCTATTGACGCAGAGTCTCCGGCCTGAGCTCGTAGAGGACATGGTGAGTGCTCTGTTCCCTGCGCGAGGGGAACATCCCCCCCGTCTATGGCTCCGCCGCCTGCGACGCTGGAAGCGGACCAACAGGATGATGACGAAAACGCTCCGGAAGTGACTGGGGTAGACCTGAGAGTGGCGGTACGTAGGCTCAGTGTCAAAAATACCGCCCCGGGACCCGACGACTTGCCTGGCAAAGCCTGGGTCCTGGCCTCGGAGGCTCTCGGGCACTGACTAGAGGGGCTCCTAAGCGCATGCTTGGAGAGAGGCCAGTTCCCGCTTCGTTGGAAGACGGGAAAGCTGGTCCTCATTCGGAAGCCGGGGCGCCCTGCGGAATCTCCTTCCACATACCGGCCCGTGGTGCTGCTCGGCGAGGTAGGAAAGAGTAATTGCAAACCGCCTCGCCGAGCACCTTGCGGGGTTGGGGCCAGATCTTGCGGAACACCAGTTTGGTTTCCGCAAGGGGCGCTCTACGGTGGACGCCATCATGCGCGTGAGAGCCCTCACGACGGGATATGCGGTTTCCCGGGGTGGAGTTGTCTTGGTGGTGTCTCTCGACATAGCTAATGCCTTCAACACCATGCCCTGGAGCTGCATTATGGGAGGCACTCCGGTATCACCGGGTGCCAACCTACCTTCGTCGTGTGGTCGAGTCGACTTTGAAGTACCTAGGACTCGTCTTCGACAGCCAGTGGAACTTCGTGGAGCACTTCCGACGTTTGGCCCCCAAACTGGAACGAACCGGCGCTGCCTTCAGGCGGCTCCTGCCCAACCTAGGGGGGGCAAACGCCCCCTGCCGGAGGCTCTCCGCAGGAGTCGTGCGGTCCATGCACATGCAGTCGTGGCCGGGGGCCACGTGGTGGGCCTGTGGACGGTGGGCTATGGGCTAGCTCACCGTCTGTCTGTCTCATGACGACAGACCGTGTCGATGGCGCATTCGTGTTCCACGCGCGCCTCAAAGATAGTCAGCAATAGGAAGGGGTCGGCAAGGACCGATGCCTGCCGGGGTCGCGGGACTGTTCGAATGAGATACCGTGGCCCCGGAACACAAAGGGCGATGAAGGAACATCAATAGGTTTTAGTCAGTAAAAGTCTGAAAGTCCCTCCTGCTTCGCCCAGAGCGGGAGAAGTCATTTGATGATTTACCATCCTCTTCATAGAAGTAAAAAACATAATCAGTTCCTTGATTGCTAATTTTATAAGACTGATTTTTCCAATTAATAGTACACCACGTTGTATTTTTAGAAATGCTTAAAAATTAACAAATTGTTTATTTGTGATACATGGGTTACATGCATGTGTTCATTACATAATTACAACGATAATTTTATTTTTTATTTTATTTTATTCAAAAGGAACAACAAACAACTGCAATATAAAACATAGACATAAGAAAAATATACAAAGCTTATAGACAATATTGCAGCCCACAACGCTGTTCACAGATTAACTCTAAGGTACTTGACAGTGAAATAATCGCTAGGGTTACAAATGCGAGATATATAAAATGTTGTAAAAAAAAGAAAAACAGTGTAAGAAGGTGTATAAATAATTAAGAAAGTTCTTTAAGTATAAGACGTTTAAACTTATATGGAGAACATGCAAAAATGTCAATTTGCTCGAAAGTACTATTGTAGGAATCGACCATTCTGCGAACAGGCGAACGCTGGCCAGAGTTGGACTTGCAAGTGCCCACGGAAAATAATCTGCCAGCGCGCACCTTTCGCTTGTGGACCGTCCTAGGAACCGCATAACATAACATATTGGACAGTTCAATACAGTCAAATTTATTTCGAGCAATATTATATAAATTCATAGCTTCTAAGTACCTACGTCTGTTTTCGAGTGTTGCGAGCTTATACTTAGCAAGTAAATCTTGGTACGGCAAATAATATCCGTAGCATCTGTAATGCATAGCTCGCAAGAACTTGTATTGAACACACTCAATCATTTCAACGTACTTTTTGTAGTAAGGACTCCAGACGGACGCGGCGTACTCTAGTTGAGAGCGTACAAGAGACTTATATAAGCATAAATAGGAAAAAGGCTTTTTAAAGTCGACAGTTGAACGCATTACAAATCCATACAGTTGATACGCTTTATAAACAATTTTTCCTATGTGTTGATCTAAGCAAAGCTTAGAATCAAGAATAACACCGAGATCTCGAATAGAATCCACTTTAAGTAGGGGGGCATTGCACAACGTATATGTATAGTTAATTTTGATTTTATTTTTTGTGAAGTTTAAGAAATTGCATTTAGGTAAACTTAGTTGCAACTTATTTTCCTGACAATAACAGGATAGTCTGTCCAAATCTTGCTGCAGCAGAAGGCAATCACTTGGTTGTCGTATGGCTCTATATAATTTGAGGTCATCGGCATATAATAAAAATTTGGTATTGCGAAAGCATTGGCTGATGTCATTTATATATAAAATAAACAAGAGGGGACCAAGTATAGAGCCTTGAGGCACACCAGAGGTGACTTGTGCGATGTTTGATTGATGACCATTGATTACAACCCTCTGACTGCGATTGGTAATATAAGAGCTAAACCACCTCAGAAGATTACCACGTATGCCGTTGAACGCTATCTTATTTAGCAGTATTTCATGGTCAACCTTGTCGAAGGCTTTACAGAAGTCCGTATACACTGCGTCTACCTGCACACGGCTGTCAACACAATCAAACAAAAAGCTAGAAAATAATAATAAATTAGTATTAGTCGACCGACGCTTAACAAAACCGTGCTGTTGTGGAATTATGATGTTGTGGAGTACAGGGTAGATTTCATTATGAACTAACCTTTCAAAGAGTTTCGACAGTGCAGGCAGGATGGAAATGGGACGATAGTGTTCCACGCTGCGTTTGGATCCACTTTTGTGAACAGGCACAATATACGCATGCTTCCACACATTAGGCACAACTCCCTCAGATATACATTTATTATAAATAATAAATAGAGGTTTACAGATGGAAGTCGCAGTATTCCTAAGGAAGTAAGGCGAAAGTCCATCAGGACCTGGGCCCTTCGCTGGATCTAAGGAGTTAAGCTCCTTCAATATGTTCTCTTCACTAAAAGAAAGGTCGCAAATAGAGACATCGTGTAGTGCGTTATTGTCCCGCGGAGGCTTCCAATCAGGCAACGAAGGAGACGTCGGCTCATATACAGAGTAAAAAAAGTCAGAAAACATATTACACGCCGTTTTTGGATCATTTGTTTCATCATTTTTGTATTGAAGTTTAGGCGGTATTCCAGGCTTGTCTTTTCGATTGGAAACATAGGTCCAGAAGTATTTTATATTTTTGCCCAGATTATCCTCTACAGAACCAATATACGATCTGAAACACTTAAGACATATATCCTTAAACTGTTTTCTATAATTTGAAAATGATTCAAAGTCAGAAATGTTATTATATTTCTTCCACTTGATCCATGCCTTTTCTTTCTTTTTAGAAATAGTTAAGAGTACGAGAGAACCATATGGGATAGCTGACTGATCTAGGTCGGGCCAATGGAGTGTCCATTTCAGTGTAGAATTTATCCAGAGCCTCTTCAGATTTCAAAGGGCATAACAATTCTGACCAATTTAGTTGCTGTATGTTACTATTAATATTGTCAAAGTTGGCCTTATGAAAACAATATTTGTGAAGAGGAGTTTTAGTCATTGGTGTGATTTGGACGTTAAGACATGTCTCACACGACAGAACAGGATGATAGGTGTCAATCGGAAGTAATGTAGTTGAGATATGAGAAACATTACAGGGATTATTGGAAATAACTAGATCAAGAATTTTGCCTTTGTCATTCACTATATTGTTAAATTGAGAAGCACCCAAGAGGGAAATCAAGATCTGTAGATTTGCACAGGCCGAAGGTCCTCCAGAATATGATTTCACAATGTTCGAGATATCTGTTGTAGAGGATACTAGCCAATTAGCTTCAGGGAGATTATAGTCTCCAATAACAAAGAAACTATCAACACTAGAGTGGCCTAAAACTTCTTGCAACAATTCAAAGTGCTTGTCATATACTATAGTAGAAGTCTTAGGTGGTATGTAGGCAGCACTCACAATGTGTCTTTTATTGTTGACAGAGCTAGGCAACTCAACCATAATGTGTTCAATGTGAATGTGTGAGAGATCCCTACACTGTGTGGTTGAAATACCTAATTCAGAAGGTTTTAAAGTGCGTAAAACAGCAATCAGTACACCTCCACCGTCTAGTTTATTAGTAGCAGTGCGATCACGATCACAACGGTACACAAGATAACGCTGCTCTATGAACTCACTATCATAAATGTCAGGTGTTAGCCAGGTTTCAGTTAATATGATTATATCGTATATATTCATGAGGATATTGGTGAGTAACTGGTTTAATTTTGTGCGAATACCCCTGCAATTTTGGTAGTAAATGGTGATATTTTTATTCGACATTGGTAATAATAAAATATAAATGTGTATACATGATAAGAGTGTGTTCAAGCAGCAAATATACTAAGAATCTAATTAACAAAATGGCAGAAATTGTAGTAAAAATAAATGTAATTGGTTGAGTTTGTTGAATTAGGAGACAGTATAGATCGCAACACTTTATAACAACGACAGCAACGTATTTCTTAGCAACAGAACAGTTATTTTTGAATGTTATAAACAAATAGGTTGAATTTATAAGGAGTGAGTTAGGAGTTGTTTCACAAATTATAACATGGTAAAGAACGGTAGACAATTTACAAACACAATAAAACATGCCCAGTACAGACAATAATATCAATAACAGACTTATAAGGACAGGTAAAACAATGCAGTAATTACAAATATCGAGAGAATAAACAGAACAGTAAATAGTAAACATGCAATGATTACTGAGTATTAGTCTTATTACCGACATAATTACAATCACTATTGATTTTAACAATATCTGCTTCAGATCTAATCGCGAAAGCAGCTTCACCGTCTTTCTTACGTACAAGGATAGTGCAATTCTTAATCCAAACGTAATTATACTGGTGAAGTTTTGCCGCTTCCTTACATTTCCGAAATAATATTTTGTTTTTTAAAGTTAAGTGTTCGTTAATATAAATATTTGTTGAAGACCCAGTTAAACTTATTTGATCCGTTTTCAATGTCTTAGCCAGCCGAAATGAGCTAAGAACATTATCGCGCAATATGCGTGTGGAGAATTTCACAATAATATTCTTTGGCCTGTTTGTTTGTTGGTGGGCGTGAGGTACTCTGTGGATGGCTATTATTTCCTTTTGAGGTATGGGGAAGCCAATGGCATCTCCAATCGCCCCCAACACTTGCAAGAGGTTTTCACCACGCTTGTCTGGTACGTTACAAATTTCTAGATTGCATTGCCTAGCTTGCTGTTCAAGCGCTTCAATTTTGGATTCCAAATAGGTTGTAGAAGTGGCTGATTGCTCCGCCTGCAGACGTACAATATCCTCAACACGTCCCCTGAGGTCAATCTGTTCGCTTGCATGGAACTCAATCGAATGTTTGAGACTGGACATATCATCGTTCATTTTCTTCACATCTCTCTTGAGGTCAGCTTGGGCAGCGCAGACAGAGCCCAGCTCCTGCTTCATATCGGCCAAACTGTTTTTAACGCTTTCGTGATAACTGAGCATGCTAGCCTCCATCTCGGCTCGACAATCCTTCAAAGTGTTTTTAATGTCTTCCTTAAACAACGCCATGGTACGATCGATATCAGATCGCCATCCTTGTAATGTTTTGTTCAGTTCTAGGGTAAAAGACTGAATTTGGTTTTCTATAAGCACCGTTGTGGAGTCATTTTCAACTCTTGTAGAAAGTGACGTGAACATACATGGCGGAGTGCAAGGCGAGGGTGGTCGTTGTTCCATGCTATCGCACGACATATTCATGGAATTATCTACATATGCTGGAACCTGCGTGCTGGAACGTACGGGTGTGTCCAAATTAGGTCGGGTGCGACGAGTAATGTTGCAACACGGGGGACATTTCCAGGCAGTCTTGAACTCAACAGTTAATGCCATAAATTGTTGCAGAGAAAAATTTAGGCACTCGTGATGATAACCACTTTGGCACAAAATACACATCAGGTAACCAGCATCAGATGCCAGCACATTGTTGCATCCGTTGCAGTTCATTTTGATTTGTTGAATAATTGTGCAATTTGTTATTAGGCAAGGAAGGTAATAGTGGCGCCACCTGACGTAATGATCAGAAAACTTATTGATCTATCGTTTGCTCGATTTGCAACAGTAAAGTACAGCCTGGATAACAAGGTACATGCAGCGCCACCTATCTCAATGATGGAAAAGCTCGATGAAGTGAAGAGCAATCAATCAATCAGTCAGTTAACAGTGTGGGCTACGCAGTTATACTGGTACACAGTAGGATCAGTAGATGGCGTTGATTTAATTTTTTACTGCAGATAGGATGAAAGTAGAAGTTGAGGGTAGACAAATGGCCCAAAAATCAATATTATAGATCAATAATAAAGATCAATAATAATAAAGTCACTGTGTTCGGAAGAACGACCCAAAGTTAAAGGTCCACACTGCAGATCGTTCAAGAACAGTCCTCTTCCACTAATTTCGACACTTTATCACTGTTGTAATGTTTATAGCCAATGTAAACACCGGTTTTTTTGTTTCCACAATAACACTGATTCTAGTTGTTCGATCGTAATGACTTCAATTGTCCGCAATTATTATATCATGTTCTCACTATTATCAAACAATACACTGAACTTTGAGTACATTTAAGATTATTAGAAAATTAATAACACCGCAAGTCAAGTTAGGCTAGTTAACACATACAGCGCCACCTAGCGACGTGGATAATATATAACTACATAAAATATATTAACGACGATATTCGTATTATATCAGTTTTTTCATTAAACCTTATCTTTCTTTACATTTTATTAAAAAACAATGTATTTATATAATAATTCACAATTTCGGTGCAAACGCAGAATTTCTGTGTCACCAATACAATTTCGGTGGCAATAATAAAATTTCTGTGGCTCGCCAATTTCGGTAGCCCAAATAACTCTCTAAGTAATTTAATTATAATATCCCCTTCAGAAAATGTATATATAATGTGGATATGTTGCGCTTTGTTATTAAAGTTTTTCAAAACACCTGAAAATGAAAATGTCCATGGAAATTAGGTAAAAAATCGAGTTGTTGAAATTGATTCTGCTACGGTTCATTTTAATTACTTAGTGAGTGAAATTCTCAAGCGCAAAATTTACGCGTCTTGGCTGAAAACGCAGTGCTGCTTTACAGATAATGCAATGAGTTTTTTTCTCAGAATTATAATGACGTGTATCTAAATGAAGCTACTTAAATTATATTTATAAGACTATTACTTTTTATGAAAAAAATCGGTAAATGACGAATTATCAATTTCTGTGTCTTGTCTACAAATCACTTTCATACACAACACTTACCTCTTAGGAAGATAGTCTCCGACATAAATATAGGAAAAAGTACTTAATTACGTTAAGTAATAATTGACTTACAAGAAGCAAATTAGTTTTAAATGTTTAAACTCATAGTTAATGAGTACATGTCAACGGTAGTTTTGTCCGAGCAAAATTACTAATTTCTGTGGTCATTTTGTTTCACCGTCCTGAGCTTCCACCAATGAGTTTAAGGAGCAATAAATCCCTGCCCGGCAAGAGACAGTCTTGCACTTACGCGCCGTGCTATCGGTAGTGCACCATATCGCCACGTCTTCCCACCAAAAATGTTAGTACGTGATTTTAGTTTAATCGGAATGAAATTTTGCAATTTCGGTGATTAGGTTTTAAAAGGATTTTTGCAAGAAATAAAGGTATCACTTTTATTCATGCTAAGTAGCCTTTCTTACACATTTAATATTATAGAAAACAATAGTCAATCAACAATAGTCAACAGCCTTCATAGTTTTTTGTAATAAAAAAAATAGCCACGTTTCCAATTTCTGTGGTTTCCGTGGCATCTGGGTGCCCACGGAAATTACACGACTCCACAGAAATTGTACCAATCAATTATTGTATTAATAATAATGAAGATTTTTGAAACTCAACTCAACTCAACTCAAAGCATTTATTTTAATTAGACCATTACGGAACTTTTGAAAGTCAAAAATATAAAAAAGAAAATCAAAGCTACAGTCCCAGTCACAAGGCATAATAACTTGAGAAAGTACTGTGGTTGCCCATTCCCTAGCGTAGATCTCTATGGAGAAGAATGGGCAGAAACTCCATGGACACTCTTTTTAAATCAAAATATTGTTACAAAATCTTGGTTACATCATTAATTTTGAGATTATACATATATGTGAGAACGATGTAGAAAGACGTGCACACTAAGAGCATCCAGAGTGAAAGATTAGATTAAAAATGTATGAATAAAGTAATTAAAATGAACCTTGACAGCTAAGAGATGACCAGTCCCAACTGATAGCGCCCGTTCACAGACGACGCATGTACCGGCGCCATTCAACTCAACCATATTGAAGGGAACTAAATGACCCGACACACCCGCCACCATCAGCGAGACATTTAAGTGAGCATGACATTCTCTCAGTCACCAAGGCATATTCAAGTCAATGAAAGATAAATAAATTTAAATGGTGGCTGAACAGTACAAAGTACTCACACATGTGCTATGCAATTATATAATACTAAGAACTGGAATCTATACAATGCAAGTATATTTTTACAATCTTCTGCATCTTCCACAATACATTAACATGGGAATCAATTCTTCATCTTCTTCTTTACGTGTCGATGGACTCAAATAATGCCCGACCAGTACAAACAATTAGTTTGCCCCCCACCTATGGTTGTGGAGCAGGACCAGCATTTAGCCAAGCATTTTTATCATCAATGTGTAATCGTACCTCAGAAGGGAATCATAGAATTGAAACAACGAATAAATCAACGCAATAACAATATTTATTATAAATTATTCAGCCTTGTTCAGTACAAAACACATCATTTTACTAACCTGACTTGTCACTCCGGTGCCTCGTTCAAGACTGATTCATGTCGGTGACTTGTTAAACTGACAATACACTTCAATGTCAAAATAATTTTATAAACGACAGTGACACTGACACTTCGGAACGATTTAAAATGACACAACGTAACTCGACTATAACAAGCTTATCCACGAACTGTTTACTAATATAAATCTACCCTCACATAGATAAGTATTGTTACAGTCGGCCACCCTTCAAGAACGAGTCCCTTCGTTACTTATTAAATATATCGAACAATTTATCAATCAGAACAATTATAAAAGGAAATATAATCTGTATATAATAATATACATGTCAGATTAGGATTATCTAACTAAGGCAACAAAATAAAATAAATAAATAAACAGTCTCAATTCTTACAAAATAAACAAAGGTACTCTAAATCATTATTATCGTTTATTCTATAGCTTGAGCGATGTGAAAGCTACTTCCTTCACTCTCACACCACTTCAGCTGCAATGTTTTGAACTACTCATGGGCGACGAGTTCATACGCCAATCCTGCCCAGTTCAAACATTCTCACTCGGTCTATCGAACAAACAAAGGTATTCTAAATCAGTATTATCGTTTATTCTATAGCTTGAGCGATGTGAAAGCTACTTCCTTCACTCTCACACCGCTTCAGCTGCAATGTTTTGAACTACTCATGGGCGACGAGTTCATACGCCAATCCTGCCCAGTTCAAACATTCTCACTCAGTCTATCGTCATGTTTATTGCCGAGCGAAGTGAGGCTACTTCCTTCACCATCACTCCGTCATCAGCAGCAGTACTTTGAGCCACTCATGGGCGGCGAATCCCAACGCCAATCCTGCCCGGCTCAAAGCACCCTCACTTATCTCTAGGTGACAGGCAAGTTCATATGCCAGACGCTTTATCATATCACTCGTACATCGCAATTTGTAGTCATCCGTTAACATAAATTAATTTAATAACTATCATCCCTTATCATAAATTAATTCAATATTATAATAATAATAATAATAGCCTTTATTCAGATCAACTTAACCTAATAACAATATTCAAAAACAAACTTATAACTTATTAAAATGTATTCTAATACCTATTTGCTGTTTTTTTTTTTATCTGTTGCGATCTGTTTGCCTATTGGCAAAGGCCTCCTCCAACCTTTTCCATTCTGATTTTTCACATCACTCCTTCCACTCCTCTTAACTCTCTGTATGCTTTTTTTTGACTCCACCCGTTTTACTCATAAGTGACAACAATAACAGCAAAAATCTAAAATCTTTATCGCAGCACTCGAAGTTCTTACCCTGAAAAGTGAAGAAAAGACCTTAAAGAACTCATAATATGCTATAACCCACATCAAATGGGATATTGTTGGCCTCAGTGAAGTGAGAAGAATGGGTGAAAATATCATATCCAATCCACATTACATATTTTACCATATAAGAGACCTCGGGACTGCACACAACAAGACAAAAATAAGAATAAAATAAAAACTTAAAACTTAAAACTACACAATAAAAAAATAAACTTAAAACTACACAGAAAAAAAATAAAAAATAATATTGTGTGTTAACAAAAGAATTACGAACAAAAGGACAGAAAAGAAAACAGAATGGAAATCATAGAATTCAATATTACATAAATATAAAAAATCTGATAATTCAACATTACTCACATTTTAAAATAACATTATTACTAATTTGGATTGCTATCACTCATCGTCATTTTCATCGTTGCAAGTTGGGCGAGCAAGCAGGGGTATTATTAAAACTCAACTATGGGTAAATTTTATCGTTGGCAACAATTGATTCGTATTTTTCCCATTTTCGAGTCAAAAGGGTGTCTACAACAAGGAATCGATCGTTTGGCAAGACTTTATCCTGTATGGACCCTGACACTTCGCTTCTAACATTTTTTTTTTTTACTAATATGTGACATTCAGAATTATGAATTTCATATTGTCCCGGGAACTCATGACTCGCGTAACCAATACGCCTACATAGATATTTCCGGTACAAGCAACGTTTGAATTTATAGGGGCTGAAACCATCTCGCCGATGTCTACTGTAACATCACAAGTGGTATAAAAATGCAATTTAGGATAATCATCTAGTCCTACCCGTTCAAATATTATATCTGTTGGAGTTTTAATAATCTTAAGTGTAGGTCTTTCAGTAAAGCTATGTCCAAGCAATATGTCATAATTAATTAAGTGATCATCTACGATAAAAACCTCGACATCCTTCTCTGAAAGACCTTGCACATCTATATTTACTAAAGTGCGCTCTAGCGGTAAGTATGTAGCGATTCCGATAATATTTGTCATAAACTCATGAACCTTATGTTTATCCTTCCTATTTTTGGTGAAAGAAGCCTGAAGGACCTCCTTATACTTTGACAGATTCATCCTTTAATTTAGGACAATGGGAGCTGTCGTGTCCCATAAAATTACAGTTAGTGCACTTGACGATCGGTTTAGGGCACTTGAAGCTGGGGTGACCGACACCCTGACAGTTAAAGCACTTAATTTGCTCTTTCCCGTCACTACTTTTGTTTGACGCCGTATTATCTATATTCTTTACCGAGCTATTATCTGCCGATGTATTGCTAGGACGCTTATCCTTATTGAAATCTTTGTTAAAGTCCGACTGATTTCTATTATTATACTTAATGGTCTTAAAGAATTCAAGTACGTCTTCTGGTTTATGAAATTTTGCAGCTTGAGCACCTACACGAACTCCCTTGTCATCAACCCCATAAAGTAAACAATCCACTGCTTGCTTTCCAAATATCTTACATCTGTTCAGTAAATTAATTTTCGCAAAGTAATAACAGTCGCAGTAATAGCAGTCGCAAAGTAGTAGCAGTCGCGCACGCGCAGCTATCCGTGTCGGTTGCGTACGGCAGTGCTGATTCACTGAGTAAAAATGGCGAATATTTTAAAGTGCGATAAATGTAACATCGTTATCGACGAGATGTTATCGTATATCCAAAACAAAGTGTCGGTTATAGATGAAGAAACTTTGGTGCGAATCGTTTGCTAGCGAAGAAATTAAAAAATCGAAGTCTCTTCTTTTTGATTCCGTTCCATCCAATTTGCGTAAGATAATACGGAAAAACAAAGGGAAGGAAGAGCGAGATCTAGCGGATATCATAAATCTATTCAAATCTGCCGATCTAGATGACATTCCAGTGTTTGTGGCCCGACAGTTAGAAAAATTGCCACCTATTACTTTTGATCACTTGGATTGTACAAAACTTCTGAAGGATCTCTTACGAATGCAAGCTACAATTGATGAGGTAAAGTCAACTTACGCTACATTAGATCATTTGAAAGAAATATGAACTGAATTCTTGCAGATCAGAAATGATTCTTTGGCACCTACATTGGCATTTAAAGTGAACATGAAAAGAGGTGCTTGGTTACAAGATAGTGGTCCTATGGGAATTTCACATATGCATAATTCTTCACGGGACGAGGTTTTCAACAATAGCGAAAATGATCTATGTAACAAATCCCCACAATACAGAGAAATTGTGCGGGTAGAAGAGAAACAAAATGAAAACGAATTATGTACGGAGCAACGGCTATCGACAGCGAGTAGCTCAGGTGCCGCGGTGAGTCACGTTCACGCGTCAAGTGTATGTAAAACCGGTATGATGAGTGCGGCGTGAACGATGACGACGCCGACCGTGCGCTCGAGACAGACAGAGAGGGGAGCGCGTCAGCTGATTGCAAGTGATGCGGTGGCCTGCGACAATAATAATGTCTTGGAACAGCGAGACTCTCAGTTCGAGAACGAAGCGTGTCCTAATGTAAATAATAACAATGAAGGGTGGCAGAGGGTATCGTATCGTAAGAAGCGACCGAAATACCAGTATGTAGGCAGGTCAGGAAAAGCGCGAGATATGGAGTGCTAATTCAAAGCGGCTGATAGGAAAGTTCCCATATTGGTTACGAATATTCACAGCGAAACGACAGCAGATGACATAATTACTTACATTCGCAGCAAGACAGAGGAAACAGTTTATCTTGAGAAAATAATTATGAAGAAAGAAAGGAACCATAATGCCTACAAATTTTTAGTATCCGAGTCCAAATTACCATTGTACCTAGACGAAAATTTGTGGCCACAAGGTATTATATTTCGACGTTTCGTGAATTTTAAACGTCGAAAGTCGAACAGATTTTTATCTGATAACGGCTTGAATAACAGTAATTATGGATAAATGCCCTTTTCGTTTTGCCAGCTTCAACTGCAAGAGCGTAAAACGTTCTGTAGACGGTGTTAGGGATATATGTCGCACCTGTGATTTAGTGGCGCTGCAGGAAACATGGCTACTTCCGGAGGAAATACCATACTTAAGCACGATCGACTGTGGCTTTGGCTACACTGGAACCTCAGCAGTGGACACGTCCGCCGGCATACTACGCGGTAGACCTTATGGTGGGGTCGCTCTTTTGTGGAGAAGCAGTGTGTTTCAGCAAGTTTCAGTTGTGGAGTGTGATAATCCTCGTATTTGTGCCATTAAAATAATGAGTAATCGCCCAGTGATAGTGATGAGTATATACATGCCAACGAATTCTGTGGAAAACCTGCCTGACTTTACGGATTGTTTAAGTACGGTGAGTGCTATTGTAGACGAGTACGGGATTGAATCTGTTTTTATGTTAGGTGATTTTAATGCTGATATTTATGAATTGTTTTTTAACGAGCTTGTAAGTTTTTGCAATGAACAGTGTTGGTCATGTATCGATGTTGACTTTCTGGGCTCAGACTCGGGTACTTATACTTTTATTAGTGATGTGCACGGGTCTTGTAGCTGGTTAGATCACTGCATAGTGAGTCAAGCGGCAAAACAAGCGGTTGTAAATCTTTATGTGAAACATGACACTCTGTGGTCTGACCATTTTCCCCTTATCGTTGAATGTAACTTAGATCTTTTAACACCAAAGTTGCCTCAAAAGCTGAACTGTAACAACAAGGATGTAGTGTGGGGAGTAAGAAAACAGGAACAAGTAGTTAAATATACCAGCGAGTGTCATAAACGATTGGGGAGAATTGATTTTCCTACAGAGTGTACAAACTGTGCTGACTTCTATTGTAATAACCCTGCCCACACGCGTACGCTTGATAGACTGTATTCTGACATTGTGGCCGCTCTGCGCGGCGCGTCTATGGCGGGTCGAGGGTGCTCGAGGGCTGGTGGGAGTGGGCCATGCTTAGTAGGTTGGAATATACACGTCAAAGAGGCTCACCGGGTGGCCAGGAAGAAGTTTATCGAATGGGTATCCTGTGGTAGGCCTAGGTTCGGTTTCATGTTTAATAAATGTGTGAGAGCCGGAGACTGTTTAAGTCTAGACTCAAAGGGTGCCAAGATCATCAAGGCCAATTGAAAATGGACGCACTAGCTCGTTTGCATTCGAAGGGTGATTTTCGCGGATTCTGGAAGAATACAAATAAAGTTAACGTAAAACCTGGTCTTCCGGTGAGCGTCGACGGGGTGAGTGACCATAGGGACATTGCAAATACCTTCAGAAATCATTTTTTTGTACAGTCGCCACTGGGTCCGGCGTGTGGGGCCTTTGGTGCTGAGATACCAAATAAGACAATGGGAGTCCGTTTCACTGCAAAGGAGGTCTCAAAAATTATTAAAGACATGACTAAAGGCAAGTCTCCAGGCCATGATGGTCTCAGCATCGAGCACCTGCAGCACGCTGGGCCTCATATATCTAGGGTACTGGCAATGTTCTACTCGTTGTGCGTGAGCCACTCTTACCTGCCATCCGATTTAATGAGGACTGTGGTAGTGCCTATAGTGAAAAATAAAACAGGCGACCTTGCGGATAAAAGTAATTATAGGCCTATTTCGCTAGCCACAATTGTAGCTAAGGTGTTTGACGGTCTGCTTAATACACAGTTAAATAAGTTCGTGGCGCTGCATGACAATCAGTTTGGATTTAGACCACAGCTGTCTACAGAGAGTGCGATACTGTGTCCTAAGCATACCGTCAGATACTACGTGGATCGTAAAACGCCCGTATACGCGTGTTTCCTCGACCTGTCCAAGGCTTTCGACCTAGTAGCGTACGATGTTCTATGGAAGAAACTCGAGGACATTAACTTACAACATGAGCTTGTTGGAATCTTCAAGTATTGGTATACGCACCAGGTCAACAGCGTAAGATGGGCGGGGGCTATGTCGGAGCCATATAAGTTGGAGTGTGGCGTGAGGCAGGGCGGATTGACTTCCCCAACCTTGTTCAACCTTTATATGGATGCACTGATCGTCACGCTCAGCAGTGCCCGTGTCGGCTGCCATGTTGATGATGTTTGCGTCAATAACCTTAGTTATTCTGACGACATGGTGCTGCTGAGCGCTTCGGTCTGTGGCTTGAGGAAGCTAATGCAAGTCTGTGAGGAGTACGCGAGTGGACACGGCCTCAAGTATAATGTGACCAAAAGTCAGTGCATGGTCTTTGAGACGAGTAGTGCGAAATGCCCACAAAGTATACCACCAGTTTATCTAGATGGTGTTCCCCTAGACTGGGTGAAACAATTTAAATACTTGGGGCATTTAGTCACGGCTGACCTCAGAGATCATGCTGACATCGAACGGGAGCGGAGGGCATTGTCAAAGAGGGCGAATATGTTGGCACGCAGGTTTGCACGCTGTTCTGATCAAGTTAAGATCACACTTTTTAAAGCATACTGCACATCTTTGTACACGTGCAGCCTGTGGGCTAACTATACACAGGCCAGTTACAGTACCCTCCGCGTACAGTACAACAACGCGTTCAGGGCGGTATTGGGGCTGCCCGGCTTCTGCAGTGCCTCGGGCATGTTTGCGGAAGCGCGCACCGACTGTTTTCACACCACAATGCGCAAGCGGTGCGCGTCCTTGGTGCGCAGGGTGCGGGCCAGCTCTAATGCTGTCCTGGTGATGATCGCTGGACGTTTGGACTGCCCTTATATTAGGAAGTGCTGCAGTAGGCATATAGCCAGGGCATGTTAGCGATGAACGATTTGCATTATTGCTGAGCCTTTATTAATTATATAGTTATTATATTTTATCCAAATTTGCCACTCTCATAATTATATTTGTATTTTATATTAATTCATTTCAGACTCTTTCTTTTTTTATGTGACATTGACTCTAATTTGATTTCTTTGACAGTGTAATTCTGATTTGTTGACATTTAATTTATTATTATTTTGTTTTTATTATTATTTTTAAATTCTATGTTATATTATATTATCTTTTGTATTATCTCGTGTTTCGTGTAATGGTCATATGGGAGAACCTGAAATAAATGGATTTTATTTTATTTATTTTATTTTTAATAAAGTTCATAAGATTCTCCAGAGCGTACCCGTCCATTAAGCATTTCTGTCAAAAGTTCCGCATAATTTTCGGTTGCAGGGAATGATTCCTTTAGCATAGATTTCCATTCAAGCAAAGTATGCTTAATAGAAGGTAGACCTTGGAACCATGTCTTAGCCAGTCCGGTAAGTTTAGGCAGGGCATAGTGAACCGTTTGCTTATCGTTCCAATTATAAATCTCTGAACATTCATCAACTTTATCGATCCAGATATGAATAGTCTGTTCTTTCGACATAGGGTCGAAGTCTAGAACGACGTTATTCAAAGTTAAACTAGAAAACGATTCACGATCCCCTTTTTTTTTTTTCGGATGGGAAATCATCAAATAACCCCTCCCGCTCTGGGCGGAGCAGGAGGGAGTGTCAGACTTTTACTGACTAAAACCCATCCATGTTCCTTCATCGCCCTTTGTGTTCCGGGGCCACGGTATCTCTTTCGAACAGTCCCGCAACCCCGGCAGGCATCGGTCCCTACGGACCCCTTCCCTTTTGCTGACTCTCTTTGAGGCGCGCGTGGAACACGAACGCGCCGTCGACACGGCCTGTCGTCATGAGACGGACGGACGGCGAGCTAGCCCATAGCCCACCGTCCACAGGCCCGTGCCTACGGTGGCCGGGGGCCACGTGGTGGTGGCCCAAGACGCCAACTTGTAACAGATCTACTTGCTCCTATTTAAAATAAATGGATAAGCAGACTTGTTCAATTAAATTTTAATAGAGGGGAAAGATAAAAAATACAGCTAGTTATAAAAAACTACCTAGCACGCACTCAGTTTTAAAGTTTATGCACTTAGATGGACAATAATGAGTTTACCACACTGTAAGAACGGGAACAGGCGTCAGGGTAGCAGGTCGATACCGGAGTAACCTTGAAGTTGAGCTCTGAAGCAGTAGAAACGGCGGCAGCGCAGATCTCAGAGTTCACCAGGACAGCTCAGCAGCAAGACAGTGCAGAACTCAGGGCCAGACGTAGGTCAGCCCTGCGAGACCAGCAGACGGACAGGCACGTAGTTAGCCTCCGAACATTGGGAGTAGAAGTCCCAGGAGAAACTTTCGTTGGATCCCCTGGGCAGTTTAAGAATCTCACCGCCAAAACCAAGCTGCTTTCTGATACCCCTCAAATCCGATTCCAGAGTAGACCTTTCAGCCGTCCGTCAGCTCGTTTTTAATTTAATAATTTAATAATCTGTGGCTCGGACGTCAAAGTGACGTGACGAAAATATTTCACCCAACCGATTTAATTAATTATTTTCATAAATTTACTCCATATTTACCAAGAAATCGAAACCAAACAGCTAAATAATGAATAAAAATACGATACATTGATTTATTACATAAGGATTGCGACAAAAATGAAAATTTTCTGAAAACAAACTGTCAAAATGTCACCAAGTCACTCATCATAAGTCACCAATGATCACTAGAAGCCGAGCAAAACTGCATCAGGAGGCACACCCACCATCTCCGGGCTCGTCGCTCAGCTCCGCCTCGCAGCCGCCGGGACACGCCACACCCGTGAGCATCGTGTCACCGGTCGCTGCAGTTGCGTCGAGCTCGAGCGACGAGTTTTTCTCCCCGCCGTCGACACCATCACCATCACCACGACGAGGAAGACGACGAGGAAGAGGACGGCCACCAGCGGGCTTGGGACCTCGAGGCCAACAGGCTCCGAGTAGGGTCCCCGCTGCCGGTGGAAAAGTGTCGCGCATTCGTTGGACACAGTCAATGAACGAAAATGTGATGCGCGCATATTATGGGGCTACAGAGGGAGGGATTAACTTGACTGCGTATCGTGGTCGGATGCTCTCTCTATTTCAGGTGCTTGAGCCAGGTGTCAGCGCGTCGGCACAACATCATCCAACGTAATCATATGTTGGATGACACCGTACTTGATCGACTACGCTCCGAATCACGGAGTAACCTTGTTACACCTGCTTCGCCAATGATCGCAGTGCAGCAGCAAAATATTCCCAGTGCGCCGCCGCGATCCGACTACGATGGTGAAGAGGATCGTGACGAAGTTATTTCCGTGAGTACCCAGTGCAACGCCCAATTGAGGAGCGCTTTGGAAGGTGCGTTCCGGGAGTATCGTTCCACACCGCCAGAACTTAGGCCACGTTTGCCTCGTTTGCCTATGCACAATAAAAACAAGGCGCTGATGTGTGCTTTAGATTCGCAGCTGTCAAATTGCTTTGACAGCAGCAAAGACCTCACCGATACCCACTCAATATTGTACTGCGGAGCTGTAGCGGCATGTCGTGTAGCTCACGTCAAATTCCCCAACAACGACAGAGCTACACGACCAAAATTAGCTGTTCCAGCTTGGCAGTGCAGGATTGAGCGGCGTATCGGTGAGGCTAGGGCACTCATCGGCAAGTTAATCTGCTTCAGGGAGGGCAATACTCGCCCTAGAGTGATGCGCTTTGTGAGGCGGGCGTTCTCGGGAACCGATATAAGTTTCCGAGATTACTTGGCCCGCGTCACAGAGCGTATCGACTCCCTGAAGCAGAAGATCTGTGCATGGGCAAGCCGTTTTCGTCGGTACAAGCGGCGAGTGGAACGGTACACTCAGAATCGCACATTCCAAAGCGATGAAAGGTGGGTATATAGGGCTTGGGAGCGACCGGACCAAGGTGTGACCGACACGCGTCTGCCGGATGATAGCGCCATGTATTCATTCTGGCGCAACCTCTGGTCGGTGCCTGTCAGTCACACTGAGGGCGATTGGACCCGGGAGGTTGAACAAGCGTGTGATCCTATACCACAAATGGGGGCAATCATCATCAGCCCCCAAGACGTAGCTCGTGCGGTCCGTCCGTTGCCTAACTGGAAATCTCCAGGGCCGGACGGACTGCACAACTTTTGGATCAAGTGGTTCCAAAGATCACACGCTCGTTTGGCGTCCCAGTTTCAATCAGCCTTAGAGTCAGGGTCGCTGCCCCAGTTCCTGACGACAGGAATTACCCACCTGCTCCATAAATCAGGTAGTGCTGCGGAGCCCAAAAATTATAGGCCAATCACTTGTTTACCAACGGTCTATAAAGTTCTTACATCCATTTTGAGAGCTAAAATCAACCAACATATTGATAGTAATTCTATTATGTCTGCCTCTCAGAATGGATGTAGGAACGGGTCCCGCGGCACTAAGGAGCTGCTCCTCATTGATATGGCCATTAGCCAACAGGTTCGCCGTTCCCGAAAGAATCTGTCTACATGTTGGATAGATTATAAGAAGGCCTATGACTCAGTGCCTCATACATGGCTAATGAGGGTTCTGGAGTTGTATAAAATAGATGCAACTCTACGTACCTTCCTGATGTCATGTATGGGACACTGGAGAACGGTTTTTCGCTATCCAGGATGTCGACAGATCCAGGGGAACAGCGAATCAATAAGGATCGAGCGTGGTATATTCCAGGGTGATAGTTTGAGTCCATTGTGGTTTTGTCTAGCCTTGAACCCTCTCAGCACACTGCTGGAGCGTTCATGTCTAGGCTATCTGTTGAGGAGAGATGGTCAGGTCATATCTCACCTTCTTTACATGGATGATCTGAAACTCTTTGCCCCCAACAATTTGCAACTGATAAAGCTACTGAAGGTAACAGAAACTTTCAGTAGCGCCATCAGGATGGAATTTGGTGTGGACAAATGTGCAGTCATGCATGTGAAGCGAGGGGAGATTATGGAATCCGAGGGAACTCAACTCTCGGATTCCATACACCTTAGATCCCTCTCCTCAACAGAAACGTACAAGTATTTGGGTATGTCGGAGGCATTAGGTATCAATACTGCCGACATGAAACAATCGTTGAGGGAGCGCTTCTTTGGCCGCCTGAATAAAGTACTAGGCAGTCTTTTGTCAGGCGGAAACAAGGTGCGCGCCTTCAACGGTTGGGTCATGCCGGTTTTGATGTATTCCTTCGGCATGCTCAAATGGACTCAGACGGAACTTGATGCCCTGGATAGGAGGGTCCGCACACTGCTGACCGCAAATCGAATGCATCACCCACGGTCGTCGGTGATGAGACTGTATATCCCACGAAAGTGCGGGGGTCGTGGCTTCTTAAATGCTAAGACCCTACACAACCGTGAGGTGTACAGTCTCAGGGAATACTTCCTAGAAGCCGAAGGGGAGATGCACCGAGATGTGGTCTCAGTGGACAAGGGCCTCACCCCGCTCTCCCTGGCTAACGAGAACTGGCGCAAACCTAAAGTATTAGACACTAATGACCGCAAGGTGGAATGGCAGGGCAAGGAGCTTCACGGACGCTTTTACCGGGCCCTACATGGCCCCGATGTAGACTTCTTAGCGTCCGTATCCTGGCTGCGCTTTGGTGACCTCTTCGGGGAAACAGAAGGTTTTATCTGTGCAATAATGGACGAAGTTATGATGACGAATAACTACCGGAAATACATTGTGAAAGATGGCACGGTTGACATATGTCGGGCATGCCACCGTCCGGGAGAATCGATCCGACACATTATTTCTGGGTGTTCTAGTCTGGCTAACGGAGAGTATTTGCATAGACACAACCTTGTTGCCAGGATTATCCACCAGCAACTTGCTTTGAAATACAACCTTGTGGAATCAGAAGTGCCATACTATAAGTATGCGCCCGACCCAGTTCTCGACAATGGTCATATCACGTTGTATTGGGATCGACCTATCACCACTGACAGGACTGTTGTTGCCAATAGACCTGACATTGTGGTGATAGATCGATTGGAGCGTCGCGCAATGATTGTTTATATAACGATCCCGCATGACGAGAACCTCGTGAAAGCAGAGAAAGATAAACAATTCAAATATCTGGATCTGGCTCGCGAGGTAGTCGACATGTGGGACGTGAATACAGCAGTCATTGTGCCGATAGTCGTATCGGCCAATGGCCTAATAGCCAAGAGCCTCGACCAACATCTTAGGAGGCTCTCGCTTGGCAGCTGGATCAAGGGCTTGATTCAGAAAGCAGTACTTCTGGACACGGCACGTATCGTTAGGAGGTTCCTCTCTCAAGAGCCCTGACCACCGGCAGCTCGGACCCTGTTCCCAGCGCTGGTGGGCTACTGTTTTTTATATTTTTAAATGTTTTTTTTTATATTGTTTTATTATGAAATATTTAAAAATGTTAAAAATATGTATGTAGAAGAATAAATGAAAATAATAATTAAAAAAAAAAAACTGTTGAACGTATCCACTCTAATCGACAAAATTGGGGTTCACAATGATAGCACGTCATTTTAAACCACACATTTCTTATTGTGGTTGCGTTGATTTTCCTTTATGAACATAGTTTTGTTTATGGTCGAGCTCGTGGGGTGGATTATCACAAAACAAAATGTCTCGCGAATCCCACTTCTGAGATGTAATCGTACCTCAGAAGGGAATCATAGAATTGAAACAACGAATAAATCAACGCAATAACAATATTTATTATAAATTATTCAGCCTTGTTCAGTACAAAACACATCATTTTACTAACCTGACTTGTCACTCCGGTGCCTCGTTCAAGACTGATTCATGTCGGTGACTTGTTAAACTGACAATACACTTCAATGTCAAAATAATTTTATAAACGACAGTGACACTGACACTTCGGAACGATTTAAAATGACACAACGTAACTCGACTATAACAAGCTTATCCACGAACTGTTTACTAATATAAATCTACCCTCACATAGATAAGTATTGTTACAATTGTAATCCCCCAACTTATAATATGCTTGCCTACATAGTGTGCGTTTTATACAAGATTTAAATTTCGTCTCATTCAGTTGAAGAATGTGGGGAGGTATTTTATTGTAACATTTCAAACAGTACCCCATGAAAGATGAATCCACTTTAGCAAGCCTGAAACCTGGCTGAACTAGTTGGTCCCTAATTCTAGTGTTATAGTGGTGTCTGTCCCCTCTCTTACTGAATAAATGCCGATTTTTTCTAACGTACATGATGTTTTCATAGATGTATTGACAAGGTACTGTCATGATATTAATTTCCTTAAACAGTTCTCTTAGAGAATCGCGTCTACGTAATTCATAAATGGCTCTGATGGCTCTTTTCTGCAGAATAAATATAGACTCGATGTCTGCAGCCCGTCCCCATAGTAAAATACCGTATGACATAATACTATGAAAATAACTAAAATAGCAGGCAATGGCAATGGCAATGGCAGGTCACATTGCTCGCAGAACGGATGGCCGATGGGGCCGAAAAGTTCTGGAGTGGCGACCGCGAACCGGAAGACGTTGCGTTGGAAGGCCTCCCACTAGGTGGACCGATGACCTGGTGAAGGTTGCAGGAATCCGCTGGATACGAGTCGCACGGGACCGGTCAATGTGGCGACACTTGGGAGAGGCCTATGTCCAGCAGTGGACGTCTTTCGGCTGAAATGATGATGATGATGAACTAAAATAGACCAGCCTCGCGGTATCAACATCAGTAAATTGACGGATTTTTCTAACAGCATATGCTGCTGAGCTTAGCCGTCCTGCAAGAGATGTTAGATGAGGACCCCATTGTAACCTTGAGTCGAGCGTGATTCCCAAGAAAACCGTTTTATCGACAAATTCTAGTTTCTCTTGATTCAATATTATGTCACAATCACTACTTTTGACATTTGGTAGAGCAAATCTAATGCATTTAGTTTTTTTCCCATTTAGTACTAAATTATTAGCGGTAAACCAATCGTGGACCTGCAGTAGGGCGTTATTTACGTCATCAAGATTAGTGGCACGTCTATTTATTTTAAATATTAAAGAAGTATCGTCAGCAAACAACACCATATGTGGATGGTTGTTAAATAGATGGGGTAGGTCATTAATATATTCTAAAAAGAGGAAGGGACCCAATATCGAACCTTGTGGTACACCCATTTTTACTTTTAAACCCATTGAGTTGACTCCATTTATTTGTACCTGCTGCTGTCTATCATTCAAATACGATTTTATTAAACTGAGCGCAAGTTTACCTAAACCGTAATGCTGAAGTTTCAAGATCAGGGTTTCGTGATTTACGCAATCAAATGCCTTCGAAAGGTCACAAAAGATTCGTATGGCATCTTGTGCCTCTTCCCACGCAGTAAATATGTGTTTTAATAAAGTGACACCGGCGTCAGTTGTACAACGTCCTTTGGTGAAACCATACTGTTGCTCGTGTAATATTTTATTAGTGTTAAAATGGTTAAGCATTTGATTGAGCATTATCTTTTCAAACACCTTGCTGAAAACCGGCAACACGGATACGGGCCTATAGTTATTGGTGTCTTTACTGTCCCCGGATTTAAAAAGCGGTATTACCTTACTGAATTTCATTAGATCTGGGAAGACCCCTTGATCCACGCACAAATTAAATATTGAGGCTAAATACGGCGCTACAGTCTCAATAATTGAGGTACAAGCTTTGATAGACATACCCTATAGATCTTCCGTTAACTTGATCTTGATTTGCTTAAAACCTTTTATGACTGTTAAGGGGATTATATGCTGAAATTTAAATTCATTTGGACAGGCTGAAACGTTCGCTTTCAATAAATCAATAGAGAGCAAGGGAGAGGAATTTAAGGTTTCTGTAGTTTTAAGTGGGATACTGGTAAAGAAATTTACAAATTCTTGAGCAACTTCATTGTTGGAGCTCACAAGGCCACGCGATGTCTCTAGTGTGAAGTCATTACCTTGTTTTTTATTTCTATTTGTTTCACTGTTGATGATTTTCCAAACCGTTTTTATTTTGTTGTCGGTTGATTTAATTTTGTTGCTAATGAATAAGGATTTGGCTACCTTGCAAGTGTTTTTAAAAATTTTCGAGTAAGTAGCAACATATTTATTAAAAGCTTCAGTGTTGATGTAAGGCTTAAGGCCGTACAGCTCAAACAATCGTTCCCTACTTTTCCGAATACCCTGTGTTGCGTTCCGAGTTCCGAATACCAGTCACTGAAAATAAACTTTGGGCCAATAGTTTTAGATTTCTTTTTAAAGTATTATTAAATTCGGTGTGCACTACCGAAAAGAATTCTTCATAAAATACATTTGCGTTGTTTCTAATATGACCCGGTATACTTAACTTGCTAATTAAATTATTATTAAATTTGTCTAGATTGCTGGGTGTTATTTGTCTAGTTTGTATCTGAATTATTTGTAATTGTCTATTGTACGCGAAAGTAACCGACTGACCACTATGATCTGAAGGCAGGTAATTTACGATAGATTTATTTATGTAATCGCAGCAACAAAAAACATTATCGATACATGTAGCAGAATTTTTCGTAATTCGAGTTGGTTCTGAAAACACATTTGACAAGTTAAATGATTTAAAGAGACTTAAGAATCTACTACTATTCACATTATTCTCTATGATATTGACATTAAAGTCACCACAGATAATTATTGGTTTATTACCAGTTACAAGTTTTGCCAAAGCATCTTCCATTACTGACTCAAAGATAGAATAGTTCAGGTAATTAGGGGGTCTGTAAACGCACACTATTACATGCTTATCTAGCTCAACACAAGACAATTCAATGCTATGTTCAACCGATAGATCGACTATATCATTACGAGACTTAGATTTAATACAATTTTTTACTAGCATTAATGAACCCCCACGCATCTTAGATTTTCGGTTTAAGCAACTGCTCACATTGTAATTCTCATAATTTATTTGTATTACTTCATAATCTTTCATCCAATGTTCAGTAAAACAGATAATTTCAAACTTAGTTTTTTCTAAACATAGTTCTATTTCTAGTTCTTTGGAAGAAAGTCTCTGAATATTCTGGTTAAACAGAAACACTTTTAAGGAATTCTGCTCAGCCCCTTTTTTACAGTTAATTGATTGAGAGCTAGAAGATACCTCGAAGTTGGCGAGATTAACTAAATTTTCACTCGTACCTTTTATTGTCTTGATGACTAGTTTAAATCTAAGCTAATATTTGTATATTGTAAAGGTCCATCATTTTATTAAAGTGCTTTATCGTACCTATTGAATGTATCCCATTGAATTTATAACTTAAGATTTCATGGTTTTCCTTTCATTTAATTTATCATGTTTTTTAGAGGGATTTGATCCTTATGATTGAGCCTATCGATTGGTGCCATAAAAGTACAGGGTGTTATTTTTTTGGAATTTAGACGGTTCGATTCCCGAGTGTGGCACGCGAATTTTTAAAATCTTTGAATGCAGATTAATTTCTTTTTTAAAATGAAGGAATGTTTCCTTTGAGTAAAATTTGCTACCTCCGGTAATAAGAGTACTTTCCCTCCAGGTGGCATTACAAAATTCCACCCTGTATAATAAATATTTTATAGCATACATGTTCAACTCAAAAATTTATAAAAAAAATCAACAATCCAACTCAGAAAAAGAATTAAATCGCATATATTTTCAACAAATTTTGTTTAATCGCATGAGGGCTTGAGTTAGGTAACGGTTATTTTGCTTGTAAAGACTGTTAAACAAGCTTCCAACCGTGGGCTCCACAAGCCAAGGTGACCCACCTTGGTGGGAGATTTGTGGAGCCCACTCATTGCGTGGTTTACAACAAGCGTTTACAGTGTGGAATACGTGTTTACAACGGCGGCATCCACACGCGGTTAACAACGCGCGTCCGTCCACAACAACAAGTGTTTACACAAACAAGTGTTTACACTGTTGTAAACCACTGGGGGAGACCGATGTGGAGGACTTGATTACAACAGTCTGGCACGGCCATAAATAGTCTACACTAGCTCCACTTAGCGGCTTTGGATCGACCTTCAAAGCACCCTGTGTCTGTCTTTTTTTAGAGGCTGAACATATTTACGAATTATCGTGCTTCTATTTTAGGTATTGAGTCTTACTACTACACGCGCAAGGCTCCCACACTCAGCGACTTGTGCGAAGTGGTGAAATTATGAGTGAACTGACACGGCTTGGTACTTGAGGGCACTTTTATATTTTATTTTATTGCCGTGTATATTTTTTAAACATACGGTGATTTGTTTTCAAAAAGTTTGTAACGTGAAATGGTCTTACAAGTAGATACCATTGTAAGCAAGGAGTTTTAGCGGCACTACCAAAGTACTACAGCTACAATGAACAAAAAGTACTACAGCGCCATCTATGACACAGATGATGAACTAACTACGAAACGTCAGAATTCCGGTTCACCCTTGTCTGGTATAACAACTTTCGATGTAATGTTACTAATTCGAACAACGTTTAAGAAAATAATCAATTTGTATAATATCGATTAACATAATTTTCATTTCATCGAATATTTATTTGCGATAACAACATTTGCGCTATTGATAAAAAGGTATAATGTTCATTTGATGTAATGTTCAGGTGGTATAACATTTATTTTATTGAATACTCAATTGGTGCAATGTTATGCAGAAAAGAAAACATAGTAAATATTTGCATTTTTTTTATTTTGCATAAGAAAACATTTAGACTAATCTGAAATTAAATGTGTTCAAATTTTAATGAGGTGGTTGATGACAAACTAGTTTTGCCTAGGCCGACTTGGGACACCCCGACACGGATAGATTAGGTTAGAAGGGTATGGCGGGGTCGAATGAGCGAGCGAAGCGAGCAAATAGGGGTCTATTTGCTCGCTTCGCTCGCTCATTCGACCCCGCCATACCCTTCGTGGTTATTTTTTTATAAACCACTAGCGGACGTCCCGCGGTTTCACCCGCGTAGTTCCCGTTCCAGTGGGAGTACGGGGATAAAATATAGCCTATGTTACTCGTGGATAATGTAGCTTTCAAATGGTGAAAGAATTTTTTAAATCGGTCCAGTAGTTTTTGAGCCTATTCATTACAACCAAACAAACAACCAAACAAACAAAGTTTTCCTCTTTATAATATTAAGTATAGATTCAGGAATAGGAGCCCCGCGAAGCGAAGCGGGGCTCCGTCGAACGGGTCTCTCTCGACTCGGATGCAAGAGCATAACTGTTCAATTTCTGGTGGTCATAAATATATTTTTGGTTCTAATTTTACGATAAAATGGGGATTAATTTTGGTGATCATTTACTAATTTTGGCAATCAAAAGTGATTTTTTTGCCTTGCATTTTGCTAAATCTGGTGGTTCGTTAATTGTATGCCATACATAATTATTAATGAATTCAGTAGGTGAAGGAACAATTTTATTTTATAGACAATGAAAGGAAACGAATTATTAATGAACTGAATATTCCCTTTCGACTAAATCATTATTAGTCTAGTGAAACATTAGTTTAAATAAAAATAGTGCATTTGAAAATTCGGTCAAACGACATTCATCATCATCTGCCTAGCCTTTTCCAACTATGTTGGGGTCGGCTTCCAGTCTAACCGGATGCAGCTGAATACCAGTATTTTACATGGAGCGACTGCCTATCTGACCTCCACAACCCAGTTAGTACTGGGTAATACGATACCCCTTGGTAAGACTGGTTGTCAGACTTTCTGGTCACTGACCACCTGTAACGACTGTCAAAGATCTACAAATGACAGCCGGGACCAACAGCTTAACGTGCTTTCCGAGGCACGGAGGAAACTCGGTATGTAGGGGTGGTCACCCATCTACAGACCAACCTAGGCAAGCACGGTCAAACGACATTATTTCAAAGAAATAAATGTGCTAAATAAAAATCTACCAATTAATTATTCTGTCAAATGAATAATTATACGAAATGACTTTACTGTAACTAAAATTAGCCGAAGCGATTTTCGACAAAACGTTGTTATACCAAACAAGGGTAAACCCAGAGTTCCTACATCGCGCAAGCAACTTTATACGCGACTTCAAGACTATTTAGGAAAAACCTGACAAAAACTGTCGGGCAGTAGCCCACCAGACATAACACCCGTCTGGTCGGAGGATCCTCCCTTTTCTATGGGGGATGAAGAGCTTTACACCCTGTTCTTTATACCCCCAAAGAGTAATGGCGAAATAAAACGAATGAAATAAGCTTTAGCTTTTAATTATTGGTTTTCAAAAAGCTTGTAGCGCAAATTGTAAATTATAATCATTTAAAATTCGCGCGACAAGCTTTTTTAAACAAATAATTAAAACAAAAGCTTATTTTATTCGATTTTTTTTAGTTTTTTTTTTAATCAATTTGTTACTGTATCAAAAATGCAAGTAGGTTCTCAACAATCACAAAGAAAAGAAGAATTTGAGAAAATACGTTTATTTCACACACACAGTAACAATAGATAGATAGATAGAATATTCTTTATTATATCCACCATTAAAATGTCAATTTAAATAGAAGAAAATCATTTCACATAGGGTGACATGACACAATGGGCGGTCTTATCGCTAAAAGCAATATTTTCAAGTCAACCTTTGGATGGACTAGAGGAAGAAGGAGAAACAATACTGCAGGGATACCTATATCTAAACAACAGTCATTGCTTCATCATTATTAAAAAATCGTTTGCACAATAACAAAAACAACGCTACGTATACATATATATAATTATATACCTATTATTGAACTGTCGAATTAGAATGGATTGTCATTCCTGGTGTGTTACTACGCAATTAATTAAGTACACCAATGTTTTTATTATCAGCATGTCTAAAAAAATAGCGCTACTGGTTTATTAGTTCCTGTAGCAGTGTTCGAAGTACACCTTCAGGTCACTCCATCAAGCCCGGAGGTAAGATCTCAACGTAACTAACAAAACAAGACCAAACTCGGCACACCTAGCGCTACTTGTTTATTAGATCCTGTAGCAGTGTTCGAAGTACACCTTCAGGTCACTCCATCAAGCCCGGAGGTAAGATCTCAACGTAACTAACAAAACAAGCCCAAACTCGGCACACCTAGCGCTACTTGTTTGTTAGATCCTGTAGCAGTGTTCGAAGTACACCTTCAGGTCTCTCCATTAAGCCCGGAGGTAAGATCTCAACGTAACTAACAAAACAAGCCCAAACTCGGCACACCTAGCTCTACTTGTTTATTAGATCCTGTAGCAGTGTTCGAAGTACACCTTCAGGTCACTCCATCAAGCCCGGAGGTAAGATCTCAACGTAACTAACAAAACAAGCCCAAACTCGGCACACCTAGCGCTACTTGTTTGTTAGATCCTGTAGCAGTGTTCGAAGTACACCTTCAGGTCTCTCCATTAAGCCCGGAGGTAAGATCTCAACGTAACAAACAAAACAAGCCCAAACTCGGCACACCTAGCGCTACTCGTTTAATAGTTCCTGTAGCAGTCTTCGAAGTACACCTTCAGGTTACTCCACCAAGTCCGAAACGAAATGTGAATTTAAAAAATCTTATCTTGGTTGTCCGTAGTCCGTACAAAATACGTAAAGTAACAAGATTGGTTTGTCAAATATTTTGTATTCGTACAGCGATCTGTTTCGACACGAGCTCCTGCTTACAAGCGACACAGTGTCCACTCACGACGGCAGCCGAGCGCAGGTATAAGGCAGAGAATATTAATTGCAATTAATCAAGACAGTGACAAACCCGAACAATCAATCCCTTAAGATTCACGCGATCAAGCAAAAGGAGACAATTTTTTTTGTTTGGAGAACAGGCCACCCACATAAAATTGTAACAGACATACAGATATTAATGAAACGTATATAGATTTCTTCCTTATAATTTCTAGATTACAGTGGTAATATTAGCTAAGCCATGTCTAACCGGAATGATGAGATATTCGAAAATGAAAACGTGAATCTAACAATAAACAATAACAATAACACGTCAAATGTCAAATGAAGTTGTCAGTCAACCACCAAAAAGACGAATTTACAACGTTCCGTGCCATGATGGTTTTCTATAATATCTAAAAGATTTTATCGGAAACCTCTAATAGTTATTTATGCAACTGTTGTATAATGAGGGGTATTAAAACACGAATGTGGGTTTATCACACGAGGCGAAGCCGAGTGTGATAATAGTATCACATGAGTGTTTTAATACCTAATTATGTACAGTTGCATACAAGACTTTATCTACATCCATGATATGAATCCTCCATAAAAGGTTCTGAAACCATAGGGTGTTGCAGTGTTCTAAGAAGTCTATGTAAATTCATGGAAAGTTTTATTGCTTGTATTTACTACAAACAAACCGTGTATAGGTAGTAATATAATTATTTACATTTTGTATTGTTCAATTATCAAAATTCACAATTGTATCACTCATTTTTGTAAACAACAAAGTACATAATGCAATACTAATATCCAAATGTCGAACAAAAATGGCGGGATACGACGTGAATTCGAATTAACCTACTTATAAGTTTTTTTTTTTAATTACGGCGCTGTGGTAGTGAATCGCACGTGCTAGACGTTCGATTCACTACCACATTCGATGTTCTTTTTTTAAAACGAGTTGCATAATGAAATTCAGTACAACATTATAACACCCGTTTGGGTGTTATAATGGTTATTAAGACACTGGCTGTTTTAATGTTGGCCATAAGCTAACTGTTTCAGATACCTTTATAGAGGATTTATAGCATGGGTGTAGATAAAATAGCATTAGAAAGCTCACAGTTTAATATTATTTCTTTTTATATTATATTATATTTTAATTAAAGCAGATATTGGTACCAATGGATACCGTACTTTTTTTTTGTAAACGAAAAAAACGCCCCTATTTACGTAAGTATTTTCCGTCAAATGGCATTGACCACAACAGGAATGATTTGACTCGCAAAAAAATATCATAATACAACTTATTTGTTATGATTTTAAGATTCCGGTTTCGTTTCTATGTAATCTTTCGTTTATTATTAGAATAAAATGGTTACTTTTTTTTGGTGTAAGTAATATGAATATCCGCAACATCGAAGAGGGCCTAAAAAAAACTGTGTCCGTTGAAAATATTAGTGTCTTCGTAAGACCCCTTACTGAAATAAATATAATTTTGTAATATTTTCCGTCCGTGTGGTGTCGGACGTAAAGAATAACACCATCCCATATCTTCCCGTGGGTGTCGTAAGAGGCGACTAAGGGACTTACCAGAGAATGGGCAGCAGCGCTCTCTGTGTCTTATGTAAGAACTGCACTCACTGCGATCGCCAACCCGCTTGCCAGGCGTGGCGATTATGGCAAAACCCCCCCATGAATACCGCAATAAAGCAATGTGGCGACACTTGGGGGAGGCCTATGTCCAGCAGTGGACGTTTTTCGGCTGAAATGATGATGATGATGATGAATATTTTTAAATTATTGATTTCAGCGACAGAGAAGAAACACAAAGTTTGTTAAATGTTGATGGTAAAGTATTCAAGATAAATATTTTTCTTAATATGCTACATAATATAATTCTGTGCTAATATTTTGGCGATTGAATGATTGACTGAAAAAATCAAAGACCTTTATTTTCGCAATAGTTAAGTTGCCATTCTGTTGCTTCTATTGACAAGACATTGCTGGGTTAACTAAACTAAACAGAAGTAAACTAACTGTACAAATTTTGTGAAATAGTCAGTGGAAATTGGGAAGGCACGCACGACGATCAATCAAGCTATGTAAACCCAAATGACTGATCTCTCATTGTACGGGAAGCTCATACAAAGAGGTCAGGTTAGTAGGGTAATATTGGGCATTCTGTACCACTTTCGGCAATTCGCTCGGCGAGTACGCCTCGCTGCCAAAAATGGTATAGAATGCCCAATCATTGATAATCGACTCGACTCTCCACTCGACCAACAATTATCGCTTGACGAAGCGAATTATTTGACGGCACGGTTGGCGCAGTGGCTGAGTGATAAGTCTGTTGCCTTAGTTTTGTGCATAGCTGCTGAACCAGTATTTTACTGCATAATGTAGAAATTCATACTCCATTGGGTGAAATAGGCGCTGAACCAGTATTTAGAATTTCATTTATATCGCTAGCTCGAACGAATGTACGAGCCTCACCACGGCTGTTCTTCAATATAAGATAGCGATTGTTTGATTTTAGCCAATCAAGCATTTGTTGGAAGAACAAATCTTCTGTTTGAGCTGTATGCCCGTCCTGATGTTTTGATGAACCGATATCTGTATTGTTTTGACCAGTTTGCAAATCTTGAATAAATATAATCTCACCGCTAGAATTCCTCATAATAAGTTTACAAATGTCCTTTATATCAGATTTCTCTGAGTCATGCATTGTAGTTAACTTAGTTGTGATACGAAATGCAACCTTCTTACTACAATAGTAAGACTCGAATGTGGCTTTATATTACTTCCAACAATTATTTATAAGTTTAGAACTGAAATGATGGAAGTCACTTCGGCTCACTCCGTTTGCATAGGTTTGCATAAAATAACATTAGATAAACATATTTGAAAGTAACAGTGGAGAGCAGTGGTGGTTCAGTGGTAACGGTTGCGACTTACACGTTGTAGGTCATGGTTCGAACCCAGGCTAGCGCTTTACTTTAAGTAATTTATTTCATCATCACTGTTCTTAGTGGGCAAAAAAATTGACAAATTGAAATCTAATAGTTAATCATAAATCGTAAGCAACAACAACAACCATTACCGTCTACCTAGCCTTCAGGATCTTTTCACTGCTCTTTTTTATAACGACCAGACGGTTCTTTTATAGTCTTAAAGACGCGGAAAACTTTGCTTGCGCGATTTAGGATTTGATGATTTTAGTTCATCCGATATGTCATAGATGGTGCTGTAGTATTTTTGTAGTGTATACTCACCGAGGAATCAGCCCACGCGAATGCGCATGAATTTTATTACCTACAGAGTCCAGAGTTTACCTATGCGCTAGATAGATGGCATTTGACGTCGAGTTAGATCTTGCTATGGTGTCATTACCGTCGTTAGTATTAGTATTTTTGAATGTCTCATCTATTTCGATCGACGATCGAGCAAGTTCTTCTCGCTTCGGATAAACGAACGCGAAATAGACAGTAGATACTAGGTAGTGTTAAAGTCTATAAATATTCTTGTAATAAACAGTTTTACTTATTGTTACTCAGTTTGTTAACAACAGTAATCATGAAGTTTGTTAAACAACCACAATCGCTGTATGTAAACACAATTTGCGATGATTTTTGTAAAAGTAGTTCGCGTCATGGAGAATTGTTACCTAATTCAGTACGATGTATCATTTGTGGACCATCGAATTGTGGAAAAAACAAATTTACTTATTGGACTTCTTATACATGAAAACGGTTTAAGGTTTCGCAATGTTTATGTCTATTCAAAAACCTTACACCAACCTAAGTACATTTTTTTAGAAAGAGTTTTACAACGGGTACCAACTATCTCACTCCAGAAATATCAAGGGAACGAGGAAGTCATAAGCGTTCAGGATGCGAAACCCAACTCTGTGATTATATTTGACGACGTTGCTTGCGAGAATCAAACTAACATGCGTGATTATTTTGCAATGGGAAGCCACAAACACATCGACTGTTTTTATCTAAATCAAACATAAAGCAAAATCCCGAAACAATTAGTAAGAGATAATGCTAACTTAATTGGACCGTGTTAAGCAGAAAAGATCCAACCAGCAATTTGTTGAAAATCGAGTTATATATGTAGTAAGAATCTACACATCGAACTTTATATACGCAGAAAAGATCCAAGCAGTCTCATCACTTACATCAAACAAACCTCTATGACACTACATGTACCAAAACACATTTAGCATTTTCTAAAAAAAACAAAAAAGATTCATGACTCTTGGATCTCCAAAAAATGAAATGTATTTTTTTTTTTAAACCCAAACTGGTTGGATCCTTTCCGCAAAATATTTTTTCTCAATCACTTTTAATGTGAAGTATACCAAGCGCCTCGGATCTTTTAGCAAAATAGTTTTGTTGAATCTTGCTAATTACACAGGGACCAAGTCAAGATGTTTGTTAGTTTATTGCATAATATGAAATTTCAAACCTTTAAAAATATACGAAAAATGACATGATTGTTGTTAAAACTAATACTAATTTAAAAACTATAACATTTGACATGGAAAAAACACTGCCACTTCCGCATATCCCAACAAACATAGTTATTTACAAACGCCAGTTACGGTTGTTTAATTTGGGTATACATACAGGTTCTGATGATCAAGGCCACTGCGACGTATTGACTGTACCGCATGAACAAAGAAAACATCGCCTCCTTTTCTAGCAAAATTTCTTTCGTCTTCAGCCAGGACACTTTTCTCTCCAGAAAGTGTTTTTTTTTTCTGTTAGTTATAATATTCTCTAGAGGACGTGAACTAAGAAAATCTGTTGGTTCCATGCGATGAACTAGAAGGGGCTCATGTTTTTTACCTAAATCTGTATAGTTCGGCAAAAAGCTATGTCCCGATTCTATAAACTTCATGCTTATTTGCTGCAACGTTGGGTGGTCTTCTAAGAAAGCTTTCAGCATTAGAGTAAGCTTGATGTTACGGTTTTGGCCGCCTCAGGAATCGCTCTACAGAATAAGGTGCGTTACTCCTTCTTTAAGTTTCTCTGACAGGGGTTTGATGAGACAAGATCCGAGATCCTGTGCGCCTCTGCCTGCTTCGCCTTCACCCAGACGTTGCAGTGGCCTTGATCATCAGAACCTGATGTATACTCAAATTTTACAACCATATCTGGCGTTTGTAAAAAACTATATTTGTTGGGATACGCGGAAGTGGCAGTGTTTTTTCCATGACAAATGTTATAGTTTCTATGATTATTTGGGGATCAAATGCATTAAGCGTAACTCGTTTTTTTCATCCTCTCTGTCCTGTCACTCGTCTCGCTATCACTTACGCCCTTTTCTTTCATATCACTCCTCACACAATCCATTCATCTTTTCTTTGGCCTCCCTCTCCCTCTCCATCCATACACATTCATATTCATAACTATTTGGGTCAGATGCTTTTTGTCCCTCCTCTTCATATCTCCATAAGATATAATTTAATTTCATATAACGTTCAGTGGATATAACATACACTGTCTTGAGCTTATGATTAAAAGTTTTAATGTTCAGATTGATTAGCATTTGTTTGATCTAATGATAATTTTATGTATATATTTTTTTTGGTCGAGACGAAGTTTTAGTTTTACCTTATCTTAGTAAGTTATTAACCGTTTTACCTTTAATAAATAATTTTAAACCTTCCTATATTGCTATTTGGATCTCCCGTGGAAATGTTACCGACAATTTTCTTTTTTGCATAAAAGATCCACTGGTAGTTTTTCAAGAAAATCAGGAAAACTGTGTGCAACTAGCCAGTGGCATTACATTTAAAATAATGCTTATTTACTGTGCTACCATACGTAACTTTCTATTTTTGCGTCCTTCTGCCTGTTTGTTTTATAATCACTCCTAAAATTCAAATCGTATTTACTCAAAAGTAACAAATTGCTGGTTGGATCTTTTCTGCTTAACACGGTCCAATTATACTATTCAAACAAGATGATATCAACTTGAGACATGTTTATGAAGAACATGTTAACACTGATATGACATGGACTGAATTTCGTGAAATGTGTTCAAAAATATGGAGTGAGCCCTTTAATTATGTTGTAATTAATAAAGATTGCCAGAAAAATAATGGATGTTATAGAAATAAATTTGATACTTTTGTAGTCTTTGATTAGAAATACAAATATTTAAGACTATGGTACTTACATGATTTCATTATTCCTTGACTGACTCTTAATCGATAACTAACTTATTCTATCGTAATGGAAAAATCACTGAAAAGACAAATCGTTGATGCTGCAGAAGCTGTAAAGAAAAAAGTACGAAGGATGCGAGATTTTGAGAGTGAAAATAAGCAAGCATTGGAATCAGTTTTTAGACCTGTAACAGAGTCTCTCAACTGCATAGCTAATACCACTAAACAAACTGACCTCTTGCGATCTAAAGAAGTAGAAGAAACAAAAGTTCCGTTGAGAAACAATATTTTGCAGAAAGAAAGTTCTGGTAACGACGAAGGAGACAGTGGCGCGGAAGAAAATGAATGTGATACCGACAGTGACGAGTCGTACCAATCATTAGGAGAGAACAATCAAGAGCGTGATACATCATCCTGGTCAATATCTTCAGAAGCATTGACAGATATTCCATTTGGTGTTCGAGCGGAGCGAGGGCAATTGATGTTAGGTTCTGCTTTCGTAACAATCAACGATGATTATATTACCGTTGCTGGACAGAAATATCGAAGCACTCCCGGACTAAAACAATTGTTACTAAAAAAGGATGTAGATTTAAGCATAGTTACAGAGTCTGATATGCAGTATTATAAGATGATGTTGATTGCCACAAACGCACATCGTCGAGACTTTGACTCAAACAAACCAATAAAAAGTAATAAAGGTCAAAAATATTTGCAAGTTATAAAACCTCTTTTCAAACAGCCAAGTACTATTCAAAGCTGTCAATCAAAGGGGAAAGGATTACCCTTGACAAAAATGTGGAAAAAAAATGTTGATTTTGTATATTGGGATGACCCTAATGAACTTGTAGATAGGTTAAAATTATTAATTGCATCTCGAGACGCTGGTAACACTGGATTAGACAACGAAATTATATCAATTATTGAAGAACTGCGTGAAATTAAATTGATTAAGTAATAAATAAATGGTATAAAATGTTCATTGCTCATTTTAATAAAAGCCTTTAAATATAATACACCTTAAATATGAATGTAGACAAATTTGGACACCATATTCATAAGAGAATGCGTTTCTCTGAATTATTAGAGTTCAATGAAAATGCACTGCTAAAATCCGAAAGTGGGGATTTTGACATGAAAAAATCTAGATTGAGAGGAATAAGATCTCCTGTAGAAACAGACGATGCTGTGAATAAAGTTCCGTCGATCGATTGCGTGAACATACAATAAGTGAACTGAATAAAGTGATTGGGTTGTTGCGTGCTCAAATCATAAAAGATGCACAAATAACAGTCCAAAACGCTTTAAAAGCGAAGATACCTGAAGTTTTAGTCCAGTTGGAAGATAAGTTTTATAACAAAGCACAAGTACAAAAATTACTTGAAAAAACTCCGTGATGGCAAAACCACAAATTGTTAATGAGCTACACAAAGCAGCCCGAAGAAACTTTGTTAGACGTTCAGTTATTTTAAAAGGCATAGATGATTTATGGCAAGCTGATTTGATAGATATGCAAAATCTAAAGAAGTTTAATAAAGGTTATAATTACATTTTAGTGGTGATTGATTGTTTCTCAAAGTATACCTGGACAGGACCAATAAAATCCAAGAGTAAACTTGATGTTACTCATGCATTTGAACGAATACTAACTACTAACAATCGAAAACCTGATCATTTACAAACTGATTCTGGGACAGAATTCTACAACGTAACATTCCAAAAGCTTATGAAGAGCTACAATATTAATCACTACTCTTCGTTTTCTAGCAATAAAGCTTCGATTGTAGAAAGGGTGATTAAAACAATTAAAAATAAAATGTATAAATACTTTAGTCTCATTGGGAATTATAAATGGGTAGATCCACCATTAGAAGTTATTCTAAAATCATATAATAATACAAAACATCATACCATCAAATTTAAACCAGTCGAGGTAAATAAGTTGAACGAGTCAAAGATAAGAGAGAATATTCAAAAAACTCAAAATCAAACATCAGACCGATGTCGACCTAAATTCAAAGTGGGTGAAAATGTTCGGATCAGTAAATACAAACATGTTTTTGATAAAGGTTACACTCCTAATTGGTCGACAGAAATATTTACTATAAAAAGGATTAATAATACCATACCAGTAACATATCATATAGAAGATCATCGAAAGCAACCCATTCGAGGATCTTTTTATGAACAAGAACTTCAAAAAACTAGCTATCCTGGCGTTTATTTGATAGAAAAGGTTCTTAAAAGGAAAGGAAAGAAACTTTACGTGAAATGGTTGGGCTTAAGTAACGACGAAAATAGTTGGATTGATAAAGATGAAATTGTAGGTTAGGATTATGGATATATAACCATGTTTGTAAGAAATATTTCATTCATTACACTTTCTACTATGCAAGAGAATGGATGGACTAGTTAATAGTGTAATTAACAATCTGCCATTCGAACTTCATTTGCCTGGTTATAACTATTGCGGACCGGGAACGAAACTCGAGAAGCGATTGCTGCGAGGCGATCGAGGTGTGAATAAACTAGACGAAGCCTGTATGCATCACGACATTGCATATGCAAACCATACAGACTTACCCAATCGTCACAAAGCCGATTTACAACTACTAAATATGGCTAAACAAAGACTTAAATCAAAAGATGCAGGGAAAGGCGAAAAACTTAGTTCATGGTTAGTGAGCAAAGTTATGAAAACCAAACTAAAATGTGGTTCCGGTGTTAAAACGTTTAAAAGTTTCGTGTCAAAAATAAGAGCGAAAATAAAAAAAACTGAAACCAAAGGACAGTAAAACTTTAATTAACGCTGCTTACTTGGCAGCAAAAAAAATATTTCCAAAGATTCAGAAAATTCGAGTACCGCGAGTGATACCTTTACCTAAAACAGGTGGAATTCTGCCTTCAATCCCAATTTTTGCTGGGTTATCAGCATTAGGAACTCTAGCTGGCGGAGCGGCTGGAATAGCAAAAACTGTTAACGATTACAAAGCAGGTCAGCAAAATTTGCGAGAAACACAACGACATAATAAGGCTATGGAGTCTTTAAAGTTAGGCCAAGGTTTATACATAAAGTCACATAAAAATGGTAAAGGTTTATTCATACAATCTTCAAAAAACTAAAAAATAAGCTACCTAATCGTGCTCTAAGTAATGTTGACATCCTAAGGCACGCACGTGACATATCACACTTTCGAGGAGTCTACATGAAGGATCAGTTACCAAGGACACCAAAACGGATTGAATGTGGTATCGTTAACTTAGACGATTATAAGAACGAATGTACGCATTGGGTAGCTTATGTTAAAATAAACAATTGTTGTGAATACTTTGATAGCTTTGGAGATTTGAAACCTCCAATGGAAATAATGCAGTACTTTAAAAATTGTGATGTTTTTTATAACTATACTAGATTTCAACAATTTAATACAGTAAACTGTGGACACTTATGTCGAGAATATCTATGGAAATTTTGGAATAAATACCTATAAATTTTATGTATTTCTTTTATTTCAATCATTTTCATCATGTCACTCACCTTATCGATAACTGGAAACTCGTCTGATTTATATGTACATATTATCCTAATACATTGCAACTTCACGGACATTATGAGTGTGCCTTATTGCATTTCTCAACATTTAATTCAATTCCAAACATTGAAAAAATTAATAATAAATTATATTATGGCTCTAATGAAGTCCTTGAATTACCTGAAGGTACTTATGAACTACAAGATATTAGCGATTATTTAAAATCGGAAATAAAAGAGTGTTCAATAAATGTACGATGTAATAACAATACTCTAAAAACTTTGATATTCTGTACTAAAGATATCGATTTTTACTAAAGAAGGGACTTTTAGGAGATTATTAGGGTTTAAGAAGCAGATATTGAAAGCAAATAAATGGCATGTGTCCGAGTTACCAATCAACATTTTACCTACGACCGTGATCAGGATAGAATGTGATATTGTAAGTGGTTCGTACATAAATGGTAATCCTAGTCACATTGTACACGAATTCGCCCTCAACGTGCCCCCGGGATACAGAATTATAGAAATTCCGAAAAACGCCATATACTTTCCAATCAACCAAAACAGCATAAGCAGTATACATATCAGGCTATTAGATATAAACAATCGCTTAATAAACTTACGTGGTGAGGAAGTGCTGCTATATTTACATCTTAGAAAAAATGATTGACTACAATAAATATGTGCCTCAACAAATGGGAAATACCAGTTCTACTAAAACAATCAAGCAAATAAGACCTCGGTCAAAGAAAAAAATAAAATTAACGCGAGCCAATAAGAAATTTCTTAAAACGATCGGTTTGCTATAATGAATATCTTAGATGTTTTATCTGCTCCAACTTACGACAACACTGTTGAGGGAATCGAATTTCATTCTTACAAACCCTACATAACAAGCTTCAACAGGAACGATGAAATCCGCATACCTATTAATCAACAGGATCTGTATATACTACCTTCAGCGAGCACTTTGTATTTGGAAGGAACTATAATCGTTAGCAAAAAAGATCCAAAAGAAAAAGCGATTAGCGTTTCTTTAACAAATAATTTTCTACTCTACTTGTTTCAAGATATTCGATACGAACTAAATGGAGTCGAAATTGATAAAATAAAAAACGCTGGTGTGACTACTACGATGAAATCATTTGTGTCAATGAATGAGAGTGAGTCAAAGATATCTTATGCATGGGGTTGGAATATCGATGGCACAAAAAATATTAATAGAGGTAGTTTTTCTGCTTCTATACCACTTTGTAATATTCTCGGGTTTGCAGAAGATTTTAAGAAAGTAGTGATAAATAGTAGACATGAATTGATATTGTTACGAAGCAATACTAACCTGAACGCGGTAAAACTGAATACTGGTGAAGTTGTAGATGATGTTCAGATAAATAAAATTGTTTGGCGTGTACCGCACGTTAAAGTGTCCGACAAAGAGAAAATAAGCTTGCTAAAACTGTTAGAGAAAGACCGACCGCTCCAGATGATTTTTAGAAATTGGGATCTGTACGAATATCCTACTTTACCTAAAACAACTAAACATACTTGGTCTATTAAAACATCATCACAAATAGAGAAACCGAGATATGTTATTATTGGTTTACAGACAAATAGAAAAAACAATGCAAGCTCTGACATGTCTCTGTTCGATCACTGTCATATTCGTGACTTTAGAGTATACCTCAATTCAAACTACTTCCCATATGAAAATCTAAATGTGAATTTTGCTAATAACCGAATTGCTTTATTATACGAACAATACACTAGATTCCAGCAGTCATATTACGGTCGTCGCGCGGAACCTTTATTAAGCGAAAAACAATTTAAAGACTTGGCACCCCTCCTTGTTATTGACTGCTCCAGGCAAGCAGATAACTTGAAGGCAGGTCCGGTTGTGGAGTGGAAATTGAAACTGATTTGGAGATACCTGATGAAACTTCTGCATACTGTCTTATATTGAATGATTGTATAATCGAGTATAAGCCGCTCAGTAATACTGTGAGAAAAATATCATGAATCCGAATACTCTCATAGTAGATGTTCAGGGGTTTAAAGATCTATGTAATAATTTTATAATAAAGGAATTAGCTTTTGCTAGTCGCGATTATACGCAGTCATTTTTAATAAAACCACCATGTATGTTTAAATACTTAACAAGTGATGAAAAAAGACAAGTTAAATGGTTGGAAAGGAACAGAGGTATTTATTGGAATGAAGGTTATATCGACTACAGAGAATTCCAACGTATAATCGTTCCATATCTAGAAAATAAGGAAATCGTTGTAAACGGTTTGGAGAAAGTGAAATGGATTAAGGAACTTTGTGAGAATTGTAATGTGTCTGACCTCAGTGAAAAAAACTGTCCTAGTTTCTCTGTGTTGTATAACAAGTACTGTGATGAAAAAAAATAATTTAAATTGTACTAAACACTTAAAGATGTGTGCCTTAAAAAATGTGTTGTGTATTAAAAAACATTTGAATTTGTAAAGAAATGTGTTTTTCAGTTTTAAGTAAATAAAAAATCATGAAATCTTAAAAATGTGTTTATTTAAATAGTTTACCTGCTACAATAAAAATAATTAAATTGAAAGAATAAACCAAAAATAACTTTAATTACCTAACCACAGTTACAACATTAATTACAAATAATAAAAATAAACACAAAACCCTGAAAAATATTAAAAATCACTATCAATCAAAGATTTTGATATTTTTTTAACTAACGATTCCGTATCGTCCATAACACTATCAATAGCGTCTTTAACGATGTATTGCGCATTTATTATCACGTTCTCACTATCACTATCACTGTCACTGGTATTGTTATTGCAGAGATCGATAACTGATATTTTTATCAGTTTTATCCCACGTCGATGCAGTTTACTCATCACGAAAGATTTTGTAGGTTGTTTCTTAAGAGAAGGCTTTTCTCGACGTTGTCGTTTGGATTTTTTTCCCTTCGTAAGTTGACTGCAGTGCGCGGGTTCATTGTAAATCATCTCAGATAGTCCCTCGTAAGGATCCTGAGCGTACTGGCTGAATACAATTTCAGAATCAGTAATCTGAAAAAAATATAAGAAAATTATTAGCATCTATTAAAAAAAAAGAAAAACCAAATAAATAAATATTAAATAATTATTTTACTCACCGATGACATGATAATGATGCACACTGATAGATCAAATATCTCTTATTTTATTGTACAAGTACTCGAGACAGATAATATTTCATAAACAGCTTAAAGGTAGCTAATTAGGTAAATATATAGGTAATACCCTGACAGGAAACGAGTATTGCGACATTATAAGTTAAGGTCTGTTCACATAGACCTAATTGTTATACGGCGATGATTTTCATTATAATGTCAAAGCATGTTATGCTCGTAATACATTTTATTGAAAATAAATCTTATCTACATAAGAATAAAAGCGAAATACCACTGATAACAAAGCCTTTCAATTGTTGATTTAAAGCGTGTATGAACTTGATCAATGAACAAATAGCAGGCTTGCATTTTTAGTGTCATTGACATGCAGTATATCATATTTCGTTATTGTAAACTAGTATCGCCCTGTGACGTTACCTGCAAATTATTGATATGAACCTAATTCACTTATAATTTTATTAGTTAGCAATATTTAAACAGTGTATTGACAAATAAAACAATTTAAATTAATAATTTACTTTATTTAATAACAATAATTACACTTATGTACTTATAAGCTATAGATACAGAATAGTTATTATACATAATTATGTTATACTAGGTTATCATTAACAAATATAATTGTTGAGAATGTTTTTATTGCTATTTATTCTAGTTACTATGCACTAAAATTCTCGTACGTATAATTAAAACGAAGAATTACATACACATTCTTAATTAACCAATGCTGTTCTAACATACACCTAAGACATTTTTTATTTTAAAAATGAGCAATGACCCCAAGCTTGGGTTGCGATTTTACAATTAGATATCGCGCGTTTATCATCATTGTTAGACAATGCAATTTTGTTGACACTCTGAGTAAATATTACATGCTTAATTGATTTAAACATTATATTTTTTCTACGTATAACTCCACCTTTAAATAAAATATTGTCATAATCTGTGATGTCTAAGTCCTTTACTACGCATAATTTCACACCCTTCGCTTTTTTAATTATCTTATCAACAGTTTTTATGGAATAAAGTTTTGATCTCAAACCAACAAAATCAGATATACATTTCCCAGCCATTTCATCTTTGAACAGGCCTGGTACTTTTTTGTTCATTAAGGGTATCTTAAAATCATTGTTATTATCATAGTTACTGGTGTCAAAATATTTCAAAAAATTAAACTTTAAGTCATGATAAAAATCATTAGTATATATTTCATAGACAAAAGAATCTGTATCTGTGTAACATAGCTGTACTCGATCTTCACAAAAAGGTTTTACAATATTGTAATGAAAGTCATACATGTGTGACTTAGAAAGTTCTAATACAGTGAATCCAATATAAATAGGCTTATCTAAAATAATTCGATCAGGTTTCATTTGTATTGCAACTAAATTTTCTGAGAGGATAGAGGCACTATGGAAATAGGGGTTGGCTACAAGTCTTTCGGCGGATATTGATTTCTTGGTTCGGTTAAATTTGTCGCACCATTGATTGACTAAATGAACAGTCACTCTATTTTCAGTATTTTCTAATGTCTTACCAAACACACTGTTGTTTAACAATTTAAAAAAATCTTGTTCGAAGGAACTCTTTGCTTTTTGTCTCAATTGAGTGTTTAATTCTATATATTGTTTCAAATAAGGACTCTGTCTAAAAGTAATTACTCTATGAACTTTTCGTAATATTAAACCATGTTCTAGACACTTTTTTAAATGAACGTAATGTATAACATAATTATACTTGTTATACAAATTTGCAATCAGTTTTTTTGTTTTACCGCCTGGAGGTATACATTTCTCAGGACAAAAAGGTAAATCATTATGATGATTGTGTAAATGTTCAGGGTACAAGAGATCAACTTCTAAAATAAAGCCCCACTCAGCGTTATCTTCAACATTTTCAACATGTAAATTATCTATTTCATCTTCACTAAGAAATCTAAAACCTGAATATGGCAAATACTGACACATGCTGAAACCGTAAAGATTATTACAATCTATATATGCAATATAACTCTGAGGCTTTGATGTATTATATTCAGGCATGTATTTATTATTGGCTTTTGCATACCTATGGGAACACATGCACAAACCTCCTCGTATTCCACTTTGAATCATTCTGATGATAAACAGGTCTGACACGAGTTCTAACTGAACGCCTGTTTTAAGCAACATTGCATCGAAGGACAAACTAGGTGCGGTAATGTAAAACGCAGGATCTAGTTTATAATGTTGTTTGCATGTTTTACGAAACTTTTGAAATATATCTGTCAATAAAAGTACGTCTGTTTTTAAATATAAATCTGTATACTCGCCTAAATCCTTTACTTTAAATTCGCTCCATACAGTCTTAGCATGATTATAATCTTCATCGCTAAAGCGCATCTTCGTTAGTTAAAGAATTATGAAAACAAGATTTGGATGGTAAAGATTTTTGATCGTAACATTTCCAATCTGTCATATAGTCATACAGATAACCTTTCCGTGTTAACAAACTAAATTTTCTTTCATCGGAAAAGTTAGATAGAAGATTGACAAAATCTTCTGTCTGCATTGTTTTAGCAAGTTTGTCTAAACTAGTTCCTAAAAAGTTAAAGGAATCTAAAAACCTTATTTGTATATCCCCTCAACTGTGGCGCTGTCAAACCTAAAAATTGCGCGCGACCGTGGAGCCCTGTCTGTGGGGCTCGACCGATTCGGCGGACGTGATTAAAATGACTATATCTCCGAAATTACGTTAGTTAGCTCGCTACCAGTTATATCATTGGAATCGTTATTAAATTAGCTAACAGGTTATGTACGGTTTAGTATAGTTTTGCCATGAAATGTATTAGTAATTGCAACGTGTGTTCAGTGTAAGGGAAAAATACCAGTTTCTTGTGTAAAGGTAATTATAATTAAAAAATAAACCGTTTATTCAACAAATTATTGTGTAACTTACACAAAGATACATTAGTTCATATAAATCAAACAAAAAACAAGACGTCGCAATACATTTTTTTCAACTCACAAGCCTAACAAAACATGACGTAATTTATGAGTGCCGCATTCCAAACAAAAGAACGGGTTTGTTTACACTTCCATTGTCAGAAGTCACAACGCCTTGTACTTTGAACTATATTTTAATAATAATGTTTGGTTTACATACTTGACACCGACACAGTTTCAGCTGTTACAAATCATCAGTTAATTAGTATAAAATAAACAAAGCAGACACTTAAAAACAGGCGCAAAAACAGCCACTCAAACATTGCATCACAGTTTATATTTTGTTGCCTCAATTTGAAATCTTTTTTAACATTCTACATGTTGAAGATATTTACAAAACATTAGGCATATAAAAAATGCATGCTGTCTAACAAAAACATTAATTAAAATCAATAATCAAAACGAACAATTTCACTAAAAAATGTAGTAAACAACGGCGCTGATTGGTCAAACGCGTCGACGGCATTGAAATCCGGCTCTATGATTGGGCCAGCGGCAAGCCGCGGCAATTCTCATTGGTCGGGGCTCACGAAAGTTTTACGTAATTAGAATTTTGAATTGAACACGACCAAAATACGATAACATTAAAATTAAACGCCTAACATATATAATACGATACATAAAAAACACACGTAATAGCCATAGTTTGCATTTCTATCAATAATTAGTGCCAAAATACCGCGAAATGTATCAGCGCCTCTTCAACGGTTTTTCATGTTTGTCGAAATGACTATTTCTGGCCGAAATCTCTAACAATTAGACTGTTTCTACATTCAAACATGTTTATCCTTCCTTCCTTCCTTACCCAGGCATGACGAAAACACAACACAATACCACACAACGCACTATATCACACACTATAGCACACAGAAGATTTTTTGTTCTAATCTGTGACGACCAGTTGGCGCGCGGCGCCTTTCGCAACTGAGGAGCGGTATATTAGTCAGTTAGAAGTTTCGTTCGTTGTTGAACTGTGGCAAAATGTCTTTCTTGTTCTTTCTCCTAGACTCTGTGCAAATTTGAGCGAGATAGAAACAAGTTCATCATTAAAATTATGTCAAATACGAACGCAGAGACTACTCGGCCACTTTGGCCGAGCCACAGATCTGGCTTACTTTTTTCGCTCGGCCAATTTGGCCATCCCACAGACAAGGGGTTAAACTCATTATCAGCAATATGAATAAACTTTGTAAATGTAATATAATTTTCCTTGTTACGCGGTATTATTTTAATTTGTCCGGGAATTTCGCCTAACTTTTTTATAAAGACAGTCGTATCCAGATAAATTATGAAAAAATATTGGAACAAACTTTGGTATTTTATGTTGAAGATTACAATATCGATGTGCTGCGCCTCGGTATCGTCCTGTAATATGACAGTGATCCCTAACTCTATCGGTTAACAGTAAATTTTCACATATATAACACTTAACAGCGAGCCTAAAATTAAGAGCATCTTTTTCTGTGAATATCATAGGTTCGCATTTGGTTAGAATTCTATATATTGATTTAGCATCTTCAGTAAAAAAAATTACAAATTTTGTAACACAGGCATTACCGCGATAACTTCTATAGCCTTTAAAAGTCTCATTAAATGATGATACTATATTATATGCAAACGCAGCTGGCACGTGTCGTTGTGAGTATGACGTATAAGCGGAGTCAAATTCATCGCCGGAAATAGGTTCCAACAATGTTTCGAAATCTGCGTAAATAACGAATGGAATGTCTTGTTTTCTATCATAATTTTTAAATTTTAAATAAGATCCTTGTTCTGGTAAATCTGTCTGTAGGGGCCGTGACTAGGTGGTACTTGTTGGGAGTCGCTACGCTACTCAGTCAAACACTCAAATAACTTTAACGGGTTTATTGAGGTAACTAGACTAAGTTATTGCTAAAATGAGGGAAACGAATGCACCCGGTTGCTATCCGTTATGCACTGAGCTCGCGGGGCACATAGTGCGGCCGCATCGTATTGCTAGGTCAGCAAAACGTGGTCGATTGCAATGATTGCATCGAACATGCTCCCGACGGCGGACGGGATGAGATGAGATAATGAGATAAGCTTATACAAAAATAAAGAGTTACGTGAGTGTGAGCTTAAATGCTAAAGAGTTAAAACAATATTAGATGAGAAATGATTGACAAGGTGATGGAACAATCATATCATGATCTTATAGCTAGACATAGATGCTCAAACGGTTGAGTCATTTATCGAGAACACTGATTGCCTTTTAGATAAGGGAGACGTCGACATGTCTCGCCTCTTTGAACGCAAACTAGACCACCGTTTAGCAAAATTAGATACGCGCGCACTATCACTGACACTTGGCCCCTGTTCGGACAGGGGTTGATTTCGCGCACTTACACTAGAGCCTTGCTCTTGCTCAGATTGGTTTATACACACACTCACACTCGCTGGTACGCTCTCGATTCGCCCTTGGGCGGGCGGACCACTGGCCCGCCGACACCTCCTCATCAGGAACCACAGGACCGCTGCGATAGCTGCTGCTAATAGGCCATACAACAACGCATACTGATGTATGTCATACACGTTAAAACTTCTGTCTGTTCGGCTGATTTTTTTATCGATTCAATTTGTTCACCGAGTTGCTTTAAAGAAACGTGTATCGGTGTGGTGTCTTCGTCGACCTTATCGTCTTGGAAATTTTGGGTAGGTAGCGTAAGATTACTGATGATACGATTTATGGGAGTTAATTTTATCTCGAGTATATTTGGCTTAAGATTAAGCGTATTCTCTAATTGCTGATGAGAATAAAGTGTTATGTCATGACCCTTCACAATGCATTGCTTAGATCAAAATCAAAATCAAAATCAAAGCATTTATTTCAAGTAGGCCAGTTACAGGCACTTTTGAATTGTCGAAACAAATATGAAAATTAAATGTAGCTACAGTCCCAGACACAAGACATAAAAACTGCGAAAGTACTGTAGTTGCCCATTCCCTAGCGTAGATCTCTATGGAGAAGAATGGGCAAGAAACTCCATGGACACTCTTTTAAATCAGAATATTTTTACAAAATCTTGGTTACATCATTCATGTTGAGATGGTACATTATGTGAGAACAATGTAGCAAGATGTGCACGTTAAAGGTGTCCATAGTAAAAAAAAAACAAAAACAATTAAAAAATAAAATTATTAAATTCAAAAGCCGTGGCAACCAAGAGCTGACCAGTCCCAACTGACAGCGCTCGTTCACGAACATGACGCATGTATCAGCACCATTCAACTCAACCATTTTGAAGGGAACTAAATGATCCGACACACGCGTCACCATCAGCGAGACATTTGAGTGAGCATGACATATCTCCTAATCGCCACGGCACATTCAAGTCAAGGAAAAACGTAGGTTTCTAGCGACTGATAGCATTCTAGTACATAGCACTCACACAATATGCGATATGCGGCTATATAATAATAAAGAGATTGATTCTATACAATGCAAAGATAGTTGTACAATCTTCAGCAGCTCCAACAATACAATTTAATGCTATCAATTGATGCGCCCCTGTCCTTGTGGAGCAGGACCGGCATTGAGCCAAGCAGTTTTATCAGCGATATAGTCGTCCAATTTGTAATATGCTTGCTTACAAAGTGTGCGTTTAATACATGTTTTAAATTTTGTTTCATTCAGCTCAAGAATGCTTTGTGGAATTTTATTATAGCATCTCAAACAGTACCCCATGAAAGATGAGTCTACTTTAGCGAGTCTGAAGCCTGGCTGAACTAATTGGTCCCTATTTCTAGTACTGTAATTGTGTCTGTCACCTCTTTTACCAAAAATATGTAGATTTTTTCTTACGTACATTATGTTTTCGTAGATGTATTGACAATGTACAGTCATGATGTTTATTTCCTTAAACAGTTCCCTCAAAGAATCGCGCCTACGAAGATTGTATATGGCTCTGATGGCTCTTTTTTGCAGAATAAATATAGACTCAATGTCAGCAGCCCGTCCCCATAACAAAATGCCATAAGACATTATACTATGAAAGTAACTAAAATAGACCAATCTAGCAGTATCTACATCAGTAAATTGACGGATTTTTCTAATAGCATATGCTGCCGAACTTAGCCGCCCCGCCAGAGATGTTAAATGAGAACCCCATTGTAGCCTTGAATCAAGCGTAATCCCCAGGAAAACCGTTTTATCTACGAATTCAAGTTTCTCTTTATTCAGTACTATATCACAATCGCTACTTTTAACATTCGGTAAAGCAAATCTTATGCATTTCGTTTTTTTTTCATTTAGTACTAAATTATTTGCTGTGAACCAATTATGGACTTGAAATAGGGCATTATTCACGTCATCTAAATTTTGGGCCCGTCTATTGATCTTAAAAATTAGGGAAGTGTCATCGGCAAATAACACCATATTTTGAGGTTGGTTTTTCAGTAAATAGGGTAGATCATTTATATATACTAAAAAGAGGAAAGGACCCAATATTGAGCCTTGCGGAACCCCCATTTTTACTTTTAAACCCTGTGAATTAACACCATTTATTTGAACATATTGTTGTCTATCACTCAAATAAGATTTTAACAAACTAAGTGCAAGTTTACCTAGTCCGTAATGCTCAAGTTTCAAAAGCAATGTGTCGTGATTTACACAATCAAATGCTTTGGAGAGATCACAAAATATTCCTACAGCGTCTTGGGACTCTTCCCACGCCGTAAATATGTGCTTTATTAAGGTTACACCGGCGTCGGTTGTACAACGTCCCTTGGTGAAACCATACTGTTGATCGTGTAAGATTCTATTGGTGTTAAAATGATTGACCATTTGATTAAGCATTATCTTTTCGAACACCTTACTAAAAACTGGCAACACGGATACAGGCCTATAATTATTTGTATCTTTACTATCACCGGATTTGAAAAGAGGTATGACTTTACTGTATTTCATTAAATCAGGGAAAACTCCTTGGTCTACGCACAAATTAAAAATTAAAGCTAAGTATGGAGCTATAGTCTCAAGTATGGATGTACAAACTTTGATAGACATTCCCCATAGATCTTCGGTCAGTTTGATTTTTATTTGCCGAAAAGCTTTAATAACTATCATCGGGTTTATGTGTTTAAATTTAAATTCAGCCTGGCATCCAGACACATTCGCCTTTAGTAAACCAATTGATACTTCAGGAGAGGAATTTAGAGCCTCCGTAGTTTTTAACGGTATATCGGTAAAGAAATTTACAAATTCTTGAGCTACTTCCTGATTAGAGCTTTTAGGACCACATGCTGTATCTAATGTGTAGCTAGTATTACGTGTTTTCTTCCTGTTAGTCTCGCTATTTATGACTTTCCAAACTGTCTTTATTTTATTTTCTGCTGTTTTGATCTTGTTGCTAATGTGCAAGGCTTTGGCAACCTTGCATGTATCTCTAAAAATTTTTGAATACTTAGCAACATATTTGTTAAAAGTTTCAGTGTTCATATAAGGCTTAAGGCCATAAAGCTCAAATAGTGTTTCCCTACTTTTTCTGATACCTCTAGTTGCCCAATCACTAAATATAAATTTAGGGCAAATACTTTTTGACTTCTTTTCAAAAGTTTTGTTGAATTCAGTGTGAACTATTGAAAAGAAATTATCATAAAATTGATTTATATTAATATCGTCATGGCTCATAACACTTAATTTGTTCTGTAGAGAAATATTATACCTATTTAATTTGTTAGAAGTTATGGGTCTAAATTTAATCTGATTTTTTTGCAATGGTATATTACACCTAAAAGTTACAGTTTGTCCGCTATGGTCAGACGGCAGACAATTAACTATGGCTTTATCTAAGTAATCACAATCACAGAAAACATTATCTATACAAGTAGCAGAAGATGGAGTGACTCTAGTAGGTTCTATAAAAGTGTTGGTCAAGTCAAATGACTTAAAAAGATTTAATAACCGACTGCTATTTGAATTTTCTTCTAAAATATTGATGTTAAAATCACCACAAATAATTATAGATTTATTACTGGCTGCAAGTTTTGCCAGGACATCTTCCATTATTGACTCAAATAAGGAAAAGTTTTGATAGTTTGGGGGTCTGTACACACACACAATAACATGCTTATCTAGCTCAACACAGGACAGTTCGACGCAATGTTCAGCCGAGAGACCTATTATGTCGTTACGTTGCTTATATCTTAAACAATTTTTTACAAAAATTAAGGAACCTCCACGAAGCATAGTTTTACGGTTATAGCAGCTACCCACCATATAGTTCTCATAATTAATAAGCATTTGGTAATCCTTAAGCCAATGTTCAGTAAAACAAATAATGTCAAACTTACTTTTTTCTAAAAACAATTCTATTTCTAATAATTTTGAAGAAATGCCTTGGATATTTTGGTGGAATAATTTTAAAGTGTTCTGCTGAGGCCCTTTTTTACTAGCTAATTGAGTGCAAGAAGATACCTTGCTGTTGGTAGGTTTAACAATATTGTTAATGGCACCTTCTGTTGTCTGACTTTCTAGTTTAAATTAATATTAATATCTGGAGAGAGCCCCGAGACTCCCGTGCCATCGCCAGACAACAAGATCCTATCACTAATATACCCTAATTGAGAATTTTCCACGGTGACATATGGATCCTCCTCAGTATAATGTTTGTAAACATCAATAGCACTAATGCTATATTTATTTAAGGTCACCACCTGTTCATTAGTATTATTACTAATAGTCGCAGTATTTACAATATAACTAAACTTAGACATACTACTTATGTCTGTGTGAATATTATAAGCTAATAGCCGAGCTATTTTGTGTCTACAACTAATAGGTAGATACACTTTACCCCGGGTCGAACTAAGTTTATCAACAAAAGTGTTGATATCAAGAAATATAAGTTTGTCACTGTAGTGACCTGCTAAAAAATGTAAATGTCTATTTAAGAAGTGAATATAATTGTTTTTTCTGTTACATAAATTTTCAAAATATGGAAAAGCGCACAATATTATTTTATTACAATTTAATTTCAACAACTCTGAGACACAATCAGTGATGTCTTCCTTTTTAATCTTTGCACTATTACCAACACATATAGTAATGGTGGTACTAGGATCACAAACAGTCTTAGTTACAGATGCCATAATCTGTTTGTAGTTTGACCCTGGCATACAATTGTTTTGGGTACAATAACTCAGGTTATTACTAATTAATTTACCTAGCCCCCTACCTATACTGTCAGAGAACATAACTGAATGATTACAGTCACGACTAATAGGAGAAACAAAATTACCAATCTCAGGCAGACTATCATGCAACTCAGGCTGTACTACGTGTGAGTAATCTAATGTAATATTAGTTGTTTGTTGGTTTGATATGCTGTCCTGAGACAAATTCTCAACCTGGTATGGGTCCTCCATTACCTCAGGCTGGATAGTATCATGGTTGGTAACTGTCTGGCAACTACATTGACCCATTACCAACTCATTTGCTGCATAAATATGTTCCCTAATTTGTTTCTGAGAAATCTTATACCTACTAGAAAGGGAACTTAGTGATTCCTGAAGTACCTGTATTTCAGACTGCAAATGCTGAGTATCAATTTCATAAATTTTTATACTGTCCTCTAATTTTATTTGGTAATTATTTAACTTATTAAGTAAATCAACACGCTCTTTCCTCAGTGGAATAAATTTGGAAAAGCGTTTATGTTGTTTCCTAAATTGATTACATTTTTTAATTATTCTGTTTAATTTTGCATATTTTTTAATCTTCCTATTGCTAACTATAAAATTCTGTTTTAGTAAGGAATCTTCAGTTAGATCAATTGTTATTAAGGAAGGGGGGTTGTATTGTCCTGCCTTTTGGATTATTTTACGGCTCACCAACACCACAACACGCATACAATCGCACTACACAACTACCCCGCTTAACTGCCGGAGCACGACTGACGCGTGACGTAGGCGCATGAGACAACCAACACTTTAGTCAATACACTACATCCCTTTTTTGTTTTGATTATTTTTTTTTTTTATTAATTATCTATTTATTAGTAAATCTAAATTATAAGACGTTTTTATGTATGTAATGAGGTTTTCATCAAGTGTGATTATAAATTTGTTTTCTAAATTAATCAAATATAATTGATGTATTATTAAAGGTAAATCAAAACTTAACATTATTTAGGTGGAGTAAGGTTAGGTTTCAACGTCCATTTTTCTTCGTCGTTGATTTCATTTCGATTTTGGCACACACTCCATTCTCCTTGATTTTTTTCAAATGCACTACATTCCTTCTAGGAATTTGACCAGTCTCATCATTTCGAACCGTGATATCTCCTCATTTCTTATTTTCAACTGTGTGTGTTTCTGGATTGTACTCCAAGCTTAATTTATTTTCTCTATTCATGTTTTTGATATACACTTTATCTCCTGGTGTTAAGTCACATTCTTCAGCCTTCCGTTTCCTATCTCCATTTTCCTTTCCTTTTTCTTTTCTTTCTTGATCCCTATCCTTAACCTCAGTATCCTGTGATATACTCTCCTTTGTACCACTAACCATAGGTAATTTATCTCTAAATTTTCTATTGAAGAAAAGTTCTGATGGGGTTCTTTCGGTCACATAATGTGGTGTGCTATTGTACATAGTTTAATAGTCTAGCAAACTCTCCTACCAGTCTTTCTGACTCAACACTACTCGGACCGGGAATTATAACCTATATTATATGATTTTTTCCTAATGACTCTAGTTTTTTTTTTTGTTTTTTATTATTATTTTTCCGCCATTACGCATAAAGAATCTGTTTTTTTTTTTTGTACAAGGAATATAATTTAAGGTATAGAAGTATGAATATTGTTTTACTCCCTTTACATGACGTTCACACAACCGGTCATAGAGATGTACAACTTGTATAAGTCTTTTTAAATCTCTTTGGAGATGCATGGCATGTTATAGAAACTGTTTTGATAAATCGACTAACCAGTCATTCCAACAGTTTCTTTTTACAATAAATACCTATGATGTTTGCTGCAAAATCATTTACCAAATTATTTATTACAACTTATTTACTACAATAATTATTTTCGATTTTATAAAATTACTCCGAAACTCCGATTTTATTAGAAGAACTCTTGTAGGGGTTAATACGATAAGTGTCGACTATAAATAAAGTTTTATTTTGACGCAGCATGGTACGGGATTCCATATATCCATGAGCATTCTCCTTCATACAACATGAGATATACTGAGAGAATTTCTCTTACCTCTTTGACTTTTAGCAATATTATATTATATCTTCAATTTTTTGTGGTCGGTAATCAAATTGCATCATAAAGTAAAGATGTTTAAATGATTGATAGCCCAGACAAGAGCAAAACTTCTTCCTTCTCTATCAGGCTATATCTTTGTATACAATCTGATATTTACATCTATATCAATACTGTAAAGCTGAAGAGATTGTTTTATATACGCCCAGTCTCTCTGGGCCTATCCTTCTGCAGCGAGGCGTGAGACAGGGAGACGTCACATCCCCGAAACTACTCACCACCGCACCGGATGACGTCCCGAAGGTTCCGGACCGGAGAGGGCCAGGCACCAACGCCAACGGCGAGCACATCACCCACCCTCGGCACGCCGGCAATACAGCGGCCACGGCTAAGATCCTGCAGGACCCCAGCACAACGCTCGATGACCTCAGCAGAGCTTCCGAAAGAGTAGGTCCCAAAATGAACATGGACAAAACCAAGGTCACATTAAACGCCCTTGTAACACCCACTCCCATCAAGATTGGAGACGCCACACTTTACTTTATATTACGTGTACCCGGGATAAACGGTCCAGCCAGGCAGGTTCAATTTCGAGAAAGAGGCCAACCGTCGAATCCGACTCGGCCGGGCAGCCCTCGGGAAGCCGCGCGGCATCCCCTCGTCCAACCCACCGCAGCGTCACAAAACGAAGTCCACGACCAGTGTATGTTGTCAGTGATTAGATCTTCTTTTTCTTCGTCGTCACACTTTTTGCAGAGTGGTCGTGATCGTCACATCAGGGGTGGTGGCAAGCTTCACAACCCGTCGCCATCCCTCCCGTACTATGGCTTTTCTTGTGCACTCGTGGAGTGGACCATTGAGTGCAGTTTTGACTTGACTGAAAAACTAAAGCCCTGATAAGTCTCACTTTAGTGGCCTTTGTGATGTTTCTGCTTCTCCATATTTTTCCAAGCCGATCGATGGAGGATCTGGTAATAGCCATGCGCCGTTTGATGCGCCGTGAAGGTTGCGGGGATCCGCTGGATAAGAGTCGCACGGGACCGGCCAATGGGGTGACACCCGGGGGAGGCCCACGTCCAGCAGTGGACGTCTCTCGGCTGAAATGACGATAGTGATGATGATGATAATTGGGATTCATTCTTCTCCAATCTGATGCCCAATACTTCCAATTTAATGGTTGCTCATTGCTTCCAATTTAACAGATGCCCAATGCTTCCAATTTAATGGATGCCCTTAACCTACCACGCGAAAACAGTGCATGGTAAGTGTCACATGTCTTTTGAAGTATTTGTTCTAGGACATGCCGGTTTCCTCAATACGTTTTCCTTCACCTTGTCAATTTAATGACCAGTAGATTCAATCTACTGCGGTTCTGTCAATTTAATGACCAGTAGATACAATCTTCTGCGGTTACTGTCAATTTAATGACCAGTAGATACAATCTACTGCGATTACTGTCAATTTAATGACTAGTAGATACAATCTACTGTAATTACTGTCAATTTAATGACTAGCAGATACAATCTACTGCAGTTACTTTCAATTTAATGACCAGTAGATACAATCTACTGCGGTTACTGTCAATTTAATGACCGGTAGATACAATCTACTGCGGTTACTGTCAATTTAATGACCAGTAGATACAATCTACTGCGGTTACTGTCAATTTAATGACCAGTAGATATATTCTACTGCAATAACTGTCATCCTTTGATGACTTGTCAGTTTAATGACCAGTAGATATATTCTACTGCAATAACTGTCATCCTTTGATGACTTGTCAATTTAATGACCAGTAGATATATTCTACAGCAATAACCGTCATTCTTTGATAACTTGTCAATTTAATGACCAGTAGATATATTCTACTGCAATAACCGTCATTCTTTGACGACTTGTTGTCAATTTAATGACCAGTAGATATATTCTACTGCAATAACTGTCATCCTTTGATGACTTGTCAATTTAATGACCAGTAGATATATTCTACTGCAATAACTGTCATCCTTTGATGACTTGTCAATTTAATGACCAGTAGATATATTCTACTGCAATAACTGTCATCCTTTGATGACTTGTCAATTTAATGACCAGTAGGTATACTCTACTGCCATCACTGTTATTTCACAACTGTCAATTGAATGACCAGTAGGAATGTTCTACTGCTTTTGGTTTCATATAGCACAAATCTAATAACCAAGCATGAGGTCCCGGGTTCGACCTTAATTGTACCCAAATATTTAATACATATTTATTTTTATTTATTTATTTATTAAAACTTTATATTATATTATATAAAAAAAAAAAAAAAAAAAAAAAAGTGGCAACACTGCCCGAGTGACATGTCAAAATTTTGTTCCGTATTTTAAAATTAAAATTAAATAGTAATTAAGTTAAATTAAGGTGTAATCATATGTAATATCGTATTTTAAATGTGTAAATACCCAGGAAACATATTATCCTGTTAATTAATAAAGGATTCGGTTGTACAGCGACGAAACGACGTTACCGGTAACCTAAAACCAACACCTGATGTTCGGACTACGGATTTATACGGGGAGTATTTGTTTACTTTTATATTTAGAATAGCACACAATCGTCCCATAATCGTAACTTTACAACACGTCCACGCCAATTCTAGTATAGTTTTTGTTTTTTTGCTAATTTCCTTCTAAGGTTCTAGATTGCATTGTTGACAATTGTCATTTCGTAAAAAGTAAAACTTTAACGATTTATACTTGCTATCAATCTTTTCAATATTAGTTAAATATTAAGTTCGTGATAGTTATTTCATTAACGTCTTGAAGTAATATTGTAATAATCATAAGTTTTTAGTCCAGGCAATCTACCCACATGAAAAAGTAAAATCTTAAGAAAGTAAAATTCTCATTGAAGCAATAAAAATAATTGTTCAGTAAGCTAATTTAATTATTGTCAAGCTAATATAGCAGCCTACCTCATTTCTTTGAGTAACACAAACTTTTTCCCTGTTTTTTCCCCTTTTTTATCTCTAAATTCTCTTCATTGGTCTATCCTATTAGTTCTCACCGTTTCTTTATTTACAATTTTCAGTAACCAATCCGGAAACCATGCCTGTGATGACCCGTAAGGCTACTGCTCAAGATATGGAGCTAAAATTGAGAACGGCCCTCCAAGAACTTAAGGACTCTAAACTCCAATGCCAGCAGCTGTTGCAAGAGAGAGAAGACAGTGAGGAGGAGGTCATTAACGTAAATAGCAAAAACTCGAGCTTAAAACGGGAGCTAGTAGACCTTCATCAGGAATTCTTGAATGTTGTCAATGAACGGGATCAACTAAGGACGGTCACGGATGGGTTCAACTCTTGTAGCAACTTGTATGAGGAGGCTTTATGTAAAATTAGGGACTTAGAGGATGAATGCAAATGTCAAACTTTTAAATTTGAAAAAGGAAAAGGATCATACTCAGGCTATGGAAACTGAACATTTGTATAATGAATTAGTTAATACAAATTGCAACCCTCATTCCATTATAACAATAGACCTTACAGAGGACTCCTTACTAAAGCATAACTACAGCCACAAAATTAGTAAAAATAAAATTAGGAAATATGCACGATTAAATAGAATAATTAAAAAATGTAATAAATACAAGAAACAACAAAAACACCTTTCCAAAAATATTCAATTAAGGAAAGAACGTGTTTCTCTAGTTAATAAATTAAATAACTATCAGATTAAATTGGAAGATAGTATAAATATTTATGAAATTGACACTCAGCGCTTACAATCAGAAATACAGGCTCTTAATAAGTCACTAAAATCTTTATGTAATAAATATGAATGCTCGGAAAATCAAATTAAAGAGCATATTCTTGCTACAAATGCATTGGTAGACAAAGTGGACTCGCTGACTCTCAGCAACACTCAGTGTACTTGTCAGAGGGAATCCAGCAATGATGCCCTCCAGCTTGAGGCAACGGAGGACCCGTCCCTAGCTGTGAGTACTCAGGACTGTATTTCCACCCAAGATACAATACCTGACTTAGGTAATTTGGTCTCACCTAATAGTCTTGGTTCTAATCTTTCAGTTATGTTCTCTGATAGTATAGGTAGAGGGTTAGGGAAATTGATCAGTAATAACCTGAGTTATTGTACCCAAAATTATTGCATGCCAGGATCAACCTACAAACAGATTATGGCATCAGTAACAAAGACCGTTTGTGATCCTAGTACCACCATTACTATATGTGTTGGTAATAGTTCTAAGATTAAAAAGGAAGACATCACTGACTGTGTTTCAGAGTTGTTAAAGTTAAATTGTAACAAAATAATATTGTGTGGTTTTCCATTTTTTGAAAATTTGGGTAATAGAAAAAATAATTATATACATATGTTAAATAACCATGTACATTTTTTAGTAGGTCACTATAGTGACAGACTTATATATCTGGATATCAACACTATTGTTGGTAAACTGAAGTCGACACGGGGTAAGGTGTATCTACCTATTAGATGTAGACACAAAATAGCTCGGCTATTAGCTTATAATATTCACACAGACATAAATAGTATGTCTAAGTTTAGTTCTATTATTAACACTGCGACTATTAGTAGTAATACTAATATACAGGTGACTTTCAATGAATATAGCACTAGTGCTATAAATGTTTACAAACATTGTACTGAGGAGGATCCATGTGTCACCGTGGAGAATTCTCAATTAGGGTATATTAGTATTAGTGATAGGGTCTTGTTGTCTGAGGATGGTACGGGTGTCTCCAGCCTCACTCCAAAAATTAATTTAAACTAGGAAATGAGACAACAGGAGGTACGATTAACAATATTGTTAATCCTACCAACGTATCTTCTTGCACTCAATTAGTTAGTAAAAAAGGGCCTCAGCAGAACACTTTGAAATTATTCCACCAAAATATCCAAGGCATTTCTTCCAAAATATTAGAAATTGAATTGTTTTTAGAAAATAGTAAGTTTGACATTATATGTTTTACTGAACATTGGCTTAAGGATTACCAAATGCTTATCAATTATGAGAACTATATGGTGGGTAGCTGCTTTAACCGTAAAACTATGCTTCGTGGAGGTTCCCTAATATTAATAAGAAATTGTTTTAAATATAAGCAACGTAATGACATAGTAGGTCTCTCGGTTGAACATTGCGTTGAACTGTCCTGTATTGAGCTAGATAAGCATGTAATTGTGTGTGTGTACAGACCCCCAAACTATCAAAACTTTTCTTTGTTTGAATCAATAATGGAAGATGTGATGGCAAAACTTGCAGTCAGTAATAAATCTACAATTATTTGTGGTGATTTTAATATCAATATTTTAGAAGAATGTGCAAATAGCAGTCGCTTATTAAATCTTTTTAAGTCATTTGACTTGACCAACACTTTTACAGAACCTACTAGAGTCACTCCATCTTCTGCTACTTGTATAGATAATATTTTCTGCGATTGTGATTATTTAGATAAAGCAATAGTAAATTGTCTACCCTCTGACCATAGTGGACAAACTGTAACCTTCAGGTGTAATACACCCCCATCGCAAAAAGTTCAAATTAAATTTAGACCTATAACTTCTAGCAGATTAAATAGGTATAATATTTTGCTACAGAACAAGTTAAGCGTTATGTGCCTTGATGATATTAATATAGATCAATTGTATGATCGTTTCTTTTCAATAGTTCACACGGAATTCAATAAAACTTTTGAAAAGAAGACAAAAAGTATTTGCCCTAAATTCATATTTAGTGATTGGGCAACTAGAGGTATCAGAAAAAGTAGGGAAAGACTATTTGAGCTTTATGGCCTTAAGCCTTTTATAAACACTGAAACTTTTAACAAGTATGTTGCTAAGTATTCAAACATTTTTAGAAATACATGCAAGGTTGCTAAAGCACTGCACATTAGCAACAAGATAAAACAGCAGAAAATAAAATAAAGACAGTTTGGAAAGTTATAAATAATGAGACTAACAGGAAGAAAATACGTAACACTAGCTACACATTAGATACAGCATGTGGTCCTAAAAGCTCTAATCAGGAAGTAGCTCAAGAATTTGTAAAATTCTTTACCGATATACCACAAAAAACAACGGAGGCTCTTATTTCCTCACCTGAACTCTCAATTGGTTTATTAAAGGCGAATGTGTCTGGCTGCCTGGTTGAATTTAAATTTAAACACATTAACCCTATGATTGTTATTAAAACTTTCCGGCAAATAAAGATCAAACTAACCGAACATCTATGGGGAATGTCTGTCAAAGTTTGTACATCCATACTTGAGACTATAGCCCCTTACTTAGCTTTAATTTTTAATTTATGTGTAGACCAAGGAGTTTTCCCTGATTTAATGAAATACAGTAAAGTCATACCTCTTTTCAAATCCGGGGACAGTAAAGATACTAATAATTATAGACCTGTATCCGTGTTACCAGTTTTTAGGAAGGTTTTTGAAAAAGTAATGCTTAATCAAATGCTCTATCATTTTAACACCAACAGAATCTTACATGATCAACAGTATGGCTTCACCAAGGGACGTTGTACAACTGACGCCGGTGTAACCTTATTAAAGCACATATTTACTGCGTGGGAAGAGTCTCAAGACGCCATAGGAATTTTTTGTGACCTCTCCAAAGCGTTTGATTGCGTAAATCACGACACATTACTTTTGAAACTTGAGCATTACGGACTGGGTAAACTTGCACTTAGTTTGGTAAAATCTTATTTGAATGATAGACAACAACATGTTCAAATAAATGGTGTTAATTCACAGGGGTTAAAAGTAAAAATGGGGGTTCCACAAGGCTCAATATTGGGTCCTTTCCTCTTTCTAGTATATATATAAATGATCTACCCTATTTACTGAAAAACCAACCTCAAAATATGGTGTTATTTGCTGATGACACTTCCCTAATTTTTAAGATAAATAGGCGGGCCCAAAATCTAGATGACGTGAATAATGCCCTACTTCAGGTCCAAAATTGGTTCACAGCAAACAATTTGGTATTAAATGAAAAAAAAACCAAATGCATAAGATTTGCTTTACCGAATGTTAAAAGTAGTGATTGTGATATAATATTGAATAAAGAGAAACTTGAATTCGTAGATAAAACGGTTTTCCTGGGGATTACGCTTGATTCAAGGCTACAATGGGGTTCTCATTTGACATCTCTTGCGGGGCGGCTAAGTTCAGCAGCCTTTGCCATTAGAAAAATCCGTCAGTATACTGATGTAGATACCGCTAGACTGGTTTATTTTAGTTACTTTCATAGTATAATGTCTTATGGCATTTTGCTGTGGGGACGGGCTGCTGATATTGAGTCTATATTTATTCTGCAGAAAAGAGCCATCAGAGCCATATATAATCTTCGTAGGCGCGATTCTCTAAGGGAACTGTTTAAGGATATTGGCATCATGACGGTACATTGTCAATACATCTACGAAAACATAATGTACGTCAGAAAAAATCTGCACCTTTTTGGTAAAAGGGGTGACAGACATAATTACAGTACTAGAAATAGGGACCAACTAGTTCAGCCAGGTTTCAGACTCACTAAAGTAGACTCATCTTTCATGGGGTACTGTTTGAGATGCTATAATAAAATTCCACAAAGTATTCTTGAACTGAATGAGACGAAATTTAAAACATGCATTAAACGCACACTATGTAAGCAAGCATATTACAAGTTGAGCGATTATATCGATGATAAAAATGCTTGGCTCAATGCTGGTCCTGCTCCACATGGACAGGGGCGCATAAATTGATAGCATTGAATTGTATTGTTGGAGCTGCTGAAGATTGTACAACTATCTTTGCATTGTATAGAATCAATCTCTTTAGTATTATATAAATGCATAGCCCATATTGTGTGAGTACTATGTACTAGAAAGCTATCATTCACTGGAAACCTACGTCTTTTTTTTGACTTGAATGTGCCCTGGCGGTTTGGAGTATGTCATGCTCACTCTATTGTCTCGCTGATGGTGGCGCATGTGTCGGATCATTTAGTTCCCTTCAAAATGGTTGAGTTGAATGGTGCTGATCCATGCGTCATGTCCGTGAACGGGCGCTGTCAGTTGTGACTGGTCATCTCTTGGTTGCCATGGCTTATTTGAAGGAATTATTTTGAATTTTATTTTTTTTTTTGTTTGTGTTTTTTTGCTGTGGACACTTTTACCGTGCACATCTTGCTACATTGTTCTCACATAATATACCATCTCAACGTGAATGATGTAACCAAGATTTTGTAACAATATTCTGATTTAAAAGAGTGTCCATGGAGTTTCTTGCCCATTCTTCTCCATAGAGATCTACGCTAGGGAATGGGCAACTACAGTACTTTCACAGTTTTTATGTCTTGTGACTGGGACTGTAGCTACATTTAATTTTCATCTTTGTTTCGACAATTCAAAAGTGCCTGTAACTGGCTTACTTGAAATAAATGCTTTGATTTTGATTTTGATTTTGATTTTGATATGCACTTATAGTACAAAGGCGGACTTACGTACGAAAACTGAAGCTTTTGGTTTTTATTTAGCTAATGACTGTGTTATTTACTTTACATTTCTCACTTTTATCACGTCAGTTTAATTACCAAAAAAAGCTGTTGAGGATATAATTCCCCTGAATATTGTCAAAAAGTGTCAATTAAATGACCAGCTATGCTGCTTCCATAATATAAATTTAATGATCAGTATAAACTGTTTACACTGCATAAAAAAACTAAAACATAACTTTGCTATTTCAGGCACTACGCCAGCTTACTTGCTTCATTATGTTTTGAAATTATCCAAAGTAACCACTATTAAACACCTCTGCCTATCTCTTAAATATAAGAGAAATAAAGGCGTGATATTGATTTGATCATGATTTTTTGTTAAAAATAGCAGAATCACGTACACACACATCACACATATCACTGGGTGAGTTTTATAAGCGTGATTGTGATTATTTGCACTCCAAATTACATCCACATAAATACTTTGCTTGTATTATAAAAACTATAAACCTCAGTAACACGTTGTCTCTCTCGTATCAATTTAATGATCGGATTACTTTTATCCGCTATATTTTTAATACTTAGTTGTTTATATCAACAAATGTATCAATTTGATGATCAGATTTTAATCTGCTTAGTGTAGGTACCGCATAAACTTATTAGGTACTATTTTTATTCAATTAGGTAATATCAATTTAATGATCAGAGTTTAATCTGCTTAGTGTATGTACCTCACGTACTTATTAGGTTCTATTTTTATTTAATTAGGTAATATCAATTTAATGATCAGAGTTTAATCTGCTTAGTGTAAGTAAACACTTGTATCTCACATTACATAGTCACACTACCTTGTATGCACACTACCTTGTATCTCACATTACATAGTCACATTACATAGTGTCATTAGTCACACACAGTTTTGCATTAATTTAGTGAAGCAGATCAATTCTAATCTGCGTGAGTTAGGTAGGTACCGACTTAATGGTCAACGGTTTTATTGTAACTCTTGCTATTTACCTGGATAGGTAACTAAACACAAGCAAAATTATCCTTACAACCAAAACAATTACTTGTACCTACTCTCCATAATTAAGCAGGATAGGTATAATTGAATAAAGGTAGGTAGTCAATCTAAATATGTTTTTCACTTAATTTCCTAAAGGTTTGTTGTTTACTAAACCAAAACTATGATTATACACTTGAAGTAGGTATATAAATATTGTTGTTATTATCCAATTACCTATCATTGTATAATACTAGCAAAATGTTGGTAAAATGTTCGACAGTCGTTATATAAGCCGAGATGCAACTGTATTGGTATCAATAACTAACGTTTATAACAATCGGTTCGTAATAATGACGTAACTTGTTTACTTCATTTTATCACATGACTATCTTTCCATCTTTTTTTCTTTAAATGGTTGTTATTATTGTGTACTCACTTTTGTCCTCGTCGCCACATGTATTGTCCTGCCTTTTGGATTATTTTACGGCTCACCAACACCACAACACGCATACAATCGCACTACACAACTACCCCGCTTAACTGCCGGAGCACGACTGACGCGTGACGTAGGCGCATGAGACAACCAACACTTTAGTCAATACACTACAGGGGTTACAATTAGTTTTTAATAATTCATCATATAAGAGATTTGTTTCTATAACCTGAGTACATTCTTTTTCTTTCTGTAACTTAACTATACAATTATTGGCATGAATTAACTCATCTTCCAGATCCCTAATTTTAAACAAAGCCTCCTCATACAAGTTACTACAATTATGAAAACCATCCGTGACCACCTTCAGCTGATCCCGTTCATCAACAACGTCCAAGTATTGCTGATGTAGGTCTACTAGCTCCCGTTTTAAGCTGGAGTTTTTGCTATTAACTTTATTGACTTCCACCTCACTCTCTTCTCTTTCCTGCAACAGTAGTTGAACTTGGAGGTTGGATTCTTTGAGTTCTTGGAGGGCCGTTCTCAATTTTAGCTCCATATCTTGAGCAGTAGCCTTACGGGTCATCACAGGCATGGTTACAGGATTGGTTACTGAAAATTAGAAGTAAAGAAACGGTGTTAACTAGTAGAATAGACAAATAAAGTGAAGTTAGCGATGAAAGGGAAAGAAAAAAAAGTTAAAGTAATGAAATGGAATGAGGTAGGCTGCTATAGCTTTAAAATATTATCCAATTCAATGTAAATAATTGAATAAATATTCAGTTTCATTGGTTCTATTGTCCTAATGATTTACTTTTTCTTATGTGGGTATGTTGCTAAAAAAAGAAAAAAAAAATACTATTACATTAATGCAAGACAATAAATTATCTTAAACGATATATCTAATCATTTCCATTGAAAAGATTGATTTGAATAAAATAAAAAAAATAAACAGAGATGAGATAAGGAATTACTCAGTTTTGATGTTATAAGACCGGTTGTCAACAAAGAGATTTAGAACCAGTACAGGGAACTAAATACGCGAAAAATTATACTAGAAATGGGCATGGATTTGTAATAGAGATAAAGAGAGGTTTGTGCGCTGTTATTAAATAAAAACTAAACAATACTTCCCCTGAATTATCCGTTTATGTCCGTAGTAGAACGTCAGCTGTTTTTTTTAGGTTACCGGTACCGTTGTAGTGCCGAAAAACTTCATTAATTATCAGGATAACAATTATCCTGAGTATTTACGCATTTATGATACGTTTACACAAACAATTACACCATAATATAACTTATTTACTAATTAAATTTAAATTTTAAATACGGAACAAAAAATTTATATGTCACTCGGGCAGTGTTGCCAGTCTCTTCCTAGATAGTTGTATAAGTCCAGCCTTGCTGACTTCGCTCACTTGTAGGTCGTCGTCGCATATTACTCTCAAAGAGTATGAGTCACAACAGAAATACAAATAGGTAGAAAAGTCGTGTAATGGAACCCATTTGTTTTCACAGCTAGATTTGATAATCCTGCAGGTGGATAGCTTCTCCTTTTCACAGAACTGTTCATCGGGACCTAAACTCTGGATTGGCCCTCGAAGACGATAAAGATAATTTTCCGCTTGATGTTCACAACCTTGAAGATCGCTGACGCTGGCTGTTAAGTATGAATCTCTTCTTAAGTTAATCGCTACGTATTCTGACGCTGGCTTGATGCTGATCATACTTTTATTAATTTGAACCAGAACTGGTATCAAATTGTATAGCTGGAACTTATCTCTACTAATTAACGGTAAGTTAATTTCAAATATGAAATATTCGTCCGTCATCCTTGCCTTAACTTGTAACAATTTGTAGATCTCATACAGGTTGAACTGAATGTCATCTATTGGTAATGCTAGCTCTTTCGATATTTGACTAGATACAATCTGTAACTCCGCCCGGAGTTGTTGTGGAGTCAAGAGATGCAGATTGATCTGACCATGATAGATCTCAGTCATAGTATCAAGAAAAGTGTCCTGAATCCGCTTTAAATTCTGAATCATATTTATGGTCGCTAACGCAGCTAAAGAGAAATCTTGCTGAATAGACATTACGTCGATCTCCTGCTGCAATGTGTTGGTGACGCTGTTTAAATGATTCAAATGTTTATTAATTATCTTATGCTGCTTTTCAATAGTCTCTTCTGTTCGCTTTAAGATATTATACTCCGCTTCTATGACCGATGTCTGATTCCTGTACAACTGACTAAGGTGGTTTATATTCCCGTGTACAAGTTCAATGTCACACTTGTATTTTTCTGCGAATTCCTGATCCAGTACTCCGAACAATGAATTAGCTATGGAGCCGACAGCGTTGATAAGCCCGCGTCGAGTTCGCGAGCGTGCTCCAAAGTACTGATTGAGCAACAGCTGATTATAGTATTGTAGTTCATCGTACTCGTGTTGTATTTGTAGGATGATAATTTTACAATGGCTCTGCTTTTGAATCTTCTCGCATGTTTGCTCGAGATATTGAGAAAATTGTGTGACCGCTTTGTCTCCTTGCCAGTAAGGAGACATGTTATAATAAGTTACGATTTTCCACTGATCACGAATAAGATGCATTTGTCCTAACCTAATGGGTCAAAATACAATGTTTGATGGCTATCGAATGCTATTAATTTGTATGATGCTTGAGTGGTCATTATAAGGCTCATAAAAAATAGCAATGATAACGCTATCCTATAGATTTTAGGACCATTACTGGACTGCTTTCTCGCTTTCTCTTCCGCTTTTGCTTCATTGCTTAGCTGCTTTTTTTGCTTTCTCTTCCGCTTTTGCTTTATTGCTTGGTTGGTGCTGCTTTTTTGCTTCGTTTTCTGCTATAGGTAAGATAGAAAGCTTGATAATGGGCCGCTTTATGAAACCGTTTTTTGTTTTTAAGGTCACCACCCGGTCAGCTCCATCTTTTCCTGGGTGGATCTCAACCACCCTACCAACAGGCCATCTCCCCGGTGGTAGGTTATCATCATGAATGGTTACCAAATCTCCTATCTCTATATTCTTCTGTGCCTTTAACCACTTGCTGCGTATCGACAACTGGCTGAGATACTCCGCTTTCCACCGCTTCCATATTTATTTATTTATTTATTTATTTACTCTCTAAACATACAAATATCCTTACAGGCTAGACCCAATGCGATATTGTAGCACACTTATAATTTAAATAGTTTAACTGTTTTTGACATAGCAAATTCTATATATAGCTGTTCTTGTAAATTCACCCAAAGAGCAACAGAATATATCCAAGTCCTCAGCAATGAGGTTGAGGGTGCGGAGTGCGCTCGTGAGCGGTGCCTCGCGCAGCAAGTTAGTTCGCGCGCGCGGTTCTACTAGCAACTGCGGCTGTCGACGACGACCCACATACCTGTCTGGCACGGCTAGCTCCACCCTTCGCAATATATCCGCATTGTGTATCTTTCCTCTAATTATCTTAAAAATATACGTTACTAGTGTGAGTTGCCTCCTGACCCTTAGTTCATTATATCCGACCATTCCCAAGACAAATAGAGTTGGATACATCAATGGATAAAATGGATATACCCCGTATTCCCTCATATATTTGTACCTAATAAATTTATTTTGTACTCGCTCCAACATGAGACTATACTTAGTTTCATGTGGGGCCCAGATAACTGCATTACATTCTAGTTGGCTTCTTACTAAAGCATTATATAATGCTGTTATAGCTTTAATATTTGTGAAGCCTTTAACCATTCTAAGTACAAATCCTAGATTTCTATATGCTTTTTTGCATACCTTAACTATATGATCACGAAATGTTAGTCCAGTGGTGAAACGAACTCCCAAGTCCCTCACTTCAGTGGCCCTATCCATCGGCACGCCGTCCACCGTATAGGTAAATGTGATGGGTGTGTGTGCCCGCGAGAAACTGATGGTCACACACTTAGATGTGTTAAACTGCAGGAGATTGCTCTTGCTCCAAGCTACCACTCTGTCTATATCTCTCTGCAGTCTTTCACAGTCCTTCATGTTTGTGATGGGGAGGTAAAGCTTGAGGTCGTCGGCAAACAGTAAACACTTAGCATCTTGCACAACGTTTGGTAGGTCATTAATCATTAAGAGAAATTCCAGAGGCCCCAGATTCGGTCCTTGGCTTACCCCAGATCTGGTATAATATGCGTTCGATTGGTATCCTGCATAGTCAACATACTGCTGTCTGTTACTCATATAGCTAGCAAAAAATTTAAGTAAATGTGGGGTGAAACCGACCCCTGCTAACTTTTTCAGTAACACATCATTATCGACTAAATCAAACGCTTTTTTAAAGTCGAAATATGCAGCATCGGCTTGTCCCCCACCATCTACTATCGGCACCACATCCGCCATGTAGCCGAGTAAATTACTGGTAGTATTCCTAGTCGGCCTAAATCCATGCTGCGCCTCTGTGAGTTGCGAGCTAACTTGCTGGAAAACGCTCCTATGAATAACAGATTCTAATATTTTAGCCATTGTTGACAATACTGCAACCGGTCTGTATTCTTCAACTTTAGTTCCCGAACCTCCCTTCGGTACCGGTATGACTCGGGTAATCTTCCACATTTCGGGAAACACAGCTGATTTAAGGCAAAGATTGTAGATGTGTAATAGCGGTCTAGCTAATCCCATTCGACAGTCCCTAAAAATGTAAGGCGGAATACCATCGGGCCCTGACGATTTTTTCGGCTTAAGTTTCTGCATGGCGCGAACCACGTCATCCAATTCTAAGCTGTCAAGATGCACCCACCCTGCTCCGTTCTGACTGCCCGCTTCCACTATCGCCGCATCCACATCTAATCTAGGTTTATCTACATTGTACACTGAGTAAAAATACTCAGCAAATTCTTGAACCGCTTGTTCACACGACAAGGCTTGTCCGTTCTTTAAAATCTTTTGGCTGCTAGTGTTACTTCTTTTAGAATTAACATAAGCCCAAAAAGATTTAGGGTCGCTCGACATTTCCTTTTGCATACAATTGTGTAATTTATGCTCAGCAAAATAATGAGGACATTTGATTTCCTGCACGTGCATTGCTTTTGAGTTCTTCGAATTATAATCGTTCGATTTATAATAATTGTTAAATTTGCGGCTGTTTGGTAATGATTTTGATGAACTCGCTTGCTGCTGAGATTGCGCTGACTTTTGCATGGTGTCTTGTCGTCGACGAGATGTTTCTAGGCTAGTGAATTTATTTTCCAAAAAATCTAAAAAGTCTTGTAGGATTGGTAGTTCTCTAGGGTTCTTTAACGACTCTATGTACTCGGAATAAGATTCACTATCCAGCTTTTGCGATAAGATATGTACTATTAGAGGGTCCCACGTGCTAATATCTGCACCTAGGTTTTTGATGGCGTGAAGACTCTCTAACGTGACGTCATGCAATTTTTTAAAGGCTGAAAATGATTTTGCTGTATATTAGGAACATTAAGGAACACATTGGCGTGCGCTGTAAATATGATCCTCTTGTTATCAAATCGATGATTTAGAATCTCCCAACAAACGTTATAGTTATCGGCACTGTTTGGGAGGTGCTGAATCAAACGCTCTGCTTCACCTTTTAACTTGCCTTTCAGGTACTGCATTTTTTGGGCGTTTGACAATGCGCTGTTCTTGTGAATTGCTTCGCTAAATAGATCTTTAAAAGGCATCCACTGCTGGTAATGGCCTGTAAATACAGGAATATCCATTTGAGGAGTGGATTTCTCGCGATATGATGTTGACCACATCTTGGAGTTAATAGCTTTTTTCAAACTATTGAAAGTACGCTCGTGCTTGCTAAAGTAATACTCGTAGTCTTCTGCTAGATCTTCCCGTGATTCACTAATAATCTCCCAATGAAGGTTACCAATAGTAGTCCACCGATTGTGCAGGGTTCGAAGGGCGTCTTCGAACTCCCACTTGTCAACGATAGTTTCGACATCAATATTGTTGACGGCTCTAAGAAACGCTTTAAAATTGACCGACTGCTTATGAAGCATATCGTCAAGCTTGCTGTTGGACCCTCTTGACTCGAAGGTCGGAGTTGCTGTTGCTGGCGGGTCCGGCTGACTCGTTGAAGTTCCGGGCGCCTTTAGCTGCGCTGTTTGAGGAAGACACGGTGCCTTCTGAGCTTGCTGCATCAACTGCTCTTTACATTGACTGATGAGCTCTTTTGCTGTTAAATAAAGCTGATTCGTGCTTTCAAATTCAGACTTGATAAAATATTTATGATTTGTCTGCTCAAAAGGAAGGGTCTTTTCATGATTCACTTGGAAGTCCTCCCAGTACTTCTCAAGTAACTCGAGTCTACGCTTACAGTAATCTAAAGTTTTACGCTCTACGCTATCCTTTTTGAAATTGACGATGAGTTTTCTAATGCTCTCCGCAATCTCAGATTGAATAAAATAAAGGCTCTCCATCTCGCTGCTGGAGTAAGAAAAAAACCGGCCAAGAGCGTGTCGGGCCATGCTCAGTGTAGGGTTCCGTAGTTTCCCGTCCGTCACAATAAGTGTTCCCACTTATGAGTTTAAAGGTGGGTATCCATTATGTAAAAATGCTTGGATATACGAATATACTACAAACTTTGTCCAGAAATTATTTTGTACAACTTTTTGTCTTTTTTGTACAAAAACTGTTGTTTCCATCAAGTTCAAAATGATTTTCCTAGAAAGTCCTTATAAAGTTCTACTTTTCAGATTTTTTTTCATATTTTCTAAACTTATGGTTCAAAAGTTAGAGGGGGGGGACACATTGTTTTTTACTTTTGGAGCGATTATTTCCGAAATTATTGACATTATCAAAAAATGATTTTAGAAAACCCCTATTCATTTTTAAATACCTTTCTAACAACATATCACACGTTAGGGTTGAAATTAAAAAAAAATCACTTCCCACTTTACCAGGGGGGCTACCCTAATAAAACATTTTTTTCCAATTTTTATTTAACCACTTTGTTTGCGTGATTGATATACATATTGGTACCAAATTTCAGTTTTCTAGTGCTAACGGTCACAGAGATTAAGCGAGGACGGACAGACGGACGGACGGACAGACATGGCGAAACTATAAGGGTTCCTAGTTGACTACGGAACCCTAAAAATTGAACGATCTTACTTGGAAAAATCCTTTGCCGCTGCTAATCTGATGGGGTTTGTCTCCCACACCAGTGATCCGCTGTTGCCGCTAATGTGAGCTATGATGGTCTCACTGCTGCTGGAAGGGCATTCTCCGAGTACCGCTTTTGCTGCTACCGCTAAGAGAATATATTGGGCACTCCAACTCAATATACTCCCACTAAAGTCTCGCTAAGGTTACCACCACTGTCACTGCTAAGCTTTAAGCCGCTGCAATCCATAGGTCGCTGGTTCATATCCGGCTCGAAGGACCAAAATGTAGGGGCCGTGACTAGGTGGTACTTGTTGGGAGTCGCTACGCTACTCAGTCAAACACTCAAATAACTTTAACGGGTTTATTGAGGTAACTAGACTAAGTTATTGCTAAAATGAGGGAAACGAATGCACCCGGTTGCTATCCGTTATGCACTGAGCTCGCGGGGCACATAGTGCGGCCGCATCGTATTGCTAGGTCAGCAAAACGTGGTCGATTGCAATGATTGCATCGAACACTGTCACAACCCCTCCACATAAATGTGTTTCAATTTGACTGAGAGTTGGAAAGAACAATAAGCAAGTTTCGCAGAAGTATAGTTTACCATGATGTTTAGTTAACTGATTTCTGACTATCGAGGTAAATCTTTGATTAGACAATAATGAGATTTATCGTTTTTTTCTAAAAACAAGAGATGGATGCTCTTAGACTTATTATTCGTTGATGTGTACAAAGGTCCGATGATTGTCTTATCATTTTTTAATCCGTACACGAATATATTCAGATATGGATGATTTTTCTCAAAAACAGCTATGTCAGAAAATGTAATCGGAAATGACAAATCATCAACATTTAAAATATCACAAAAGTGAGGATAAGACGAGACTCTATCAGGATGTTGCGTTGTAGGGTATAAAGCTGCCACAACACACCATAGAAAGCAATACTCGTCTTTGTTTTTAATATTCAAGCAAGCTTTTTTATTTTTTATAATTTTTGGTAAAGGTATAAATTTTGATCCACCGAGAGGCTGATATTTATTAATGTTTATTTCTAAATGTGAATTACACAAAAATGACCAACCGCTATCTCTTTCCTCAAACTCTTCAATTTTCTTTATGAGTAACTGAACTATTGATTTATAAATTGAATCAAAATCGTAATTAAAATTAATGATATAGTTTTTTGTAGCAAATGACTTTAATTCTTGTAGATCACTTTTAAACATAAGAAAAAATGAAAAAAATTCAAAATTAATTTTCACTGAGGTATGTTTTAATACTGACTGATCTATTAGATTTTTTACTTGCAAACTAATAATACTGAGAAACATTTCGGGAAAAATATTTATCTGTTCTTCAGTTGCAATGATTCTGTAACTTACGATTCGTCCTTTAAACGAAGTATTAATAATTTCAATGTTATCGTGGAAAAGGATCGTGCTATTTTTTTTATGATCATTGCTACGTAAATGACCTGACCATCGACGATTATCTACCAATACGTTGCAAACTGAGCAATGAGGCATTATTGATTAATTTAGTTTTACTTATCAATACTAACTACTTAACGTTTGATTAACAGAATAAAGTCTCTAAGTTTAACGTAAAAAAGATTAATTCTAACAACTAAAATTAATGATCTTATTAAAGTCTTAAAAGTATACAGTAATAACCGAAAAAAGTATTAGGACGACTAACCAACTATTGACGTCCAAATAGAAACTGTTTGATGGCTGTGGTCCTCTAGTTGACGAGATTCGAGGCGCTTATCAAATTATTTCTGGAAAGAGAAATGCATAATATTAATTTAGCGCTCAGTTCTAAGAATGTAAAAAATTATTACAGTAAAAATAGTATATGAAATTACCTGCAATATTATAGATATTTATCTCAATTATCCAGATCAGAAATGATTTGCTGTAGTTTTATAGTTGAATAATCACTTCTTCATGAACTATGGAAGATTTTATTTCTGAGAAAAGAAATGCTCAATATTAATATTGTTCCCTAGTTGAAATTTAAATTTTATTACAGTAAAACATAGTATATAAAATTACCTGCAATATATAGATATTTATATCAATTATCCAGATCAGAAATGATTTGCTGTAGTTCTCTAGTTGAATAATGACTTCTTCATAAACTAATCGAAACGCTTATCAAAATATTTCTGGAAAGAGAAATGCATAATATTAATTTGGCACTCGGTTCATAGAATTAAAAAAAAATTAAAGTAAAAATAATAGTACCATATAATAATTACCTGCAACATATAAATATTTATATCAATTATCCAGATGTCAATTGTCCAGATGCGTAAATATTATATTATTTATTTTCATACGAAAATTTTAAATTCCTGATAAATACCAATAACGTCTTTTGAACAGGTTTCACACTCCGTCGTTGATTTTAGATAATATAGTTACAATTTACAACTTTCCAATTTTAAAGTGTTGAAAATGTTGTTCATAAAAACTAATAAATCATAACAGGATGTTATTACTTACAATAATACGATATTTCTCCAATAAAGCAGTAAAATATTATTGCATTATTGCACAAATATTTGTTTTTAGATCAGCTAAGTTACATTTGCATCAATCATCTATTTTTGGTAAGGTTGACACGCATTCAAAATTTATGTTACTCAGATAATTTGCGCAATGGGTTGAGCGATCGACTGCTGTGCAGCGTGTCGCGGGTTCGATTCCCGCACGGAACAAATATTTGTATGAACTACAAGTAGTTGTTTTGGTTCCAGCTGTTTGTGTATGTGAGTTTAAATGTTTGTAAACGCACCCATGACACTGGAGAAATTCCTAGTGTGAGCAACCAAATGTTATCATAGAATGTCATTGTTAAGTCTATCCACCCATGTTTCTATATGGATTATCGAACCAGTTAATGTTATGGATACTTCTATACTACGAATGACAAAAACACAAAAGAATAAAAATGGTGTTTAAAATTAAAAAAAGAAAACTCTTTGCCAATAAACTTAATCGTTATGTTAGGCATTGTCTACTAATCAACTAAAGGTATAAACTAGTTATGGAACTCACACTTGATCACTTTTTATTTGTTATTATATTACTGTTTCGTTTTGTCAACCCTACGTTATTTCGCTGCATCGACATTCGCTGATATACGAATAACTCCTTAGTCTTTATTTTTCAACTGGTATTATGCGTCCAAGGAAAAAAGATGATTTATACTAACATAGTTGACCGAATGTGGTTATTTTTAAAAACAAAACCACAAAAAAGTGAAAAATAACTTTAGCTTCAGAAGCCGGTGAGAAAAACACCAAATCAATCAAAGGTCAAGTTTCAGAAGTCGGTGACCTTGTTTAATTGATTTAGTGTTTTTGTCACCGACTTCTGAAACTTGACCTTTGATTGATTTGGTGTTTTTCTCACCGGCTTCTGAAGCTAAAGTTATTTTTCACTTTTTTGTGGTTTTGTTTTAGTTTTTTTTTTGTTTTTCTTTTAGTGTATTTTTTTGTCCTTTTCTTTTTGTGTTTTTTTTGTTTGTTGTTTTTTTTGAAGTCGGTTTTATTTTTGGCAAAAAAGTTTTATTTTATTTTTCCATTTTTAGTTGTAATATCCTATACTTACAAATATTTGCTATGCATTCATTGTACATGGTTAACAATACATGTCATGGTAATAGGCTTATCCCCAATAAATGGAACATAACATGCCATAACTGTCGAAATCTGGGTGTACTGTACACATCTATGTACCCCTCAGAGCAAACAGGTGTAATGTTACGTCATGATGTTGTTTAAACAATGAACATCCAACCGATTGGAGCTATCACAACAGATTTGCCGTCCCTTTTTGAAGAGTTCTATTGTATATCTCCGAAGATCAGCATCAGATCTTCACCAAATTAAAATGGGACCACCTCAGGAGTACTTTTTCAAATAAAAAAAGAATTTTGAGAATCGGTCCACAAATGGGAGAGAAATCAGGTAAATTGTACACTTCTGCGTACCCCCTCAGAGCATACAGGCGTGATGTTCCGTCATGATATTGTATAAACAATGAACATCCAACCGATTGGAGCTATCACAACAGATTTGCCGTCTCTTTTTGAAGAGTTCCATTGTATATCTCCGAAGGTCAGCATCAGATCTTCACCAAATTAAAATGGGACCACCTCAGGAGTGTACTCTATCAAATGAAAAAAGAATTTTGAAAATCGGTCCACAAATGGGAGAGAAATCAGGTAACATACATAAAAAAAAAAAAATACATACACACGAACATATAACCTCCGCCTTTTTTGAAGTCGGTTAAAAATAGTAAGTTTTTATGCGTTTCCGATTTTATAAGCTACGTGTTTCTACAGTATACTATACATTCTAATTGAAGTTTGCAAGTGTGGAAGTTATCTTCAAGAAGTACTCTGCCATCGATCATAATTAGTGTGAATCACGAGTTGCTGTCAGTAGCGGTATTGACAGCCATCAAACCAATTCAATAAAATTCTAACTGCAGATTGAAAAAAATGTAAGTATAAAATACTCTGAGTGATTTTTACTAGAGGTCCGTGATCCGCTTGTTTATTTGTAGATTGATTTTAACAAAAACTTTTATTGTCTTTGTTACAGGTCTGATACTGAGTATGAATATTCTCAACCAGCTCCATTCCCTGACCAGAAAACTAAACCAACCCGCAAGTCATCTACGAACTAACTAACTAACTAACTACGAAGTCGGATTCATCATCAACTAATACAACTCGAACGAGGTAAACAATATCTTGAATTAACTATTTTTCTTGCTTTCAATTGATTAAACTTGTGACATAAAGGTTTTAGGCACAAACATACTTCAATTTGTGTGTCATTAATGTGTTTCTCTCATAATATTCTATCTGTTGTGACGGTATTTCTTTAAGTGTATGCCTAATCTAGACTTCGCACAGGTGTAATTTGAAAATAAAACGCCTTTTGCAGTCGTATCTGCCTTTGTAACTCAGGAATAATGTAGCTTTCTACGGGCTAAAGCATTTTCGATTCATTAGTTCTAGAGATCAGCGCTAGGTAGAAACTTACAAACAAATATTATCCCAAAGAAGTAAATTATTTATTAATTGGTAACATACTAACAACAGTTTTATTTTTCAGTAAATTAACAAATACTGGTGTCGATATATTCGATATCAGTCACGGTTATGAAAGTGACACGGAGCTCAACACGGGTTCATCATGTCTACCGTCATTCTTCGTAAACCGTGTGGCCAACGGTTGCGAGCGTCGACAACAAGTACGGTCGGAGAGTACTACATCGACTGCAAGGTGTACAAGGCTAGCGACGCGCGCCTCACCGACTCCCAAGAGCTGTGGAAGAAGGCGCTCGTTCGTGTTCAGTTCCAGAGCAACGCGGATTCTCCTCAATGGAGAAAACTGCAAGAGTTCGTCCGCTCGGCTGACGTGTTGTTCCCAGAACAACCAAAATTTTACGACAAATGACTGTTGTTTCACACACGAGCGATAATACCGATCACTAAAGTAAATTTTAACGTTATTGTGTACAAATAAATAGTATTGAACATTCTGTTGTTTTTTTATTACTAATAATATTTAATCTGTTATACGAAGTGAAGTCGAACATAGCTTCTCGTGACTGTGGTCTTTGATTGAATCGATGGGAGCGTTACGAATCATTTAAACTCACATACACAAACACCCAGACTGGAACAACTAACTGTAGATCAGCGACAGTCGTTGGTCGAGTGGAGAGCCGAGTCGATTATCAATGATTGGGCATTCTATACCATTTTCGGCAGCGAGGCGTACTCACCGAACGAATTGCCGAAAGTGGTACAGAATGCCCAATATTACCCTACTCAGGTTCTACTGGATTGCGGTTGGTTGAAAATCATTTTATACTATGTAGGTATTTCAAAATACCTTGACCTCATTTGCCGGTATCGGACTCAGCTGCTATGGTCACACATGGTCACACGACCCACAATGAGAAAAAAACCGAATGAGTCGTTAGTTCCGATTAAGCCCACACCACGCGCCAATATAACCGTGCAGCTTTAGATTTCAAAGGAATGATATGTTTTTTACTAATAAGATTTTCAGCCAAATTCGCGACAGGTCCAATTCTGAAAACAAACAAACGCATTTTTTAATTCATGTTAATTAGTTTTGTTTTTAACCGTGGACCGATTCTCAAAATTCTCAAATTCTAAAAGGTCAAGCTTCGGAAGTCGGTGACAAAAACACTTCTGAAGCCTTGACTTTTGTTTGATTGATTTGGTGTTTTTCTCACCGGTTTTTGAAGCTAAAGTTATTTTTCACTTTTTTTGTGTTTTTCTTTTTGTTTGTTTTTTTTTTGAAGTCGGTTTTATTTTTTGCAAAAAAGTTTTTCTTTTACAGTCGATGATTAATTGGTAAGTTTCTTTACATTTATTGTCGTGGTGTAGGTAAATTTATCTAGATAAATTAAATTAATGACTTAATTATTTCAATTTGTTACAGGTGAAAAATATTCTTATTACTTACAAAGTCAGCTCGAGCTAGTAGTGCATAAAATATTGTGTGAATAAAATTTATCTCCTAAAAATGTACGATTTTTTTTGTTGCAATCTTTAGAGGACGGATTGATATAAATTCTAACCGATAAAAAATATAGTAAAAATCTTACATTGAAAACATGTATTTAAAAAAAACTTATGAAAAAGTTTGAACTTTGACTCCCACTATCTCCATAATTAGAAGGTTCCCAGGTATGGTCTTGTCTATAACAAAACAACCGGCCAAGTGCGACAACTCGCGTGGAAAGGGTTCCTTACAATGCCAAAGTCAAATTTTCCGTAAGTGAACGTATAATACGTTTACTTCAGTTTACCACTTTATTTTCAATTGATAGAATTCTTATAAGTTTTTCTGTAATCTATAAGCAATGAACTACTTATATTTTGCAGTTTTTTCAAAATTTTAGGCTCAGTAGTTTCGGAGATGAGGGCCAAATGGTCAATTTTCGTCTTCATTCATGAATAAAAACACAAAAAAAATATTTTACAATAATAAAAAAAAAACTATATTTGAGATCCTCATAACGAGCCCTTTCTTTTGATATATAACACAGTAACGTTCGCAAAACCTTTTTTTTTTATTTCTAATTTAACGACCCAAAATGACCCGTATTTTAAATTGATAGATGTATTGTATGTTTTCCTGTAATCTACAAGCACTGAACTATATTTTAAATTTTTCGGAGATCAGGGAATGGTCAATTTTCGTCTTCTTTCATGAATGAAATCAAAACTATTTATTTTGCAATAATATCAAAAATATATTTGAGATCTTCATAACGAATCCTTTTATTGATATAATGCATAAATAAATACAGTAAGGTTTGCAATTTTTTTTTTAATTTCCTACTCTGCACATCTGTGTTTGAGGCATAGGATTACACCATCGTACCAAATTTTACCTGCTTTGGTCGAGTAGATTCGGAGCATATTGGCTGTGACAGACAGGCGTACAAACAGACAGACGCACGAGTGATCCTTTAAGGGTTCCGTTTTTTTATTTTTTTGTACGGAACCCTAAAAAATTAAAAGAAAAAACAATATTTTTAAAACAAGCTTTTATTACTTATTAACAGTGATAGGAATAGGTAGTGCTTATTAGCCTAAACTTCGAAGAACAGAGACAAGAATCGGAGACTTCCTTAGACTATATTTTTTTCCGGGATATCACGTAAGTACATCAAAAATTAATGTTATTTGGAATAAGTAATTGGTCTATGTTTACCTAAAGTTTGCGACTAGACATAACATAACACAGTCGTTACAACCATCAAAATTTCTGAAAGTTTTCTTTTTAAGAACATTTTGGAAACGACTTCTTCATCATAAAACTCTCTCACTCGCTCTCTTAGGTACGCACTCTTAGAATTTACAAAAAAAAACTCGCCGTGGTCGCATAATAAAATATAGTCTAAGGAAGTCTCCGATTCTTTTCTCTGTTCTTCTTCGAAGTTTAGGCTAATAAGTACTACCTATTCCTATCACTGCTTATTAATAAAAAGAACTAAAAAGTTAAAAATAATTTAAACCTGATAAGAAAAAAAAAACATTTGTTAGCATAAACACCTTCATTATTTTCTTTTGCAATCAAAATGTAACTCGATTTTATTCTTCTTATCAGGTTTAAATTATTTTTTAACTTTTTAGTTATTTTTAATAAGTAATAAATGCTTGTTTTTAAAAAGTTTTTTTTTCTTTTAATTTTATTTTTAACATTTTATTATTTTTTTGTTCATTTTGTTCCCACGAAAACGGTCCATCCCCCCAGAGATCCATTGTAGGAAAAATAAGGGCTTCAGTACAACAGGGTTTGCCCTGATACCCTAAGGCGCAAGCGCAACGTTAGCGATATGACATATTTATACACCCTCATACCATTCAGCCCTTGGCACGTGCTCACATTAGCATTGGGTCATCTATTTAATCAAAAACAGAATCCACATTCATAACAAACGGAACGAATGAATGAATGGACTTATTTTCCCAAAGATGGTGTTGCATATCTTTGTATTGCATATTGCAGACTGCCCGAGTGACATGTCAAAATTTTGTTCCGTATTTTAAAATTAAAATTAAATAGTAATTAAGTTAAATTAAGGTGTAATCATATGTAATATCGTATTTTAAATGTGTAAATACCCATGAAACATATTTTCCTGTTAATTAATAAAGGATTCGGTTGTACGGCGACGAAACGACGTTAGCGGTAACCTAAAACCAACAGCTGATGTTCGGACTACGGATTTATACGGGGAGTATTTGTTTACTTTTATATTTAGAATAGCACACAATCGTCCCATAATCGTAACTTTACAACACGTCCACGCCAATTCTAGTATAGTTTTTGTTCTTTTGCTAATTTCCTTCTAAGGTTCTAGATTGCATTGTTGACAATTGTCATTTCGTAAAAAGTAAAACTTTAACGATTTATACTTGCTATCAATCTTTTCAATATTAGTTAAATATTAAGTTCGTGATAGTTATTTCATTAACGTCTTGAAGTAATATTGTAATAATCATAAGTTTTTAGTCCAGGCAATCTACCCACATGAAAAAGTAAAATCTTAAGAAAGTAAAATTCTCATTGAAGCAATAAAAATAATTATTCAGTAAGCTAATTTAATTATTGTCAAGCTAATATAGCAGCCTACCTCATTTCTTTGAGTAACACAAACTTTTTCCCTGTTTTTCCCCTTTTTTATCTCTAAATTCTCTTCATTGGTCTATCCTATTAGTTCTCACCGTTTCTTTATTTACAATTTTCAGTAACCAATCCGGAAACCATGCCTGTGATGACCCGTAAGGCTACTGCTCAAGATATGGAGCTAAAATTGAGAACGGCCCTCCAAGAACTTAAGGACTCTAAACTCCAATGCCAGCAGCTGTTGCAAGAGAGAGAAGACAGTGAGGAGGAGGTCATTAACGTAAATAGCAAAAACTCGAGCTTAAAACGGGAGCTAGTAGACCTTCATCAGGAATTCTTGAATGTTGTCAATGAACGGGATCAACTAAGGGCGGTCACGGATGGGTTCAACTCTTGTAGCAACTTGTATGAGGAGGCTTTATGTAAAATTAGGGACTTAGAGGATGAATGCAAATGTCAAACTTTTAAATTTGAAAAAGGAAAAGGATCATACTCAGGCTATGGAAACTGAACATTTGTATAATGAATTAGTTAATACAAATTGCAACCCTCATTCCATTATAACAATAGACCTTACAGAGGACTCCTTACTAAAGCATAACTACAGCCACAAAATTAGTAAAAATAAAATTAAGAAATATGCACGATTAAATAGAATAATTAAAAAATGTAATAAATACAAGAAACAACAAAAACACCTTTCCAAAAATATTCAATTAAGGAAAGAACGTGTTTCTCTAGTTAATAAATTAAATAACTATCAGATTAAATTGGAAGATAGTATAAATATTTATGAAATTGACACTCAGCGCTTACAATCAGAAATACAGGCTCTTAATAAGTCACTAAAATCTTTATGTAATAAATATGAATGCTCGGAAAATCAAATTAAAGAGCATATTCTTGCTACAAATGCATTGGTAGACAAAGTGGACTCGCTGACTCTCAGCAACACTCAGTGTACTTGTCAGAGGGAATCTAGCAATGATGCCCTCCAGCTTGAGGCAACGGAGGACCCGTCCCTAGCTGTGGGTACTCAGGGCTGTATTTCCACCCAAGATACAATACCTGACTTAGGTAATTTGGTCTCACCTAATAGTCTTGGTTCTAATCTTTCAGTTATGTTCTCTGATAGTATAGGTAGAGGGTTAGGGAAATTGATCAGTTATAACCTGAGTTATTGTACCCAAAATTATTGCATGCCAGGATCAACCTACAAACAGATTATGGCATCAGTAACAAAGACCGTTTGTGATCCTAGTACCACCATTACTATATGTGTTGGTAATAGTTCTAAGATTAAAAAGGAAGACATCACTGACTGTGTTTCAGAGTTGTTAAAGTTAAATTGTAACAAAATAATATTGTGTGGTTTTCCATTTTTTGAAAATTTGGGTAATAGAAAAAATAATTATATACATAGTTTAAATAACCATGTACATTTTTAAGTCTGTCACTATAGTGACAGACTTATATATCTGGATATCAACACTATTGTTGGTAAACTGAAGTCGACACGGGGTAAGGTGTATCTACCTATTAGATGTAGACACAAAATAGCTCGGCTATTAGCTTATAATATTCACACAGACATAAATAGTATGTCTAAGTTTAGTTCTATTATTAACACTGCGACTATTAGTAGTAATACTAATATACAGGTGACTTTCAATGAATATAGCACTAGTGCTATAAATGTTTACAAACATTGTACTGAGGAGGATCCATGTGTCACCGTGGAGAATTCTCAATTAGGGTATATTAGTATTAGTGATAGGGTCTTGTTGTCTGAGGATGGTACGGGTGTCTCCAGCCTCACTCCAAAAATTAATTTAAACTAGGAAATGAGACAACAGGAGGTACGATTAACAATATTGTTAATCCTACCAACGTATCTTCTTGCACTCAATTAGTTAGTAAAAAAGGGCCTCAGCAGAACACTTTGAAATTATTCCACCAAAATATCCAAGGCATTTCTTCCAAATTATTAGAAATTGAATTGTTTTTAGAAAATAGTAAGTTTGACATTATATGTTTTACTGAACATTGGCTTAAGGATTACCAAATGCTTATCAATTATGAGAACTATATGGTGGGTAGCTGCTTTAACCGTAAAACTATGCTTCGTGGAGGTTCCCTAATATTAATAAGAAATTGTTTTAAATATAAGCAACGTAATGACATAGTAGGTCTCTCGGTTGAACATTGCGTTGAACTGTCCTGTGTTGAGCTAGATAAGCATGTAATTGTGTGTGTGTACAGACCCCCAAACTATCAAAACTTTTCTTTGTTTGAATCAATAATGGAAGATGTGATGGCAAAACTTGCAGTCAGTAATAAATCTACAATTATTTGTGGTGATTTTAATATCAATATTTTAGAAGAATGTGCAAATAGCAGTCGCTTATTAAATCTTTTTAAGTCATTTGACTTGACCAACACTTTTACAGAACCTACTAGAGTCACTCCATCTTCTGCTACTTGTATAGATAATATTTTCTGCGATTGTGATTACTTAGATAAAGCAATAGTAAATTGTCTACCCTCTGACCATAGTGGACAAACTGTAACCTTCAGGTGTAATACACCCCCATCGCAAAAAGTTCAAATTAAATTTAGACCTATAACTTCTAGCAGATTAAATAGGTATAATATTTTGCTACAGAACAAGTTAAGCGTTATGGGCCTTGATGATATTAATATAGATCAATTGTATGATCGTTTCTTTTCAATAGTTCACACGGAATTCAATAAAACTTTTGAAAAGAAGACAAAAAGTATTTGCCCTAAATTCATATTTAGTGATTGGGCAACTAGAGGTATCAGAAAAAGTAGGGAAAGACTATTTGAGCTTTATGGCCTTAAGCCTTTTATAAACACTGAAACTTTTAACAAGTATGTTGCTAAGTATTCAAACATTTTTAGAAATACATGCAAGGTTGCTAAAGCACTGCACATTAGCAACAAGATCAAAACATCAGAAAATAAAATAAAGACAGTTTGGAAAGTTATAAATAACGAGACTAACAGAAAGAAAATACGTAACACTAGCTACACATTAGATACAGCATGTGGTCCTAAAAGCTCTAATCAGGAAGTAGCTCATGAATTTGTAAAATTCTTTACCGATATACCACAAAAAACAACGGAGGCTCTTATTTCCTCACCTGAACTCTCAATTGGTTTATTAAAGGCGAATGTGTCTGGCTGCCTGGTTGAATTTAAATTTAAACACATTAACCCTATGATTGTTATTAAAACTTTCCGGCAAATAAAGATCAAACTAACCGAACACCTATGGGGAATGTCTGTCAAAGTTTGTACATCCATACTTGAGACTATAGCCCCTTACTTAGCTTTAATTTTTAATTTATGTGTAGACCAAGGAGTTTTCCCTGATTTAATGAAATACAGTAAAGTCATACCTCTTTTAAAATCCGGGGACAGTAAAGATACTAATAATTATAGACCTGTATCCGTGTTACCAGTTTTTAGCAAGGTTTTTGAAAAAGTAATGCTTAATCAAATGCTTCATCATTTTAACACCAACAGAATCTTACATGATCAACAGTATGGCTTCACCAAGGGACGTTGTACAACTGACGCCGGTGTAACCTTATTAAAGCACAAATTTACTGCATGGGAAGAGTCTCAAGATGCCATAGGAATTTTTTGTGACCTCTCCAAAGCGTTTGATTGCGTAAATCACGACACATTACTTTTGAAACTTGAGCATTACGGACTGGGTAAACTTGCACTTAGTTTGGTAAAATCTTATTTGAATGATAGACAACAACATGTTCAAATAAATGGTGTTAATTCACAGGGGTTAAAAGTAAAAATGGGGGTTCCACAAGGCTCAATATTGGGTCTTTTCCTCTTTCTAGTATATATAAATGATCTACCCTTTTTACTGAAAAACCAACCTCAAAATATGGTGTTATTTGCTGATGACACTTTCCTAATTTTTAAGATAAATCATGATTGTATCGATGATCAAGATTATATCGATGATAAAAATGCTTGGTTCAATGCTGGTCCTGCTCCACATGGACAGGGGCGCATAAATTGATAGCGTTAAATTGTATTGTTGGAGCTGCTGAAGATTGTACAACTAGATTTTGGGCCCGCCTATTTATCTTAAAAATTAGGAAAGTGTCATCAGCAAATAACACCATATTTTGAGGTTGGTTTTTCAGTAAAAAGGGTAGATCATTTATATATACTAGAAAGAGGAAAAGACCCAATATTGAGCCTTGTGGAACCCCCATTTTTACTTTTAACCCCTGTGAATTAACACCATTTATTTGAACATGTTGTTGTCTATCATTCAAATAAGATTTTACCAAACTAAGTGCAAGTTTACCCAGTCCGTAATGCTCAAGTTTCAAAAGTAATGTGTCGTGATTTACGCAATCAAACGCTTTGGAGAGGTCACAAAAAATTCCTATGGCATCTTGAGACTCTTCCCATGCAGTAAATTTGTGCTTTAATAAGGTTACACCGGCGTCAGTTGTACAACGTCCCTTGGTGAAGCCATACTGTTGATCATGTAAGATTCTGTTGGTGTTAAAATGATGAAGCATTTGATTAAGCATTACTTTTTCAAAAACCTTGCTAAAAACTGGTAACACGGATACAGGTCTATAATTATTAGTATCTTTACTGTCCCCGGATTTTAAAAGAGGTATGACTTTACTGTATTTCATTAAATCAGGGAAAACTCCTTGGTCTACACATAAATTAAAAATTAAAGCTAAGTAAGGGGCTATAGTCTCAAGTATGGATGTACAAACTTTGACAGACATTCCCCATAGATGTTCGGTTAGTTTGATCTTTATTTGCCGGAAAGTTTTAATAACAATCATAGGGTTAATGTGTTTAAATTTAAATTCAACCAGGCAGCCAGACACATTCGCCTTTAATAAACCAATTGAGAGTTCAGGTGAGGAAATAAGAGCCTCCGTTGTTTTTTGTGGTATATCGGTAAAGAATTTTACAAATTCATGAGCTACTTCCTGATTAGAGCTTTTAGGACCACATGCTGTATCTAATGTGTAGCTAGTGTTACGTATTTTCTTTCTGTTAGTCTCGTTATTTATAACTTTCCAAACTGTCTTTATTTTATTTTCTGATGTTTTGATCTTGTTGCTAATGTGCAGTGCTTTAGCAACCTTGCATGTATTTCTAAAAATGTTTGAATACTTAGCAACATACTTGTTAAAAGTTTCAGTGTTTATAAAAGGCTTAAGGCCATAAAGCTCAAATAATCTTTCCCTACTTTTTCTGATACCTCTAGTTGCCCAATCACTAAATATGAATTTAGGGCAAATACTTTTTGTCTTCTTTTCAAAAGTTTTATTGAATTCCGTGTGAACTATTGAAAAGAAACGATCATACAATTGATCTATATTAATATCATCAAGGCCCATAACGCTTAACTTGTTCTGTAGCAAAATATTATACCTATTTAATCTGCTAGAAGTTATAGGTCTAAATTTAATTTGAACTTTTTGCGATGGGGGTGTATTACACCTGAAGGTTACAGTTTGTCCACTATGGTCAGAGGGTAGACAATTTACTATTGCTTTATCTAAGTAATCACAATCGCAGAAAATATTATCTATACAAGTAGCAGAAGATGGAGTGACTCTAGTAGGTTCTGTAAAAGTGTTGGTCAAGTCAAATGACTTAAAAAGATTTAATAAGCGACTGCTATTTGCACATTCTTCTAAAATATTGATATTAAAATCACCACAAATAATTGTAGATTTATTACTGACTGCAAGTTTTGCCATCACATCTTCCATTATTGATTCAAACAAAGAAAAGTTTTGATAGTTTGGGGGTCTGTACACACACACAATTACATGCTTATCTAGCTCAACACAGGACAGTTCAACGCAATGTTCAACCGAGAGACCTACTATGTCATTACGTTGCTTATATTTAAAACAATTTCTTATTAATATTAGGGAACCTCCACGAAGCATAGTTTTACGGTTAAAGCAGCTACCCACCATATAGTTCTCATAATTGATAAGCATTTGGTAATCCTTAAGCCAATGTTCAGTAAAACATATAATGTCAAACTTACTATTTTCTAAAAACAATTCAATTTCTAATAATTTGGAAGAAATGCCTTGGATATTTTGGTGGAATAATTTCAAAGTGTTCTGCTGAGGCCCTTTTTTACTAACTAATTGAGTGCAAGAAGATACGTTGGTAGGATTAACAATATTGTTAATCGTACCTCCTGTTGTCTCATTTCCTAGTTTAAATTAATTTTTGGAGTGAGGCTGGAGACACCCGTACCATCCTCAGACAACAAGACCCTATCACTAATACTAATATACCCTAATTGAGAATTCTCCACGGTGACACATGGATCCTCCTCAGTACAATGTTTGTAAACATTTATAGCACTAGTGCTATATTCATTGAAAGTCACCTGTATATTAGTATTACTACTAATAGTCGCAGTGTTAATAATAGAACTAAACTTAGACATACTATTTATGTCTGTGTGAATATTATAAGCTAATAGCCGAGCTATTTTGTGTCTACATCTAATAGGTAGATACACCTTACCCCGTGTCGACTTCAGTTTACCAACAATAGTGTTGATATCCAGATATATAAGTCTGTCACTATAGTGACAGACTTAAAAATGTACATGGTTATTTAAACTATGTATATAATTATTTTTTCTATTACCCAAATTTTCAAAAAATGGAAAACCACACAATATTATTTTGTTACAATTTAACTTTAACAACTCTGAAACACAGTCAGTGATGTCTTCCTTTTTAATCTTAGAACTATTACCAACACATATAGTAATGGTGGTACTAGGATCACAAACGGTCTTTGTTACTGATGCCATAATCTGTTTGTAGGTTGATCCTGGCATGCAATAATTTTGGGTACAATAACTCAGGTTATAACTGATCAATTTCCCTAACCCTCTACCTATACTATCAGAGAACATAACTGAAAGATTAGAACCAAGACTATTAGGTGAGACCAAATTACCTAAGTCAGGTATTGTATCTTGGGTGGAAATACAGCCCTGAGTACCCACAGCTAGGGACGGGTCCTCCGTTGCCTCAAGCTGGAGGGCATCATTGCTAGATTCCCTCTGACAAGTACACTGAGTGTTGCTGAGAGTCAGCGAGTCCACTTTGTCTACCAATGCATTTGTAGCAAGAATATGCTCTTTAATTTGATTTTCCGAGCATTCATATTTATTACATAAAGATTTTAGTGACTTATTAAGAGCCTGTATTTCTGATTGTAAGCGCTGAGTGTCAATTTCATAAATATTTATACTATCTTCCAATTTAATCTGATAGTTATTTAATTTATTAACTAGAGAAACACGTTCTTTCCTTAATTGAATATTTTTGGAAAGGTGTTTTTGTTGTTTCTTGTATTTATTACATTTTTTAATTATTCTATTTAATCGTGCATATTTCTTAATTTTATTTTTACTAATTTTGTGGCTGTAGTTATGCTTTAGTAAGGAGTCCTCTGTAAGGTCTATTGTTATAATGGAATGAGGGTTGCAATTTGTATTAACTAATTCATTATACAAATGTTCAGTTTCCATAGCCTGAGTATGATCCTTTTCCTTTTTCAAATTTAAAAGTTTGACATTTGCATTCATCCTCTAAGTCCCTAATTTTACATAAAGCCTCCTCATACAAGTTGCTACAAGAGTTGAACCCATCCGTGACCGCCCTTAGTTGATCCCGTTCATTGACAACATTCAAGAATTCCTGATGAAGGTCTACTAGCTCCCGTTTTAAGCTCGAGTTTTTGCTATTTACGTTAATGACCTCCTCCTCACTGTCTTCTCTCTCTTGCAACAGCTGCTGGCATTGGAGTTTAGAGTCCTTAAGTTCTTGGAGGGCCGTTCTCAATTTTAGCTCCATATCTTGAGCAGTAGCCTTACGGGTCATCACAGGCATGGTTTCCGGATTGGTTACTGAAAATTGTAAATAAAGAAACGGTGAGAACTAATAGGATAGACCAATGAAGAGAATTTAGAGATAAAAAAGGGGAAAAACAGGGAAAAAGTTTGTGTTACTCAAAGAAATGAGGTAGGCTGCTATATTAGCTTGACAATAATTAAATTAGCTTACTGAATAATTATTTTTATTGCTTCAATGAGAATTTTACTTTCTTAAGATTTTACTTTTTCATGTGGGTAGATTGCCTGGACTAAAAACTTATGATTATTACAATATTACTTCAAGACGTTAATGAAATAACTATCACGAACTTAATATTTAACTAATATTGAAAAGATTGATAGCAAGTATAAATCGTTAAAGTTTTACTTTTTACGAAATGACAATTGTCAACAATGCAATCTAGAACCTTAGAAGGAAATTAGCAAAAGAACAAAAACTATACTAGAATTGGCGTGGACGTGTTGTAAAGTTACGATTATGGGACGATTGTGTGCTATTCTAAATATAAAAGTAAACAAATACTCCCCGTATAAATCCGTAGTCCGAACATCAGCTGTTGGTTTTAGGTTACCGCTAACGTCGTTTCGTCGCCGTACAACCGAATCCTTTATTAATTAACAGGAAAATATGTTTCATGGGTATTTACACATTTAAAATACGATATTACATATGATTACACCTTAATTTAACTTAATTACTATTTAATTTTAATTTTAAAATACGGAACAAAATTTTGACATGTCACTCGGGCAGTCTGCAATATGCAATACAAAGATATGCAACACCATCTTTGGGAAAATAAGTCCATTCATTCATTCGTTCCGTTTGTTATGAATGTGGATTCTGTTTTTGATTAAATAGATGACCCAATGCTAATGTGAGCACGTGCCAAGGGCTGAATGGTATGAGGGTGTATAAATATGTCATATCGCTAACGTTGCGCTTGCGCCTTAGGGTATCAGGGCAAACCCTGTTGTACTGAAAGTATTCTTGAACTAAATGAGACGAAATTTAAAACATGCATTAAACGCACACTATGTAAGCAAGCATATTACAAGTTGAGCAATTATATCGATGATAAAAATGCTTGGCTCAATGCTGGTCCTGCTCCACATGGACAGGGGCGCATAAATTGATAGCGTTAAATTGTATTGTTGGAGCTGCTGAAGATTGTACAACTATCTTTGCATTGTATAGAATCAATCTCTTTAGTATTATATAAATGCATAGCCCATATTGTGTGAGTACTATGTACTAGAAAGCTATCATTCACTGGAAACCTACGTCTTTTTTTGACTTGAATGTGCCCTGGCGGTTTGGAGTATGTCATGCTCACTCTATTGTCTCGCTGATGGTGGCGCATGTGTCGGATCATTTAGTTCCCTTCAAAATGGTTGAGTTGAATGGTGCTGATCCATGCGTCATGTCCGTGAACGGGCGCTGTCTGTTGTGACTGGTCATCTCTTGGTTGCCATGGCTTATTTGAATGAATTATTTTGAATTGTATTTTTTTTTTGTTTGTGTTTTTTTGCTGTGGACACTTTTACCGTGCACATCTTGCTACATTGTTCTCACATAATATACCATCTCAACGTGAATGATGTAACCAAGATTTTGTAACAATATTCTGATTTAAAAGAGTGTCCATGGAGTTTCTTGCCCATTCTTCTCCATAGAGATCTACGCTAGGGAATGGGCAACTACAGTACTTTCACAGTTTTTATGTCTTGTGACTGGGACTGTAGCTACATTTAATTTTCATCTTTGTTTCGACAATTCAAAAGTGCCTGTAACTGGCTTACTTGAAATAAATGCTTTGATTTTGATTTTGATTTATTCACGTTCACCAAACCACCACCACTCACCACCCATCAAAAACGATCCACCCATCAAGACGAATCAAACTCAACACGGTAGTGTCACTTAATTACGGATTTCCTATGACCATCTTCCTGCTCCATCATCAGACCCTGTTACCATCTAGCACCAAAGTACTCGTCAAGACGAATCAAACGAGCCCAAACTTGATGTGGTAATGTCGTTTTATTACGGAGATTCTATGTCCACCTTCCAGCTCCATCATCAGATCAGCTCCATGTTATCTCAATATTGCATTTTCCCGCGATATACATCAGCGTGCAAAATTTCAACTTTATTGGTAACCGGGAAGTGGATCAAACTTAACTTGCAAGATTTGATTACAGACAAACAAACATCGGGACAGGTAAAACTAAACAAAAGCTACCCGTGTGAACTTGGCACCCGACTTTTGAAAAATTCGTTTTTATTAAGGTTTTTCGACAGATTTCGGTTAGTAGTGGATTGTAGTGTAGCTATTTTCGTTTGTAGTAATGCCAAAAAAATTAAAAAAAAATAGTAAAAAAATGTCAGCCCCCGAAATTCGAAAAATCGTTTTTTTCCGGGTGACTCTCATAGATAAACGTTAGTAGTGGATTGTAGTGAAGCTATTTTCGTTTGTAGTAATGCCAAAAAAATAAAATAAAATAATAAAAAAATGTCAGCCCCCCAAATTCGAAAAATCGTTTATTTCCGGGTGATTCTCATAGATAAACGTTAGTAGTGGATTGTAGAGAAATTATTTTTCAATACACTTCCTCGAAAACTGGTCCATGACGCACTACGATTAGGTACAACATGCAATGTATTTCACACACGTGCGATTTTTTCCACTTTCCCGCACGTGTGCAGGAATGAAAATTGCCACAGATAACTATACCTATACTTAGTCCAAATTGGTTCAATGCCTATAGTCTGAGGTGAATGTTTTGTAGCAGCTCATACTTACGTGTCTAGGCATACGTATTAGAGGAGCGCACGCGGCCGTCTGCCACCGTGCGCCCGCGCGTACTAAGCAAGCCGACGACAAGAGAAAGGAATTTGGACTCGATCGGCCGCCGCATCATTGCGCTAGCGCTCGTAGGAGCTCGGCACATGCTACCGCCATTATTAATTTGTGTTAGTTATTAAGTTTGTCTATGTACCCTTATTATTATTATTTTTCTATTTCGAAATTGTATATAAGCTGCGCCTCAGAATAAATCATACAGATCGTTATTCGCCTTCTTATTTAAAACAACTACCATCCTTAAAGCATCGATTCATAAATTAGTGAACCCTATTCACTAAAGTTTTTTTTTAAATTTTTGCAAAGCACTACGCGTCTTTACGGCATAAATATTTTTTGAATTTGATGACAGACGCATCAAACACATGTGCTGGTGCCGTTATACAACAAAACAATAACATGCCCGACACCACTGGATTACACCGAGTTAGCAAGAAAACAAGACCAAGACAAAGAATTGAAAATGCTAGCAAACAAAGGAAAATACTTATTCAAAAAGATTTCCATTCCCAACTCAACTGCCCAAGTTACCTGTGAGATGTCATCAAGCACTGCCCGTCCATATCTGCCACCAGATTTTCGAAAAGATGCATACCAAGCGATTCACGACCTTAGTCACCCCGGCATAAGGGCGACAAGGAAGCTAGTCACTGCCCGCTACTTTTGGCCCTCCATGAATAGTGACGTAAATGAGTGGACTAGAACATGCGACGCATGTCAGCGTGCGAAGGTGCAACAACACACGAAGACACCCATTGCAAATTTCCAACAAGCAAACAAATTGGAGCATGTACATATGGATATTGTTGGCCCGTTACCTATTTCAGACGGCTATCGATATCTATTGACCATGATAGATAGGGCTACCAAATGGCCTGAAGCCTGCCCATTGGAAGACATAACCGCAGAAAAGGTTGCTAATGCATTTTATGATGGTTGGATCGCGAGATGCGGTTGCCCAGTAACCATAACCACCGACCAAGGGAGGCAATTTGAGTCTGACCTCTTTAATAAATTGATGCAACGCATGGGAATTCACCGCACCCGCACCACTGCTTACCACCCGCAGTGTAACGGCGTGATAGAACGATGGCACCGCACACTCAAGACATCACTCACCGCAAGGCTAAAATCAACAACATGGTCACGTGAGCTACCTACAGTGCTACTGGGACTGCGCGCTTCGGTAAAAGAAGATGTTGGTGCGAGTACAGCTGAATTGCTATATGGCCAAACGCTGCGATTACCCGGAGAATTCTATGAAGAATCCACAAAACATCGCGACACGATTTCCAACTTAATGAATAAGTTGAACGGAGCGTTAAAAAAGGCCCAGGCGCAACGGAAAACAAACCAATCACGAGCGACATTTATACACGACGACCTACATAAATGTTCGCATGTTTACCTACGCAATGACGCATCACGCAAGCCTCTGACGCCGACTTACAATGGCCCGTACGAAGTGATCAGTCGTAACGACAAGTACTTCACTATCCAGTTACGCAATAGATGCGCAAACATAACTGTTGACAGATTAAAGCCAGCTTTTCGGTTGAACACTGAGTCAGAAGCACCAGTCACAGATACGTACGCATATGTCACAAGATCAGGAAGGACATCGAAGCCCTGCGTGCGTTTCACTAGCGGGGGAATGATGTAGCAGCTCATACTTACGTGTCTAGGCATACGTATTAGAGGAGCACACGCGGCCGTCTGCCACCGTGCGCCCGCGCGTACTAAGCAAGCCGACGACAAGAGAAAGGAATTTGGACTCGATCGGCCGCCGCATCATTGCGCTAGCGCTCGTAGGAGCTCGGCACATGCTACCGCCATTATTAATTTGTGTTAGTTATTAAGTTTGTCTATGTACCCTTATTATTATTATTTTTCTATTTCGAAATTGTATATAAGCTGCGCCTCAGAATAAATCATACAGATCGTTATTCGCCTTCTTATTTAAAACAACTACCATCCTTAAAGCATCGATTCATAAATTAGTGAACCCTATTCACTAAAGTTTTTTTTTAAATTTTTGCAAAGCACTACGCGTCTTTACGGCATAAATATTTTTTGAATATTCAAATTGTGTTTATAAATAGAATATCATAGATAAACATGATTATTTAAAACTAATAGTTACTTTTATACACAAATTAACATTTATTTGTGTTCTGAATTCAAAAATATAAAATAAATCTATTTTTTATATTAGGCTGTCTAGCGGCTTCATACCATTGCCTCTCTTTCAACCTGGCGAGACCAAAGCGCGAAAACAAAAGAAAATTTAAATCATAGTTTCATAGTTCGTGACAAAAAAAATATTCGTTATTTTATTTTATTTCTTCAAAAGTGTATTGAAAAACGTCGTTTGATACACGTGGACATTTGTTATTGCAATTCTCGGCTCAAAAACACCCTCGCCTACGGCTCGGGAGTTATAATTCCACCTCGATTGCAATAACAAACTTTCTCCACTTGTATCAAAATGTACTATTCGTTTGTAGTAATGCCAAAAAAATAAAAAAATAGTAAAAAAATGTCATCCCCGAAATTCAAAAAAACGTTTTTTTCCGCCTATTCCTCAAAGATAAACGTTACTAATGGATTGTAGTAACGCTATTTTCGTTTCAAGTGATGCAAAAAAAACCAAATCGATAGTAGTAAAGACACAAGTCGATTAGAAGACTCTTGATCTGAGTCGAACTTATTTCTGAGTGATATTTACTAAATAAAGTTTGAAGATGAACACGATTACTACAAACGTTCGAATTGACTAAGGAGTGTTCGTAGAGGTTTGTAGTGGAAAAACTTTCGTTTGTAGTAATGATCTTAATCGACTAGAAGCTCTTGAGTTGAGTAAAACTTTTTCGTAGCGATATTTACTGCATAAAATCTGTTTGAAGATGAACACGATTACTACAAACGTTCGAATTCACTGAGAAGTATTTGTGTAGGTATGTAGTGGAAAAACTTTCGTTTGAGGTAAAGTCACAAGTGGATTAGAAGCTCTTGAGTTGAGTAAAACTTTTTCATAGCGATATTTACTGGATAAAATCTGTTTAAAGTTGATCACGATTACTACAAACGTTCAAATTGACAGCGGAGTGTTCATTTAGGTTTTTAGTGGAAAAAATTTCGTTTGTAGTAAAGATACAAGTCGACTAGAAGCCCTTAAGTCAAGTCAAACTTGTTTCGTTGCGATATTTACTGGATGAAGTCTGTTTGAAGATGAATACGAATACTACAAACGTAAAAATTTACTGAGAAGTGTTTGTAGAGGTTTATAGTGGAAAAAAATTCATGTGTATTAATGATAAAAATCGATTATAAGCTCTTGAGTTCAGTCAAACTTGTTTCGTTGCGAAATTTACTGGATAAAATCTGTTTGAAGTTGATCACGATTACTACAAACGTTTGAATTGCCAGAGGAGTGTTAGTAGAGGTTTGTAGTGGAAAAAATTTCGTTTGTAGTAATTATAAAAATCGACTAGAAGCTCTTGAGTTGCGTCAAACTTGTTGTTGAATATAAAAAGTGTGATTGTCTTTGTCTTTTTTCTCTATGTCATTTTTTTTTTTTGCTCTGTAAAAATGTCATGCTAATACTATGTGCTAATACACCAGATTATTTTAAAATATATTTCTTTTAATCCTCGAAACCTAAGCCAGCATCTCTCAATCAGTAACATTGGTCCTTCGAGCATAAACTGAGGACTCGAGGACTGAGGAATAATCTTTTTCGCAAAATGTTGACACGATCAAAAGCTCGCAGAAAAATGTCGTCACCTTCAGGCTCACAAAAGGAAGATCAGCAAAACCTTCCATCGAGCAAGTCATCGAAAGCGGTCAGTTCCAAAATGTCCGTTATTTCATTAGAGGCGCGCAAAAAACAACTCGAATTTGAAGCGGCCGAGGAGAAATCACGATTGCTGATCGCCACAGAGGAAGCGAAAATGCAAGCTCAGCTGCAGGAGGTAAAAATGCAATTCCAAATAGACCTCGTGAACAAAAAACTGAGTGTAAGCCTAGCAGAATTGGAAGAACAACAAGAACTACGTTCCCGAGCGGGTTCCAGTGTTTCATACGCATCCGCAGCAGTAAGAACGGAAGATTGGGTGGCGCACCAGAATGTAACCCTTCGTCGTACGACCGCGACACAAAATGCGCGCTACTCAGACCCTACTGCACAAGATGAACGCTACCTAGCTCCTACCGCGGCACAAGATGACCATTGCCCGGCACCCGCTGCTCAAAACATGTGTTGTTCAAGCCCTGCCCTACATGACCGACCCTCGTCAGCACCAGTTGCTCAAGATAAAGCAATACTCAAGCTAGCTGACGCGATACACGATCTTGCTCTAGGTTGTACCCATAGCTGTAAGCAGATGACCGCCACAGACAGACTAATGAGTCGCATTGCGACACCTAAGGAGCTGCCTTTTTTCAAGGGAGACCCGATGGAGTGGGTTAACTTCAGGAATTCCTACGATGAGTCGACCAAGATTTGCCAATTTTCGAATGCAGAAAACGTTTGTCGCCTACGAAAATGTCTTACAGGCGAAGCTAGAGAATGCGTTTCTGCGCTCCTGATGGGTGATGTGTCGGCTGAAAATATCATGAAAACTTTGGAATTACGATTTGGTCGACCTGAAATTATCATAACAAAAATCGTAAGTCAATTGAAAAAACTTCCGTCACTGTCACTGTCATATCATAATGACATAGTTTCTTTTTCTATAAAAATTAAAAACTGCGTAGTTGCCACGAAGGCTATAAAACAAGATGATTATCTAAGGAGTCCCGAGCTGACTACTGCCATTTTATCGAAATTACCATGCAGTTTGATTACCCGATGGGCTGACTATGCCCACGAAAATCGAGAAAAAAGTTCGAATATGACTCGACTTGAACAGTTATCGGAATTTTTGGAAGTTGAAGCGCAAAAGATTTCAAATGTCGGCGTATCGTTACTACAGGCGTCTATAAAGAAATTTGATGGTCCTGTTACTCATTCCAACCTTCAGCGGCCTCACGCTGTACTAGCACAGACGAAAGAAGCTTCAAAGTGCCGTTTTTGTCACAAGCACTCCGATCACATAGTTATTGATTGCCCTAAGTTCAAGCGCGCCCTCCGGAAGGAACGATGGTCATTTGTGCGCAGCAACCGGCTATGTCCAAAATGTCTTGTTAGCGACCATGACAAGAACACCTGTGAAGCTCCATTATGTAGCATTGATGACTGCGGATTGCCGCACCACCAGATTTTGCATTGGCCAACAGCTAAGGCAATAGAAAAGCCTGTCAACGCTAATATTACTGAAAGTCCTGACGATTGTGTAGCGAACATATCAGCTGTGTCAAACTCTCCTACACCTTCTCACGTGTTACTCAAATATGTTCGCATCCGGATCCATGGCCCAAATGGTGACGTTGTTACTGATGCTCTTCTCGATGACGGTTCCACCATCACGATGATAGATGAAAAAGTGGCCAGCCAAGTAGGATTAACCGGTCACACTGAAAGCTTACATGTGCGAGGCGCTTGGGACAACAGTGTTTTGATTTGTAAAGCTGAACTACTAGAATTTGAGATATCAAGCGAAAATACTGATCGCTATAGAATTGTCGCACGCACAGTTAAAGGGATTAATCTTCCGAGTCAATACACAGAACTTGGACGCTATGAGCACCTGTCAGGTATCAAAGAAAATCTTTGTTTTGATTCCATGAAGCCATCAATGATTATCGGGCAAGATAATTACCATCTCTTAGCCCATTAGAGATAATTGAGGGTGATCCTAATGCCACTCGAACCGTTCTTGGCTGGTCTGTACACGGCAAAATAATAAACAGACACCGACCACATGGACTGACTGATGCTTGTACGCTGTTTTTATCACATCACGACAGTGAAAACGGACGCAGCCTAGATGAGCTCAATGATCTTGTAAGGCGTTCGTATGCTCTCGATGCACTTGGCGTCAGTGTCAAGCCACGACAATGTTCAGAGGACGTTAAAGCTTTAGAGATTCTTGACAAGACTTCTAAACAAGTTGGCGACCATTGGGAGGTCGGACTGCCCTGGAAGGATGAGACCGTTAAAATGAAAGACTCATATCCCACAGCGTTTAGTCGTCTTCAAGGCGTAGAGAAAAAGATGCGCATGAACATAGAATTTCAAGCTAGATACAGAGAGAGGGTACAGCATCTGTTTGAAAATAATTATGCACACCCCTGTTCAGAACCCGATGTGACATCTGATCGACTGTGGTATTTACCTCATTTTGGAGTTGATAATCCAAACAAGAAGAAATTGCGTCTTGTATTTGACGCCGCTGCAAAGTCACAATGTTATTCACTGAATGATTACCTACTTCAAGGCCCAGATTTGCTCATTTCGCTGTTTGGTGTGCTATTAAGATTCAGAGAGCACCAAGTCGCGATCACTGGCGACATCAAAGATATGTTTTTAAGGGTCCAAATTAGAAAAGAGGATCAAGATGCTTTGCGTTTTCTCTGGAAGGACGACATCAATAGTACAAAGCCACCTACGAAGTTCGCTATGAACTCCCTTATCTTTGGCGCATGCTGCTCTCCTTTTGTGGCACAATATGTGAAAAATAAAAACGCCACGCTGTATGAAAAGAAGATGCCCCGTGCTGTCAGAAGCATTGTGCAAAATCATTATGTAGATGATCTGATGGATAGCATTGAGACTGAGAGTGCAGCTGTACAGCTTGTTAATGATGTCAGGAATATTCACAAAATGGGAGGCTTTGAAATCAGGAACTGGACCAGTAACAGTAAGAAAGTACTCAAAAGCTTACCAGAGAGTGATCTCGGCCCTAGCGCCGTTAAGTTTAATATTGAGGAAACAAGCGAGGGCGAGAGAACGCTAGGATTGTACTGGTTTCCAGTTGACGATGTGCTTGGTTTTGATGTTTCCATGAAGCGGATTAGTGAAGAAATCCTCAAATGTTTACAAAGACCCACTAAACGAGAAATGTTACGAGTAGTCATGTCCGTTTTCGATGTTCAAGGCTTTCTTGCTCCGTTAACGATAAAGTCTCGAATACTGTTACAAGATACATGGAGAAGCGGCATTTCATGGGACGAACATGTCAAGGACAAAGAGTTCACAAAGTGGCGCAAATGGCTAGAGTGTTTTGATAAGGTCAAGTCACTACGCATACCGCGATGGTATTTGAATGAAAAGTCATTAGCCACACAAAATGTTATTTTAGCACGTGAGCTACACATGTTCTGCGACGCTTCACCGCAAGCCTATGCTGCTGTAGCCTACTGGCGAATCGTTCACGAAGAAAGTACGACTATAGCCCTCATAGCCAGTAAGAGTAGAGTAGCCCCACTAAGACCTGTATCAGTGCCACGCCTAGAGCTTCAAGGAGCAGTATTGGCCTGCAGATTAGCGGCTACTATCGAGCAGGAGCACACAATAAAGCCCGACAGACGCTATTTTTGGACTGATTCGTCTACGGTCCTGCTATGGATCATGAGCGATGCACGAGATTATAAACCTTTCGTCGCTAATCGATTAGGTGAAATAGACGAGCTGACCAAACCTGATGAGTGGAGATATGTTCCGACGTCTGCGAATGTAGCGGACTATGCCACCAAAGAAAATGTGGATGAACTTACCTACGCACATCCATGGTTTCACGGTCCTTTTTTTTTTTTTTTTTTTTTTTTTTTTTTTCGGATGGGAAATCATCAAATAACCCCTCCCGCTCTGGGCGGAGCAGGAGGGAGTGTCAGACTTTTACTGACTAAAACCCATCCATGTTCCTTCATCGCCCTTTGTGTTCCGGGGCCACGGTATCTCTTTCGAATAGTCCCGCAACCCCGGCAGGCTTCGGTCCTTACGGACCCCTTCCCTTTTGCTGACTCTCTTTGAGGCGCGCGTGGAACACGAACGCGCCGTCGACACGGCCTGTCGTCATGAGACGGACGGACGGCGAGCTAGCCCATAGCCCACCGTCCACAGGCCCGCGCCTACGGTGGCCGGGGGCCACGTGGTGGTGGCCCCCGACGCCCGGGGCGTCTCCCGCGGCGGCCGGGACGTTGAGAGGTTCTCTCCCTCTCACGTTCCGCCACCTCCTTCTCTAGCATTACTGCTTCGCAGAAGGAGGTGACGGCGTCCCACTCCGTCTCGCTCCGGACCATGGCTTGCACCAGGGCCGGACGCGAGAGGTCGCCGCCGCCGATCGCCGCTTCGAGGACACGGCGGTGCTCCGCCCACGCGGGGCACACCTCCACCGTGTGTTCCACCGTGTCCTCCGGTCGATCCTCACAATGGAAGCACCCGGGCGTTTCCTCCCGCCCGATTCGGTGCAGGAACCTCCCGAACACTCCGTGTCCGGTGAGGACCTGCGTCAGGCGGAAGGTGAGGACGCCGTGGCGTCTCTCAAGCCACTCCTCAAAGAGGGGACTTATCGCCACTATCGTGGCGTGCCCTGCACGGGGTTGCGACAGTCGCTCTCTCCATGTCGCCATGAGATCCCGCCGGAAGTCTGTCCGCTGAGCGACAATTTGTCGCTGCAGCGGAGTTTCCCCCCGGCGTAGCGCCTCCGCGCGCCATTCATGTAGGCGCGCGAGGACAATCGCCTCTAGATCCCATGGCGGCAATCCGGCAAGGAGGCTCGCCGCCTCGCGGGAGATCGTACGGTACCCCCGGGCCAGCCTTACGGCTACTACCTTTTGGGGCGCGTTCAAATAGTGGGCGGCTCGCAGCCTCAATGAACGCGCCCACACCGGGGCCCCGTAAAGGGCCATTGACCGCACGACTCCCGCGTAGAGCCTCCGGCAGGAGGCGTTCGGCCCCCCCAGATTGGGCAGGAGCCGCCTGAAGGCAGCCCCAGTCCGTTCCAGTTTGGGGGCCAAACGTCGGAAATGTTCTACGAAGTTCCACCGGCTGTCAAGGACAAGTCCCAAGTACTTTAACGTCGACTCAACACCGATGGATACCCCTCCTACCGTCAGTGAGGATCCCGGAGGTGGCGCATTCCGAGGCCCATGAAAGCACATGGCCTCGGACTTGTGCAGTGCCACCTCGAGACCCAGTTGCCGGATCCTCGCAACGACTGTCGCAACCCCGCGTGTCATCGCTTCGGCCGCCGCCTCGTGCGACCTCCCCTGTGCCAGCACCAGCGTGTCGTCAGCGTAGCACACTACGCTGACACCGCTAGGGAGGTCGGCGCGCAGCACCCAGTCGTACCCGATGTTCCACAAGGGCGGCCCTAGGACCGATCCCTGCGGAACACCGCACGACATCTCTCGCCGGTTCCATTCTCCGCTGCGACCGGGGTAGATGACGGCTCTGTCCGTCAGATAGTCCCCGACCACTCGACGGAGGTAGGTTGGCACCCGGTGATACCGGAGTGCCTCCCTAATGCAGCTCCAGGGCATGGAGTTAAAGGCGTTGGCGATGTCGAGAGACACCGCCAAGACAACCCCCCCCCTGGACACCGCATCCCCCGTCGTGAGGGCTCTCACGCGCATGATGGCGTCCACCGTAGAGCGCCCCTTGCGGAAACCATACTGGTGTTCCGCAAGGTCCGGCCCAGTCCCCGCAAGGTGCTCGGCGAGGCGGTTTGCAATGACTCTTTCAAAGAGCTTGCCCACCTCGTCGAGCAGCACCACGGGCCGGTATGCGGACGGAGAGTCCGCAGGGCGCCCCGGCTTCCGGATGAGGACCAGCTTCCCCGTCTTCCAACGAAGCGGGAACTGGCCTCTCTCCATGCATGCGCTTAGGAGCCCCTCCAGTCGGGGCCCAAGAGCCTCTGAGGCCAGGACCCAGGCTTTGCCAGGCAAGCCGTCGGGTCCCGGGGCGGTATTTTTGGCACTGAGCCTGCGTACCGCCACTCTCAGGTCTACCCCAGTCACTTCCGGAGCGTTGTCGTCGTCGTCCTGTTGGTCCGCTTCCAGCATCGCAGGCGGCGGAGCCATAGGCGGGGGTGGGTGTTCCCCTCGCGAAGGGAACAGAGTGCTCACCACGTCCTCCACGAGCTCAGGCCGGAGACTCTGCGTCAGTGGGGGGGCCCAGGGGCGGAGTTTGTCCCGCACCAACTTGTAAGGGCGCCCCCACGGATCTCTGTCGAGAGTCCCCAGCAACTCCTCGCGGGCCTGATCCCTGGCCCGCAGGACCGCTTCGCGGAGGGCGGTCTTCGCCGCTCTGTACCCCTCATAAAGCTCCGCCTCAATGGCTGCCGCATCCGGTGGGCGGATGCGGAGCCTGCGATGCCTGGCGTACAGGTGTCGCGCAGCCACGCACGCCTCGCGCAGAGATGTCAACTCACGCGACCACCAGTACACCTGACGCCGGGCGCATCTTGGCCGAACACGGGGCATTGCCACGTCGCATATGTCAGACATGGCCTCCTGGAACCACCCTGCCTCATTATTGATGTCGGCAGGCCTGTCCGGTGATGTCACCCAGGCCTGCACGATCGAGGCTTCCAGGAGGAGCTCCCGGTCCAGCTGTTTCAGCGCCCAGCGCGGACCACTCGGGGCCTGTTGGACCGGCGCGCTTGGGGTCTGGGTGGAGACGTCGAACCGGATGTACCGGTGGTCAGAATAGGTCTCCACCCCCTCCATAACACGCCAGTCAATGACACGCGGTGACAGAGCGGGGCTAGCGAACGAAATGTCCACCACCGACTCGCCCCGCATCCGCACACACGTGGGGACAGAACCCCGATTTAGGACGACCAGGCCCTTCTCCAGGGCCCAGTCTTCCACCATCCTTCCCCGCACGTCTGTGCAACGAGAACCCCAAGCCAAGTTCTTGGCATTGAAGTCCCCGAGGACAAGCACGGGGAGGGAATGGTTTCCGACGACAACATTCAACTCTTCGAGAGAGTTGTGGAACTCGGCGAGAGTTCGGCTCGGGGAGAAGTAGACACCGACCACTACGATCTCCCCGAACCGGGCTGCTACGCACCCCCGACCCCTCCTGACACCTTCAAGGGTCGGGGTACCGGCGGCGGCCGACGACACTATGGTCACTGAGCCGCTAAGGTCCGCCACCCAGTCTTCCCTGGGGAGGACAAAATACGGCTCAGCGACCACAGCAATGTTAATCAACCACTGCGCCATGCTCTGGAGCAACAGATCCTGAGCACAGGCGCAGTGGTTGATGTTCGCTTGGAGGAAGCGTATTGGCGCCGTTATTGGCACTCCATTACCGCTTCCTCCCTAGCCCCCTGCGAGGGCCCCTCTGTGGCGGCGACAGTGGCAGCGGCGGCGGCAGTTGCGGCTGCGGCGGTGGCGACGGTGGTGGTGGTGGCGGCGGAGGGCCTTCCCTTGCCTCTGGTGGCCCTGGTGGGCGGAGCGCAGGCCTTGCTCCCAGCCCGGTGGTCGGCCGGCTTGCCGGCTGCCGCACATGCACCGCAGTGCGGCGTGGCGCAGCAAGCTGCGGACACATGGCCGGGCTGACTGCAGCGGAAACAGAGTCCGCTGCGGTCAACCTCCGAGGCGCACTGTACTGACACGTGGTGTCCCACGTGGCAGCGATAGCACCTCAGAGGTCTGGGCTCCAGCAGCTTTACCTGCGCTGACACCCAGCCCACCAGTAGCCTTCGGCCCTCCACAATTGTTTTGGCCGCCGTCACGGGGCAGCATACCGTAACGGTATGCATACCCGTGGAGTCCGGGCGAAGGGCGCCTGCCCTGACCTGATCGGCAGGGCACCCTCCGGACCTGGTGACGGCGGCCACCACCTCCTCCTCGGTAACCGAGTCGTCCAGACCCAGGATGCGCAGGTCTGCGCATCTGACGGGCCTAGACACTCGGGCCTCGTCCGCGTTTAGGGACGCTCTGAGCTTTTCAGCCAGAGCGTCGGCGGACGAGCCGCTGGTTTCGCCGGGGATCTCCAGCAATCGAGCCCCTGTCGCGGTGACTTTAAGCCGGAGGCCCCCGGTGATCCCAAGCTCACCGAGGTTCACCGCCTCTTTCGCTTTCGCCAGAAGGTCGCGGTAAGACACGCCCCTCTTTTCCGCGTCCGGCTGTAGCGTGATCACTACAGCTGCGGTCTTCGGGGCGCGGAGCCTAGCCGCGATCTTTTGCGCCCTGTGCTGGCGCTGCCGCTCCGCATTACGGGCCTTTTTGGCCGCCTTCCGCCCCTTCTGTTTCTCCCCGACTACCTGCCATCCGGCTTCAGCCGAAGGAGGTGTAGGGGCCTGGGGGGGTGGTGGCGGCGGCGGCTGCTGGCGTGCCATAGGTACTGGCCCACTTGCCGCTGGCCCATTCGCCACTGGCGCTGGCGCCGGCACAGTCACTGCCTGTGCGGCCGCCTTGCCCTTCCTCCTCCGGGGCGCCTTTTTAGTCGGCGCCGGTTTCGCCGGAGCCGACTTCCCAGGGGGGGGTGCCACAGCTCTGCCGGAGGATTGGCTCGACGGCCCGGGTGTGGCAGCCGCAGCAGCCGCGTATGACGCCGTGCTCGGCATCGTGCTCGGGCCCGCGGCTGCCTTGTTTGCACCCAGAGGGGGGCGCAGGACAATTCCCTCCAGGACGGAGAACCGCGCCTGGAAGGACGCCAGCTCTTGCCGAACCAGGTTCAGGACCTGTCTCTCCACCGGCACGGGCTCGGCTTGTCGCTGCTGCTGCTGGTGACGGCCCCCATTTGGAGGCGCAGCGCGGGTGCCGGCCTCGCGCAGACTGGCCAGGTCTGCGTGGAGCTTGGCATTCTCCTTTTGGAGAACCTCCATGGCGGCCGTTAGGCGGGCCAGCTCCACGCGCAGTTTGGCCACCTCCTCTCCACCTATCGGAGGAGGAGGAGGGGTAGGCCCCGCAAAGTTGGCCACTGCTGCCGCCATGATGGCGGCGGAAGCCCCGGGTATGGCCTTGAGTTTTGAAGATGTTTTCACCTTCAAGGCCACGCCCCTTATCGCGGCTTCCACCGCCTTTGTGAACCTGGCCTTACGCTCCGCCTCGGAGCCGCCAGTTTCACCCGCCTCGTCGCCAGGCCCGGGAACAGTAGAGCCCGGGGGGCGCACTTCCTCGGCCGGTCTCGCCAACCTCTCGGAGGCAACAGGCCCACCCCTCTTGCCTCGGATCCCACCGCGCTTGCTAGTGGGGATCTTGCGGGCCGAGGCCATCTCTCCCTCGGATGACGAGACTTGGTCGCCATCCTTTCTAGACCGCTTGCGGAAGAACTTGGTGTTCTCCGCGAGCGTCCCAACCGTCACGCGCCGGGAGCTCTCTGAGCCTCCCGCGCTCACGTCGCTGGATGCAGCGTCGGACTCCGACTCCGCATCTCTCCTCTCCTCTCCTTTGCCGTTGCCGGCGGTTTTGGGTTTTTCTGAATTTTCCATATTGTTCCCACGAGTATGGGGGATTTAAAAGTCCATCTGGGCAGAGACCCCTTTACCCTAGATAAGCAGATTTAAGTATTTGTTACTCGCCATGGGGGTCTGCAGGTACCCTGGCGAGGAGTGCACTAGCGACTGATTTGTTCTATAGAACACCCGTCAGCCATACATCCCCTCGCGGTGCGTCGCCACTTGGGATTCGGGGTAACTTTTTATAGAGGTTTTCTACCTCGCGGTCCGGGCGGTTAAGCCAAGACCCTCGGTCCCCTATCGAAACCGCGAGACGTGATCCACAGCGCTTCGATAGCCAGATTACGAGAATGACGGTGACAGAGGAGGACGGATCCTTCTCTGTCTGCTCGGAGGCAGGGTGAGTGCACACCGAGCCCGCCCTCATTCCTCTGCTGTGCCCTCTGCTTAACAGAGGGTCACGCAGAACAACGCTCCGTTGGTCCAGAATGGACCCTACCCTTGTCAGATTCATTAGCCGCGGCGGTCACATTCCCCGGGGGATAAAAGGAAACTCTCATTTCCCCTCATTCCCCGGAGAAGGATACCGCCACGTCCAGGGTGCACCGGCCCAGCAGCTGCTCTTCCCTCCAGACGTATCGAGAGGGACCAGCAGCCGCCAGACACACGTGGAGGACTTCTGACATCGCACCCCATGGTTTCACGGTCCTGAGTTCTTGAGACTTGAGACAGCTCAATGGCCTGAAAATAAATTCACGAAGGCATACGATGACGATGTTGAGCTAAAGAAAGCAACTTTGACCGTTATTACTCCGTTACAGGATCTTTCCATTCCTGATGCCAAAAGGTTTTCCTCATGGATGCGCTTACTTCGCACTACAGCCACGCTATTGGCTGCTTTAGAAAAATGGAAAGGGAGAGACGTAACAGTCAACGCTATACAAATGGATAAGGCGGAAATATTGATACTGAGGCACGCGCAAAAGGAATCTTTTCCTGAAGAGCTGAGTTGCTTAAATGATCAAAAACCTTTACCAATTTTACGTGTTCAAGGCCGGATTGACGCTGCAGAAAGTGTTACTTTAGAGTACAAGAGGCCTGCCATACTTGACGGACGCAATTATGTCTCCAAGCTTATAATAATGCACTATCATGTTCGAGCTGCGCATGCTAATAATGAGACAGTTATAAATGAACTAAGACAAAGATTTTGGATCGTTCACCTACGACCTTCAGTGCGAAATGTAGCATCGAAATGCCTTGTCTGTCGTATAAGGAAAGCGACACCTGTAGCACCGAGACAAGGAAACTTACCTGCTGGTAGAGTCGCGCACCACTGTAGACCATTTTCTCACTGCGGTCTTGACCTTTTTGGACCAATAGAAGTTACAGTTGGACGAAGACGTGAGAAAAGGTACGGCGTAATTTTTACATGTATGACAGTAAGGGCCATACATCTAGAAGTTGTGCATTTACTATCTACTGATAGTTTATTAATGGCTCTACGACGAATGGCATCGCGACGAGGTTGGCCTAGCGACTTATATTCCGATAACGGAACTAATTTACGCGGAGCCGACGCTGAGCTTCAGAAGCTACAGAATGAGGCCGCCAACGAAAGAGTAAGGTGGCACTTTAATCCACCTCTAAGCCCACATATGGGAGGTGCTTGGGAGAGGTTGATACGAAGCGTGAAGTCAACTCTGAAAGTCATCCTGAAAGAAAGAGCACCACGAGACGAAACGCTTTTGACATTACTTTGCGAAGTTGAAGCAATAGTTAACAGCCGTCCTCTGACACACGTGTCCGTCAGCTCCACAGACGATGTAGCCCTGACACCATTCCATTTTTTATTGGGAACTTCATCCAACCTTCCCATTGATGCAACTGAGAAAACAGACTTATGTTAACGAAAACAGTGGCGTGTGGCTCAAAGGCTCGCTGACATGTTTTGGTCGAGATGGCTCAAAGAAGTTTTACCGTCTCTACTGCCACGAACTATGAGGTCGACTAGCGACGAAGATCAACTTAAGGTTGGAGATGTAGTCTTAGTGATCGACCCGACTTCTGAGAGGAGCTACTGGCCTCGCGGTGTTATAGAAGCCGTGTACCCTGGCGCCGATGGCCGGGTGCGGGTCGTCGATGTGCGGACCTCGCGCGGCACGCTGCGCCGCCGCTCTGCTCTGCGTCTGGTGCGCCTGCCCTCACACCCGAGGGGGGAAGAGTGTTGAATATAAAAAGTGTGATTGTCGGGCTTTATTGTGTGCTCCTGCTCGATAGTAGCCGCTAATCTGCAGGCCAATACTGCTCCTTGAAGCTCTAGGCGTGGCACTGATACATGTCTTAGTGGGGCTACTCTACTCTTACTGGCTATGAGGGCTATAGTCGTACTTTCTTCGTGAACGATTCGCCAGTAGGCTACAGCGGCATAGGCCGCTTCTCCATGTATCTTGTAACAGTATTCGAGACTTTATCGTTAACGGAGCAAGAAAGCCTTGAACATCGAAAACGGACATGACTACTCGTAACATTTCTGGTTTAGTGGGTCTTTGTAAACATTTGAGGATTTCTTCACTAATCCGCTTCATGGAAACATCAAAACCAAGCACATCGTCAACTGGAAACCAGTACAATCCTAGCGTTCTCTCGCTTTCTTTCAGGATGACTTTCAGAGTTGACTTCACGCTTCGTATCAACCTCTCCCAAGCACCTCCCATATGTGGGCTTAGAGGTGGATTAAAGTGCCACCTTACTCTTTCGTTGGCGGCCTCATTCTGTAGCTTCTGAAGCTCAGCGTCGGCTCCGCGTAAATTAGTTCCGTTATCGGAATATAAGTCGCTAGGCCAACCTCGTCGCGATGCCATTCGTCGTAGAGCCATTAATAAACTATCAGTAGATAGTAAATGCACAACTTCTAGATGTATGGCCCTTACTGTCATACATGTAAAAATTACGCCGTACCTTTTCTCACGTCTTCGTCCAACTGTAACTTCTATTGGTCCAAAAAGGTCAAGACCGCAGTGAGAAAATGGTCTACAGTGGTGCGCGACTCCACCAGAATGTAACCCTTCGTCGTACGACCGCGACACAAAATGCGCGCTACTCAGACCCTACTGCACATGATGAACGCTACCTAGCTCCTACCGCGGCACAAGATGACCATTGCCCGGCACCCGCTGCTCAAAACATGTGTTGTTCAAGCCCTGCCCTACATGACCGACCCTCGTCAGCACCAGTTGCTCAAGATAAAGCAATACTCAAGCTAGCTGACGCGATACACGATCTTGCTCTAGGTTGTACCCATAGCTGTAAGCAGATGACCGCCACAGACAGACTAATGAGTCGCATTGCGACACCTAAGGAGCTGCCTTTTTTCAAGGGAGACCCGATGGAGTGGGTTAACTTCAGGAATTCCTACGATGAGTCGACCAAGATTTGCCAATTTTCGAATGCAGAAAACGTTTGTCGCCTACGAAAATGTCTAACAGGCGAAGCTAGAGAATGCGTTTCTGCGCTCCTGATGGGTGATGTGTCGGCTGAAAATATCATGACAACTTTGGAATTACGATTTGGTCGACCTGAAATTATCATAACAAAAATCGTAAGTCAATTGAAAAAACTTCCGTCACTGTCACTGTCATATCATAATGACATAGTTTCTTTTTCTATAAAAATTAAAAACTGCGTAGTTGCCACGAAGGCTATAAAACAAGATGATTATCTAAGGAGTCCCGAGCTGACTACTGCCATTTTATCGAAATTACCATGCAGTTTGATTACCCGATGGGCTGACTATGCCCACGAAAATCGAGAAAAAAGTTCGAATATGACTCGACTTGAACAGTTATCGGAATTTTTGGAAGTCGAAGCGCAAAAGATTTCAAATGTCGGCGTATCGTTACTACAGGCGTCTATAAAGAAATTTGATGGTCCTGTTACTCATTCCAACCTTCAGCGGCCTCACGCTGTACTAGCACAGACGAAAGAAGCTTCAAAGTGCCGTTTTTGTCACAAGCACTCCGATCACATAGTTATTGATTGCCCTAAGTTCAAGCGCGCCCTCCGGAAGGAACGATGGTCATTTGTGCGCAGCAACCGGCTATGTCCAAAATGTCTTGTTAGCGACCATGACAAGAACACCTGTGAAGCTCCATTATGTAGCATTGATGACTGCGGATTGCCGCACCACCAGATTTTGCATTGGCCAACAGCTAAGGCAATAGAAAAGCCTGTCAACGCTAATATTACTGAAAGTCCTGACGATTGTGTAGCGAACATATCAGCTGTGTCAAACTCTCTTACACCTTCACACGTGTTACTCAAATATGTTCGCATCCGGATCCATGGCCCAAATGGTGACGTTGTTACTGATGCTCTTCTCGATGACGGTTCCACCATCACGATGATAGATGAAAAAGTGGCCAGCCAAGTAGGATTAACCGGTCACACTGAAAGCTTACATGTGCGAGGCGCTTGGGACAACAGTGTTTTGATTTGTAAAGCTGAACTACTAGAATTTGAGATATCAAGCGAAAATACTGATCGCTATAGAATTGTCGCACGCACAGTTAAAGGGATTAATCTTCCGAGTCAATACACAGAACTTGGACGCTATGAGCACCTGTCAGGTATCAAAGAAAATCTTTGTTCTGATTCCATGAAGCCATCAATGATTATCGGGCAAGATAATTACCATCTCTTAGCCCCATTAGAGATAATTGAGGGTGATCCTAATGCCACTCGAACCGTTCTTGGCTGGTCTGTACACGGCAAAATAATAAACAGACGCCGACCACATGGACTGACTGATGCTTGTACGCTGTTTTTATCACATCACGACAGTGAAAACGGACGCAGCCTAGATGAGCTCAATGATCTTGTAAGGCGTTCGTATGCTCTCGATGCACTTGGCGTCAGTGTCAAGCCACGACAATGTTCAGAGGACGTTAAAGCTTTAGAGATTCTTGACAAGACTTCTAAACAAGTTGGCGACCATTGGGAGGTCGGACTGCCCTGGAAGGATGAGACCGTTAAAATGAAAGACTCATATTCCACAGCGTTTAGTCGTCTTCAAGGCGTAGAGAAAAAGATGCGCATGAACATAGAATTTCAAGCTAGATACAGAGAGAGGGTACAGCATCTGTTTGAAAATAATTATGCACACCCCTGTTCAGAACCCGATGTGACATCTGATCGACTGTGGTATTTACCTCATTTTGGAGTTGATAATCCAAACAAGAAGAAATTGCGTCTTGTATTTGACGCCGCTGCAAAGTCACAATGTTATTCTCTGAATGATTCAAGACTTCAAGGCCCAGATTTGCTCATTTCGCTGTTTGGTGTGCTATTAAGATTCAGAGAGCACCAAGTCGCGATCACTGGCGACATCAAAGATATGTTTTTGAGGGTCCAAATTAGAAAAGAGGATCAAGATGCTTTACGTTTTCTCTGGAAGAACGACATCAATAGTACAAAGCCACCTACGAAGTTCGCTATGAACTCCCTTATCTTTGGCGCATGCTGCTCTCCTTTTGTGGCACAATATGTGAAAAATAAAAACGCCACGCTGTATGAAAAGAAGATGCCCCGTGCTGTCAGAAGCATTGTGCAAAATCATTATGTAGATGATCTGATGGATAGCATTGAGATTGAGAGTGCAGCTGTACAGCTTGTTAATGATGTCAGGAATATTCACAAAATGGGAGGCTTTGAAATCAGGAACTGGACCAGTAACAGTAAGAAAGTACTCAAAAGCTTACCAGAGAGTGATCTCGGCCCCAACGCCGTTAAGTTTAATATTGAGGGAACAAGCGAGGGCGAGAGAACGCTAGGATTGTACTGGTTTCCAGTTGACGATGTGCTTGGTTTTGATGTTTCCATGAAGCGGATTAGTGAAGAAATCCTCAAATGTTTACAAAGACCCACTAAACCAGAAATGTTACGAGTAGTCATGTCCGTTTTCGATGTTCAAGGCTTTCTTGCTCCGTTAACGATAAAGTCTCGAATACTGTTACAAGATACATGGAGAAGCGGCCTATGCCACTGTAGCCTACTGGCGAATCGTTCACGAAGAAAGTACGACTATAGCCCTCATAGCCAGTAAGAGTAGAGTAGCCCCACTAAGACCTGTATCAGTGCCACGCCTAGAGCTTCAAGGAGCAGTATTGGCCTGCAGATTAGCGGCTACTATCGAGCAGGAGCACACAATAAAGCCCGACAGACGCTATTTTTGGACTGATTCGTCTACGGTCCTGCTATGGATCATGAGCGATGCACGAGATTATAAACCTTTCGTCGCTAATCGATTAGGTGAGATAGACGAGCTGACCAAACCTGATGAGTGGAGATATGTTCCGACGTCTGCGAATGTAGCGGACTATGCCACCAAAGAAAATGTGGATGAACTTACCTACGCACATCCATGGTTTCACGGTCCTGACTTCTTGAGACTTGAGACAGCTCAATGGCCTGAAAATAAATTTACGAAGGCACACGATGACGATGTTGAGCTAAAGAAAGCAACTTTGACCGTTATTACTCCGTTACAGGATCTTTCCATTCCTGATGCCAAAAGGTTTTCCTCATGGATGCGCTTACTTCGCACTACAGCCACGCTATTGGCTGCTTTAGAAAAATAATAAGGTTGGAGATGTAGTCTTAGTGATCGACCCGACTTCTGAGAGGAGCTACTGGCCTCGCGGTGTTATAGAAGCCGTGTACCCTGGCGCCGATGGCCGGGTGCGGGTCGTCGATGTGCGGACCTCGCGCGGCACGCTGCGCCGCCGCTCTGCTCTGCTTCTGGTGCGCCTGCCCTCACACCCGAGGGGGGAAGAGTGTTGAATATAAAAAGTGTGATTGTCTTTGTCTTTTTTCTCTAAGTCATTTTTTTTTTTTTGCTCTGTAAAAATGTCATGCTAATACTATGTGCTAATACACCAGATTATTTTAAAATATATTTCTTTTAATCCTCGAAACCTAAGCCAGCATCTCTCAATCAGTAACACTTGTGTCGTTGCGATATTTACTGGATAAAGTTTGTTTGAAGATTAATACGATTACTACAAACGTTTGAATTGAATGAAGAGTGTTGGTAGAGGTTTGTAGTGGAAAAATTTTCGTTTGTAGTAAAGATACAAGTCGACTAGAAGCCCTTGAGTCAAGTCAAACTTGTTTCGTTGCGATATTTACTGGATGAAGTCTGTTTGAAGATGAATACGAATACTACAAACGTTTGAATTGAATGAAGAGTGTGAGTAGAGGTTTGTAGTGGAAAAAAATTCGTTTGTAGTAATGATACAAGTCGACTAGAAGCTCTAGAGCTCAGTCAAACTTGTTTCGTTGCGAAATTTACTGGATAAAATCTGTTTGAAGATGAACACGATTACTACAAACGTTCATATTGACAGCGGAGTGTGCGTTTAGGTGTGTAGTGGAAAATTTTCGTTTGTAGTAAAGATACAAGTCGACTAGAAGCTCTAGAGTTCAGTCAAACTTGTTTTGTTGCGAAATTTACTGGATAAAATATGTTTGAAGATGAAACACGATTACTACAAACATTCGAATTGACTAAATAGTGTTTGTAGAGGTTTGTAGTGGAAAAACTTTCGTTTGTAGTAATGATCTTAATCGACTAGAAGCTCTTGAGTTGAGTAAAACTTTTTCATAGCGACATTTACTGGATAAAATCTGTTTGAAGATGAACACGATTACTACAAACGTTCGAATTGACAGAGGAGTGTTCGTATAGGATCGTAGTGGAAAAAAATCGTTTGTAGTAATTATACAAGTCGACTAGAAGCTCTAGAGTTCAGTCAAACTTGTTTCGTTGCGAAATTTACTGGATAAAATCTGTTTGAAGATGAACACGATTACTACAAACGTTCATATTGACAGCGGAGTGTGCGTTTAGGTTTGTAGTGGAAAAATTTTCGTTTGTAGTAAAGATACAAGTCGACTAGAAGCCCTTGAGTCAAGTCAAACTTGTTTCGTTGCGATATTTACTGGATGAAGTCTGTTTAAAGATGAATACGAATACTACAAACGTTTGAATTGAATGACGAGTGTGAGTAGAGGTTTGTAGTGGAAAAAAATTCGTTTGTAGTAATGATACAAGTCGACTAGAAGCTCTAGAGTTCAGTCAAACTTGTTTTGTTGCGAAATTTACTGGATAAAATATGTTTGAAGATAAAACGATTACTGCAAACGTTCGAATTGCCTGAATAGTGTTTGTAGAGGTTTGTAGTGGAAAAACTTTCGTTTGTAGTAATGATCTTAATCGACTAGAAGCTCTTGAGTTGAGTAAAACTTTTTCATAGCGACATTTACTGGATAAAATCTGTTTGAAGATGAACACGATTACTACAAACGTTCGAATTGACTGAGAAGTGTTTGTAGTGGAAAAACCTTCGTTTGTAGTAATGTCACAAGTCGATTATAAGCTCTTTAGTTGAGTCAAACTTTTTCATAGCGATATTTACTGAATGAAGTCTGTTTAAAGATGAACAAGATTACTACAAACGTTCAAATTGACTGAAAAGTATTTGAAGAGGTTTTTAGTTGAAAAAAATTCGTTTGTAGTAATGATAAAAATCGATTATAAGTTCTAGCTGCATTTGTTTTAATATGTCCTTATTTAACGGTATTTATCCAGACCAGTTAAAAATTTAATACGTCCTCCATACAAATCTGGACATCATTTTAGAATATGGTAATAATGGGCCTATCGCAATATTATCGGGTATAGATAAAATAACCGAAAAGTTTATTGTAGGACAGATTAGCACGTTCTTAGAACAACACATCATATTGCTAAATATGTACATAATGAACATCTTACAGTGATAGGACATACATACGTATGTTTGCATATAAATAAATGTAACTGTAACCGTGCCAAATTTGATAGTGTTGATAAATTTAAATATTAAGGTCTAACGATTAATAAGAACTTTAATTGGAGATTACATGTAAATGATATCTAAATATATAAAAGAAGAAACTGACTGACTGATTGACTGACTGACTGACTGACTGACTCATCTATCAACGCACAGCCCAAACCGGCTTCCATATCTTCTTCTAAGGGCTTGCATCACTTCTAACGGAGAGGCTTCGGAGTATAGCAGACTCTTGATAGCTTTCCTTGCGTTGCTCTTCAGTGCTTTTCTTAGTCGAGCCATGTTTTGAATTTCGCTGAACATTGGTGCTGTATCTTCATAAACGACTTTGAAGGCCAACCACTCGCTACTGTTGCCATCAAAGTAGGGTAACTCGTGAATGTACTTCGGCTGTGCCACTGGTCCTCCTCTTGCGGTGAAAGCTTCTTTGAATGCTGTTGCTAAAGCTTGAATTTCGATTGTAGCTCCTTTGGTCGAGGAGTTCTCTTCTGGCTTCACTTTCTGGGATTCCGGTGGCTGCTGACCTCGTAGCTCTGGTTGTTCTTTGCTGCCTTCGTCTAATGCAGATGACTCGATCCAGTTCTGCACCTGTGCTGTTCTGTTTTCCTGGTCTTCATCCACGGAGTTCTCTCTTCATCACATTGTGCCAACTCCAATCTAACACGAGCTAGGTTCACCGCAGCTTGTGTTTGCTTCAGCTCCTTGCGTGCCAATTCTTCTTTGGCTTCCAGCTCCCGTCTTCTGGCTGAAGAACTTGTGGTCTTCGTAGACCTGGCGCGACGACTGATCCCCGTCGGTTTCAAGGTTACGTCTAAATTGCTAACCCCTTTAACCGGGACATCTTCTGGGATCTTATTGGTCGTCTCCTTCTGGCCGGTGTGTTCCTTATTCTTCTTTGACTCCGCTGTAGTCGTGGTCGCAGTCGCAGCTGTGTTCTCAGTCATTGTGGTATTCTCTGTAGTCGTGGTACCCGTAGAAGTGTTCGTGTCTGTAGTTCCCGATGACGCAGACGCTGATCTGACCCCTTCTGACCCCGACCTTTCATCTGTCGCGTCCCTATCGAAAGGACGGGACTCGGGGCGTGAGGAGGCATCCTTTTACTTCCTAGTTACCGGCCATCTTGAACGAAGTCTTCTGACTCTTCTTTTCTTCTGAACTCTTCTGTCTTCTTGCAGGGATCCGGATCGGAGGACCAACTGTTTCGGATGGCCAGACCCTGGGGTCCAGTCAACCTGGGACAATCTCCCACAATAGTAGACGAGCGCTCCCTGAATGCGTAGGGTATGGTCGGGTACTAGCGACCTAGTAGAGCAGGACCTCGGGGAAAAGAGGGGTAGGCAGGAACCGTAGAATAACAACGCAATTTTTCTTTCTTCCTAATGTTCGGCGTTCCCTAGGTTTCGGCTTGTTCCCCTTTTTCTTCTAGTTGTTTCTTCCTCGGTGGCTGGGCTGCGACTGACGACCGTTCGTTTTTTTTTTTTTTTTTTTTTTTTTTAGATGGGACCACTCGCAGACACAACACGTTAAGGTTGTCAAACTGCTTAACCGGACTATCCTGTGGTGGGCAAAAATTACTTTAAGGCCCCCAGCCAGGGCTTACAAGCTAGGATTTTTAATTAAATGAACAACACTAAGGGCACTCCCTGTGGAGTTCGGGCCTCGGCTTAGTGAGTCATTGAGGGAGGGCAGCAAAGGTGGCTGGGTCGGATTATTATTTTGGGAATTTGAAGCTACATGCTCAGCGGCGCGGGCTGGCTCGTCGAGCAAGGGTCGGTCGGTGATGTTACAGGGGGGTTGCGCTCGCGGTACGTCACAGTGGCGGGGTCGGTTTCGAGTTCGCGGTTTGTATCTGTGTTTGTTTTTACGTAGAGTGCTACTTTCCCTACAGCTTTCTTGAAAAAGGGTGGTGGGGACATCGGGAATGAGTAATGTATGCCTGGGGCGGCGAATCTTGGAGATTTTAGATGGGGCATAATGGGCGGCTGAATAGATCAAGGGGTTGGTATGCTTCTCGGCCTTATCAAAGAAACTCTTAGAAAGACGTTTCATGAACTGTTGAATGGTTGGGATTTTAAGATCTACGTGAAGTTGCTCGTTCCTAAGGTACCACGGTGAGCCCGTAGCCCTTCGGAGAAAACGGTTTTGTAGGGTCTGCATCCTGTGGATTAGGTAGGGTTTTGAGTGCGCGAACACGGGGCACGCGTATGTCATGATAGGCCGAATGCACGCGGTGTAGATACGCAATTTGCACTTAAGTGACAATTTGCTGCGTGCATTCAGCACATAGTGGAGCCTACCAAGAGCGAAGGCGGCACGCGAGCGTACTGTTACGATTTCCCAATGCTAGAGGAAACTCTTAGTAATCAATAATAATTGATTACTAGGGTTTTCTCTTAATTATCATGTCATCATTTTAAAGGCGGTATTGCCTCCCGCTCCCGCGGGGGCACCAGTCTCTTCCCGATCGCCGTACCGTGACCATCTCGTTTCCGTGTCTGCCAGTTCTTTAAATTATTATTGTACAAGGTCAAACCCCAAATTAAACCTTTACTATTTCCGTTAAACAAGTGTTTTTTTTTTAAAACGATATTTTCGGGGTCCCATATAACATTGGTGGCAGCTTAAGGGATTTTTAAAAATTAAATCCTCGGAACGCCTCAAATCGTATCGTGATCGTGTCAGTGAAAAGTGCTATCCAATCTCCCTCCGTGTTGCTGTATCCTGCTGGTCTCATTAGACCCTCACGCTGTATCCTGCTGGTCTCATCAGACCCTCACGCCGTATCCTGCTGGTCTCATCAGTCAGACCCTCACGTGCCCTGGTGGGCATACTCCGAACATCCATCACTCACCTTGGGTGATCTCGCCTGGCTACGAAATGATTCGTGGTGCCGTCATAGTCGCAGTGTTCCTGTAAGTACTTACCGTTTCCGTGTTGTGAAAATAGTGCAAGTGTCTTAAACTGCAAGTTTCACCATAATTCCAAACTATTTCAAATTCTAAAGTGCTATATAACATTCAGTTAATTAAATTGTCCATTTGTACTATTCCTAATCATAAAGTTCCGAAGCTCCGAGACTAGTGCAACATTCCTTTCTTATCGCGAATTCTCCGTACCTTGCGCGCTATCTTTTGTTTTGTCTACCATGCCTAAAGACGAGTCTAGTGACATGTCCACAAAGGAAATAGACATGAACTTCATTAGCAAATTTATAAATAAATTCGACGGAAACCGCGAAAAACTGAATGCATTTTTAAATAATTGCAGAAATGCAATAAGCCTTGCATCATCGCTTCAGCAAAATATAGTATTAAAATACATTTTGAGTCAACTCGAAGGCCGTGCTGAAAGTGCGTGCTCAATCAAAGAATTTGAAACCTGGCAACAGCTAGAGGAATTCCTAAAAAATCAATTCGGCGAGAAAAAACATTACGCTGCACTACTCTCGGACCTCCAAGATTGCTGTCAATCTAACAGCGAAAATGTTAACCAGTTCGCACTACGCGTAGAAACATGCCTAGCCAAACTGTTAACTGAAATTAATATCTCAATCCCTACAAAAAAGAAAGGCGAACTGGCTGGCCGTGTCGCTGCAATGCAAGACCTGGCATTGCATACATTTATCAGTGGCTTAAACTCTAGATTGTCGACTGTAGTAAGATGCCGTGACCCTGAAACATTAAACGAAGCCATTGGCTTCGCTATGTCCGAAGAAAAGATTATTCAGACCATTTCTAAGCGTTCAGCGTCAGCAACCAATACTAACTCACCCAATCAAGGACGTTGGCCTCAACGCCGATTCCAACAAAACCGAAACCAACAGCAAAGTTACCCAAATGACCCCAATAATCAGAGACCATCTACTTCAGGTCCTCCGATGTGCCGGTATTGTAAAAATGTTGGCCATACCATTGAAGAATGCAGAAAACGAGAGTTCAATAATAATCGTTTCAGAGACCAAAATAATCAAAGACAATTTCCAAAGCGTTACCAAAATAATCAAGGTCAAATTCACATGGTAAATAATGACGAAGGCTATGACTGTATGGAAAATACTCAGGTTAAATCAAACGACGATTTAAACGAATAAAGGGCTCACGGCGGTGTCTCGTGAGACCCACACTTCAAATTACCAAACAATGCCATATCAAAGACACCAATACTATATCCGCTGTATCCTCTGTATCCCCTAAGAATAGGGACTCGCGAACAAATCGCAACACTGTATCCTCTGTATCCCCTATAAATAGGGACTCGCGAATAAATCGCAACACTGTATCCTCTGTATCCTCTGTATCCCCTATAAATAGGGACTCGCGAATAAATCGCAACACTGTATCCTCTGTATCCCCTAAAAATAGGGACTCGCGAACAAATCGCAACACTGTATCCTCTGTATCTCCTATAAATAGGGACTCGCGAATAAATCGCAACACTGTATCCTCTGAATCCTCTGTATCCCCTAAAAATAGGGACTCGCGAATAAATCGCAACACTGTATCCTCTGTATCCTCTGTATCTCCTACATCCACTGTATCCCCTACATCCTCTGCATCCTCTGTATCTCCTACATCCACTGTATCCCCTACATCCTCTGCATCCGCTGTATCCTCTGCTCCCGCTGTATCCTCTGCCTCCGCTGTATCCTCTGCTCCCGCTGTATCCTCTGCTCCCGTTGAATCCTCTGCTCCCGCTGTATCCTCTGCTCCCGCCGAACATAAATCAGATCCTCCAATACCTGAAACAAAAATCTATGAAATTAATATTGGTCCATTTAAGAAACGCTTACCTCACATCCTTGTCTATTCCTCAGTGTCAGATACTACCTTATCTCTTCTCGTAGATTCTGGCGCAACTGTAAGCCTACTGAAACGATCTTCTATACAAATACCAGTTGATATCTCAACAGAAATAATCTTTTTGAAAGGCATTGATCCCATTGATCAAGCTTCACCAACCATGGGTCATTTTCAGCTGAAATTAAAAGTAGATGATAAAAATAGTATCACGCATAGATTCCACATAATACCCCGAATCCACTTACCTTGTGATGGTATAATTGGCACTGATATGCTAATCGCCTTTGGCTGCACAATTGACTACACTCGCGAAACCTTGAAAATAGGTAAATACGAAATAAAATTACATTTCAATGAACCAACTTATATAATTCCTCCCAGGTCTGAAACTGTCATAGAATGCTCCGTCTCCAACCCTGAGGTGAAAGAAGGGCTCGTACTAGATCAATGCTATCACGAAGATTTACTAATTGCTAATTGCTTAGTTGCAGTCAAAGAAAACAAAAGAATTAATTTATCAGTAATAAATACTTCTGAAACTCCTATAACCTTAAAGTCAAATCTAGATATCACACTAATTCCCATAAGTTCTTTAATCAATCCTATTGATACAGTAGACGCTCATACAGTTTGCCATCTCAAAAATACCAACTCTTACATCCGAACACAAGAAGTATTAAACCTCCTTAGAATCTCTCACCTCAATCCTGAAGAAGCAAATGCTCTTCACGATGTTTGTTCTGAATACTCAGATATATTCTTTATCCCCGGTGATAAACTGTCTTACACGAATGCACTTAAGCATAACATAAAGACGAGCGATCAAAATCCAATTAATGTAAAATCATATCGGTTCCCAGAGGTACACAAACAAGAAGTCAATAAACAAATTGACCAAATGCTCGACCAAGGAATCATAAAACATTCAGAGTCTCCATGGTCTTCTCCAATTTGGATTGTCCCAAAAAAGATTGATGCATCCGGACAACAAAAATGGCGTATAGTTATCGACTACCGAAAACTTAATGATGTCACCATTGGTGATAGCTACCCCATACCGCAGATATCCGAAATTTTAGATCAGTTGGGTCAGAGTAAATACTTCTCGACCCTTGACCTCGCATCTGGATTCCATCAGATCTTAATTAATGAAGAAGACGCTCCTAAAACAGCGTTTAGTGTACCTCAAGGACATTACCAATTTACAAGAATGCCATTTGGCTTAAAAAATGCACCCGCTACTTTCCAACGATTAATGAATACAGCCCTCACAGGCCTCCAAGGTATACGGTGTTTTGTATATCTTGATGACATAGTAATATATTCTCATGATTTGAATTCTCACATCGATAATCTTTCATCAGTATTCCAAAGGCTTAGAGATTACAATCTAAAACTTCAACCCGACAAGTGCGAGTTTCTCCGACGTGAAGTCGCATATCTTGGCCATCAAATAACTAAAGATGGTGTAAAACCTAACCCTGAAAAGATAAGAGCAGTAACCCAATTTCCTACTCCCAAATCTCCGAAGGACATTAAGTCCTTCCTCGGACTTGTATCTTACTATCGCCGTTTCATTGCTAACTTCTCGAAAATTGCAAAACCTCTAACTCAACTTTTAAAAAAGGATGTTCCCTTCCTTTGGGAAAATCAACAACAAGTCGCCTTTGACGAACTTAAGCACAAACTTACCTCTGCTCCCATCCTCATTTATACAGATTTCTCTGCCCCTTTTATTTTAACGTGTGATGCTTCTAATTATGCCATCGGTGCCGTACTTAGTCAAGGTCCAGTTGGTAAAGATAGGCCAATAGCCTATGCCTCTCGGACCCTCAACAAGAGTGAATCTAACTACAATACCACTGAAAAAGAACTCCTTGCTATTTTGTTCGGTTGTAAAACCTTTCGCCCATATCTCTATGGACGAAAATTCCTGATCATTACTGATCATAGGCCATTAAAGTGGTTGTTTAATCATAAAGATCCTAGTAGTAAATTACAAAGGTGGCGCCTGAAACTAATGGAGTACGAGTACGAAATCGATTATCAGAAAGGAAAACTGAATGCCGCTGCTGACGCCTTATCCAGATATCCTGTAAATCCAATTCAACCATCAGACTGTGATCCTATTCCGTCTACTTCTAACGAAAACGCAGATGTTTCATCACCTCCATTCAGCCCTCTAACTCTCGAAGATCTTGATATCCAACTACCTCCTGGTTCGCTAGACCTTGACGATAAACTACCTTCTGTAGACCTTTTAGAAAACAATGATTTACCACCAGATATGGATGACCCTTCTACATCATCTAACAAATCCCCGAATCTCACAACAAATCCCCTTCGCGACGATAATTATAGCAAATTCCTGAAAACAATGAGCAACAAAGACTTTAATAGTAATGCTAAAATCATAGAACACAACGAAAGCATCCTGAAAACTAACTGCAAAATCATTGTCATACCTACTTCCATCGATCTTGATGAATCCAATCCTCACGTAGAAGAAATCTTGAGCAACCTTGAAAACTCCAAGGAACTATTAGATAGGGAAAGAACTCTCTACTCTTCTATCTCTTTCGATCATAAAGGAAAATTAATATATTTCCTATTCACTAAAGTATACCACTTTCATAACAGTTCTTATGAAGACATTTATAAAAGTATACTAAATCTTCGATCCGACTTATTACATAATCCTACTGACCCCAACCTAAACTTAGCCATTACTGATTTCCAAAATCCTTTCGACAAACACATCTGGGCAAAAATATACAACATGTTCTGCTATATCTTTAACAATACTCAAGTATCAATTTATATTTATCATAATACTATTATTTACCCTACACCCTCAGAGATACCTAAAATACTACGCGAAAACCATGACATTCCTATTGCCGGACATTTAGGATCTACGCGAATGTTTCACAGAATAAAAGAAAGGTATTTCTGGAAAAACATGCGGTCAGATATCGAAACATATGTAAAAAATTGCTCCCAATGCCAAAGTAATAAAGCCCTAAGACAAATTAATAAATCACCGATGCAAATAACTACCACTTCCACTAAGCCATTTGAACGACTCAGCCTCGACCTTGTGGGTCCTCTTCCGGAAGCTGGCTTTACTAAGCTCAAGTTCATTGTTACATTACAGGATGACCTCACCAAATATTCCCTTGCTTACCCTATCACTAATGCGACTGCAGAAGAAACATGTGAGTGTCTGGTGCACTTTATTTCTGTTTTCGGCATCCCGAAGTCTATTTTAACTGACCAAGGCACAAACTTCACCGCAGATTTATTTAAAAGAACCTGCAACTTCCTGAAAATTAAACAAATCTGGTCTTCCCCATACCATCCTCAAACTCAAGGTGCGCTTGAACGCAGTCACTCCACACTCAAGGAATACCTTAAATCTTATGTCAATGAAAATCATTCTGATTGGCATAAATATGTCTATACTGCTATGTTGGCATACAACACTTCTACTCATTCCACTACTAACTTTACACCATACGAGCTTCTCTTCGGTCAAAAGCCTTTTATCCCGGACTCCGTCTATGAATTACAATCAGACCTTACATATCCAGAATATCTGAAGTCCCTGCATCATCGCCTAAAACTCTCACGCGAAAAAGCCATCGAAAACATTCAACGATCTAAAGAAAGATCTAAACAGTATTATGACAACCATTCGCGACCTGTTCAGTATAAAGTCGGAGATTACGTGTATCTCAAAAATCATGTACGTCTGCGTAAGGCCCTTTCGCCAATTTGGAAAGGCCCGTATAAAGTAATAAAGATCAATGGCAGAAGTACTTTAACTTTACTCATAAATAGACGTCATGTGACACATCACTATGACGAAGTCAAACTAGCTCCTAGATCTATAACGTAGTCCTAGTTATATACTTAATACTAATTTTAATTATATTCTATTACAGTAATTCTGCGCTGGGTCAGGAGTTCATTACGTCCTTGACGAACAGTCCTGGCATCTACTTCGACCCTTTAGGTTCCTTAAGTTTATTTGATAGTCACCTTAGTATAGTTATTCCTTATGATGTTTCCTTTATTAATCCACATATTCTAAACCTTCGTCTTATTCTCGATAAATCCAAGCAAGTATGTGACAATGGTAAAATCTTTGATTATTTGGAATGTACAAATCTCTTTGAACCATTGAACACTCGTTATAATGACATAGCCCATGATAACGAGGCTATCTTTCACCTAACATCTCGTCAGTCGAGAAGGTCTGCACTTCTAGGATTCGTAGGCACTTTATCAAAGAAACTATTTGGCACAATGGATGAAGACGATGCCATCCGATACGACAATGCCATTAGAGAAGTAGAAACAGACCAAAAGAAACTAGCTCTTCTAATGAAAGAAAATATATTAGTCACAACTTCTTCCCTTAGATCTTTCAATGAAACTCTGTCCATAATTGAACTAAATGAAAAGCATCTTAAAAATGCAATTGATGGATTGTCCCAAGATATTCCAATTCTGACTCATGCTTCAAGAGAATTAGGTATTAGGTCTCGCATGCTGGAAATAACTTCCATGATAGAAAATAGTCTCCTAGCCTTGTCCTTCAAACTCGAAGACCTAATTAACTCTATCATGTTTAGCAAATCTAATGTCTTATACCCCACTATCCTAACACCTAAGGAACTTTACACCGAATTAATCGATAATTACAGATTCTTACCCGAATCTAAACAATTTCCAGTTCCTTTAAAACTCGACAATATGCATACTATTTTAAATATATCGGAAATATCTAGTTACTTTAGTAAAGAAAAAGTGGTATTTACTGTTAAAATTCCTCTCATTAACCCTATACAATTAAATATATATCATAACTTACCTTCACCGGTTCCTCATGATAAAAATAATCCAGAGTCATACTCGACCATCATTCCATCATCCAAATATATTGGTATAAGCAGAGATAGGTCAATGTACTGTAAATTAGATAACCTCGACTATTGTAAAATAATTAATAATTACCATTACCTTTGTGAAACATCAATATTGTACTCCTCTTCTGCGATGCCTTCCTGTGAAACGGAAATTATTACAAAGGTACTTACCTCAATTCCTTCGATTTGTGAAACCAAATTTATTCATGGTCACATTAGCATCTGGCAGCCACTACGCCATAATAGGTGGTTATATGTAATGACAGAAAAAACTAAAATAAGTATTGAATGTAATAACTCCCAATCTACTGAAATAGAATTTAGTGGAAATGGTATATTGTACTTACCTTCTGAATGTGTTGCCTATTGCAAGGACACTCGTTTAACTCCGCATGAAAATCGTAAGGTTCAGTTGAAAACTATTGTTTCTAATTTTAATATTTTAAATGATTCATGTTGTAATATTGTAGCGTATAATAATATTGTATCAAACTTACCTGTAGTTAATCTTAAGAATGTTAACTTAGATTCCTTAGCTTATGATAATCCTGAAATCCTGAAAAGCCTTAACAATATAATTGAAAAACCACATATTGTTTTATATCAAAAATACTATTCAGGTATTACCATTGTAATTATAATTTCTATTGTGTTCTTTATTATATATAAGGTGTATAAAACTGGCATACACAAGAGACTAATGAAATCTAAAGAAAATAGAAGTCCCGAAAATAATGACATTGAATTAGATGACATTCAACCCTCGAACATAAACACGGGGCCCTCTCTTCGAATCGGCTGACTCACGTTTATTTAACTTAAACTTCACTTTAAAAGGTGTAGTTTACTCTAAATCGGGGGGCTGTTACGATTTCCCAATGCTAGAGGAAACTCTTAGTAATCAATAATAATTGATTACTAGGGTTTTCTCTTAATTATCATGTCATCATTTTAAAGGCGGTATTGCCTCCCGCTCCCGCGGGGGCACCAGTCTCTTCCCGATCGCCGTACCGTGACCATCTCGTTTCCGTGTCTGCCAGTTCTTTAAATTATTATTGTACAAGGTCAAACCCCAAATTAAACCTTTACTATTTCCGTTAAACAAGTGTTTTTTTTTTAAAACGATATTTTCGGGGTCCCATATAACAGTACCGTCCTTATGTGCTCTCGAAAGTTTAGGCGTTGGTCTAAGATGACCCCCAAGTATTTGGCTTGCGTCTCCCAAGGGATCGGCTTGTCAAACATGGTGATCGGACTAGGGTTCGGGGGAACAGAGCGGTGGGGCCTGGTGAAAAGTACCGCCTGGCTCTTGTCGGGATTGACTTCTATTCTCCATCTCCGGAACCAATCGCCTAAGGCGTTTGCGGAGGTTTGGAGGGTGCTGGCGATTTTTGAGGGATTCCTTCCAGAGCAATAAATGGCCGTGTCGTCAGCAAAAAGGGCTAACTGGGCTGTATTGCTCTTTGGGATGTCGCTAGTGAACAGCGTGAAGATTAACGGGGATAGCACCGAGCCCTGAGGGACACCGGCGCGAATCGGATGAGGGGCGGAAAGCGCACCCTCGATGCGGTACTGGAAGGTGCGATTCGACAAAAAGTCTCGGAGGATGAGAACTAGACGATCTGGCACACCGAGCCGATACAGCTTGTATATGAGCCCGTTGTGCCAAACCTTGTCGAATGCTTTAGCAATATCGAAGAACAAGGCACCGGTCATCATGCTTCGCTGGAAGCGGTCGCTGATGTGTTCTACAATGTGGTGCACTTGTTGGACACAAGAGTGTTGGGATCTAAATCCAAACTGCTCTTTCGGAATTAAGCTCTTTGCCTCGGCGTAGTCCTTGAGACGCTTATAAATAAGCCTCTCGTAGATTTTGCCTATGACATTGAGAAGACTAATGGGGCGGTAGCTGCTCGGGGAAGATTTAGGCATGCCCGGTTTGGGAATACCAATAACGGTAGCCTGTTTCCACGACTGAGGGAAAATATTATTGGACATGGCGCTATTGAAGATAGCGGTTAGTAATACTATGAGGGCGGGGGAGAAAAGTTTGAACACCTTGTTGGTGATTCTGTCAGAGCCAGGGGCTTTCCTAGGTTTGAGACCTTTTATGATGTCCTCTACCTCGTCTGGAGTGACTGGGGGTAGTGGGTCATCAGGGTCTTCGACAGGGGGTAAGGAGGCCCGGCGTTCGACTTCAGCATCCACCTTAGCAAGGTGAGCTTGGTCTACTGGCTGGGTGCTGGGGGAGCATTGAGACTCTAAACTGTCGGCCAGACATTCGGCTTTATCGTCGTCGTCGAAGGCGACACTCTGATCTGGGTTAATGAGAGGGGGCATGGGAGTGACCTCAGAGGAGCGGAGTTTCCTCTGCAGGTTCCAGAAGGCCTGATGGGTCGGTTCTAGATCGTCGAGCATCTTGTCCCATTGTTCTTCACGCAGTTTTTTGACGCATCTACTTACTTTGCGTTGTAAGCGACGCATAAAAACTTTGTTATTGGCACAAGGGAAGGCTCTGTAAGCACGGATAGCCGCGTTCTTCTCGGTCACCAGTTCACGTACGTCATCCGGAAGTTTCCAGCGGAGGTGATCCTCCGCCGGAACCTCCCTTGAGCATTCGCTCAGGATTGACTGAACGTGGCCAGTGAACAAGCCGATCGCGGCCTCCGTGTCGGCTACGGTTACTATGTTGTCGGGGATTTGATCTAAGTGAGGGGACTGGGTGGATTTCAGCAATTCGCTTACTTTCCCCCAGTCCGTGATCACTTTGGTGGGGGGGGGTTGAGAGGGGTCAGAAGGACCGTATCTGGGGGCAAATTCTATAATCACAGGTCTGTGATCCGAATTGAGCTCATCGATCGTTTCCATAGAATGTAATCGCAAGTTTACATTCTTCAGAAGCGCGACGTCTAGCACATCGGGGGTGTGATTAGGGTTATTTGGAAAATGTGTGGGATGCATCGGAGCGATGACATCAAAATCGAGGGAGGAGCAGAGGTTGTAGAGGACATTACCTCTGGTATTGGACAAGCGGCTATTCCATGCGGGGTGCTTTGCATTAAGATCCCCCGCCAGAAAGACGGAGTCACTTAGGTTGAGTAGGGTAGTGAGGTCATCCTTGATGGAGGCGTTAATCGCCACAGAATCGGTGTTGGAGTTAGGAGGCGGAAGGTACGCCGAGATAATCGTAATAGGTAGATGACCTGTCATGCCCAGCCGACAGACAGAGACTTCGAAGTTGGAGAGGGTAGGGGGGTCTAAGGGGATACAGTACAGACTAGATTTATAGTAGATGAGAGTACCTCCCTTGTGACAGCGAGTCCTGTCATTGCGAACTAACCTGTAGTTGGCAATTTTAGGGTCTCGCTGGTGGGGTTTGAAGAAGGTCTCTTGGACTAGGAGGATGTCTAGTTGATGGTCGCGGAGGAAAGTGGCGATCTCATCACGTTGGCCATTCAGGCCTTCGGCGTTGAAGGTCCCTATTTTTAGGGATTTCGGTTTGAATCTACAAGGGGGGAGGAGCTCTATGGATTCCTGTTATGGGGGAGGTTATGAAGGGATTGCGTAACATCCGGGTACGCGTTGTATACTTGGAGCAAGGCGAAGAAGTCGCCGTTGCAGGCGATTATGTCTCTCGCCATTTGATGCCCTCTTGGGGAGTGGAAGACTGCAAAGGTGCTAGAGATAACCCTGAAGGGGTCAAATGGGTCTAGCGCCGGAGCGTTGTTTGTCATAGGGAAAGGGGGGGGGGGGGCGAGAAGGTGTATGGTGCTTGGTGCACTTTGGCTGGGTGATGGGGCGCTAAGGGCGCTGGAGGACGGGGCGCTGAGGGCGCTGGAGGACGGGGCGCTGAAGGACGGGGCGCTGAGGGCGCTGTGGGACGGGGCGCTGAGGGCGCTGTGGCAGTGTGTTGAAGGGGGGGGTCGAGGCGCTGAGGGCGCGGTCGCTTTAATGATCGGGCTGGGGGGAGGGGGAGGCGTGACTGCCGAAGCCATCAGAGGTGGGATGGGCTGGGAGAGCGGCGATTGAGTGGGCCTCAAAGCCGGGAAGTGGGCTTGATGGTTCAATGCGTTCCAAGGGCTGGGACGCTGAGGGCTGAGAGAGGTGGGGAGTTTCTCAACTAGAGAAGGGCACTCTCTCATTTGCGTGTTTCTAGCACGACTGGTCAGTTTTGGGGCTGAGGATTTGGGGGCCTTAGGGCACCCGCGGTAATTTGCGGGATGCCCAGACTCGCCACACAGCACGCAGCTGGGAGGCTCCGTGCAGAGTGTGCGGTCTTTGGGACGGGTGCAGTCGGCAGTGCCGTGGTCTCCCAGACACTTAACGCAACGCGGTTTCCCGAAACAGTTGCGTTGGGCGTGGCCATAAAGTTGGCAGTTATGGCACTGGGACATAACGCCACTTTTGTGGGGTTTTTCAATGCGGATTCCCGAGAGTCCGCATATCTTATTAACTTGGTGGATGGGGTGGTGCCCATCCACGGGGTCGCATACGACTAGAACCATATTGTATGATCCCGAACTTGTGCGGCCGCTAACTTTGCGGTGCATACGGTGCACCTCTGAGACGGGGATGTTCTGTGACTGAAGGTCACTGAGAATCTCCTCAGGGGAGATTTCAACCGGGACGTTTTTAATAACAACCCTGGTTGGAATGTTCTCACGAGGGGTGTGGGTGTGGTAGAAGATGCTCTTGGAGCGAAGGAGCTTTGTTAGCTCTCGGTAGTCGTTAGGCGTTGGTACGCTGACTTTAATGCCCTGCTCAACAGCACGGGCACTGGTGTAATGAATCGAGCGTTCATTACATGCTCTCGACACCTCTGTCCATCTCCCCTTGTCATGTATGAAAACGGGGGGGGGGGGGGGCGTATTTGGGCGGGGCAGCCTGGGTGGCTGTAGCCATAGGGCTCGGAGGGCGACTCTGGGGAGAGTCCGATGGGGCAACCTGGGAGGTTGTCTGTGAGGCAATAGCCGGGGTGGTTATGGCCATGGGGGTGGGGGGGTGGCTAAGAGAAGGGCCAGCATCCTCCTCCAATGGCGTGGGATTGATTTTTTTGGCCTTAACGACCGACGACGAAGAGGACTTTCCCTTTTTCCTCTTTCCCTTTCCGACGACCAAATAGTCGTCTTCAGAGGACGAGGTGGGGGTAGATTCAGAGGCGGAGGTCGCCACGGATTCATCGTCCGAGATGTGGATTTCCATCTCAGAGTCTTGGGGTGGGTTGGAGGGAGTTTCCTCCACGAGGTGGGTTGGTGCCTCAGTAAGAGGCGGCATGAGTATGGGTGAGAGGGGGGACTCTAACGCATCACTGAATTCAGTGAACGTTGCGAGAGATGATGGGGCCTCGGGAACGAAGCCACTCCATCGGAGACGAATCTGGGCTAGTATGCCCTCGTATTTCCCGGATGACGGGGTTTCCTCCTCAAGCAAGGTCTTGAGGAGCTTGCAGACCAAGTGGTCGAGTATTTTCTTGCCTTCGTCAGCCATGGTGGCTGAGAAAGCAGGGGTAGGGGGCAGAAAAATGTACGAAGTACAGGGGGACCTAATAGAGGTTAAAAGCCTAACTAAGCCTAAGACCTAGTCCCGAGGCGACACGTGAGACGTGAACACCCCGGGCAGACAGTTCCCCAAAGGAGCCCAACCCTATGTTTTTCCTAGTGCTTCACTGGCGAGAAGAAAAACACAAACAAACTCGCCAGCTACACAGCTGTCTAAATGACCGGAGGGGTCTAACGGAGACTACTATCTAGTCCTAGTTCCCCCAGGTGGGATGCCCGGGGGTGTGTACGCTCCCTGTCGGTGTCACAGGGGGGTGTGTACTATTGTGAGCCCTAAGCTTGTATACCTGCCGCCAATCTCAATGTGCGGCAGGGCCCTATGGGTCTTGCGACCGATCCGGGCCGCTGGGGTAGACACACCCAGACGTCCCGGGTGCAAACTGTGGACAAGCGGGGGTTAATATGCTTCCAGACCGCGACTAGGGAAGCCCCCAAGGCCGCAGTCGGAGCCCCTCCAACTAACTGCCTTCCCCTGAAGGGGGTCGGCGGGTGTGCTGGGTCACCACCCACTTGGGTTCGTTGGCACCGTAAGGTTTCCCCCAAGTACCAACCGAAAAAACAGATGGTTTTTACTCGTAAGGAGTCAAAAAACACAACGAGAACGCGAGCGTAGAAGGCCGACTACAGATGCGTAGCAACCGTAGCCGGTTTGCTACGGCGTAGCTGCGCGTAGGCGAGTGCGTGAGCACTTACCGTAGCGGCGCTACGAGTGGGCGGTGGGCGGGGCCAGGTGGCCTACGCGGCGAGAGCGGCAGTGCTACGGCGTAGCACTGCGGCGCTCTAGACGGAGTCGGGCTTCGCGTGCGGCTCGCTTGGCGCGAGCGAGAGAGCGCGGTACGGGGCAGGGCACACGTGTATGCGCAACGGCTGCCGAACGCGGAATGATGTACTGACGACCGTTCGCCGTCGACCCCGATTTATATACGGCCCCGATTTATATACGGCCCCGTCCGCCCATAACGAGAACCGTGATTTTTGACTCTAATTTCGCGTCTATTTTCGCTTTAAGCCGAGAATTTGGAACCCCGTATTTATATTTATTTATTAAATAAACCTTTGAAACCATACCATTTTACATAGCCTATTATGTCTACTTTAATCTAGAATGATTATATTGCACCTTATATAACATATAAAAAACTTCCTAGAACATAAACTGCTAAATTGGTAATGTATGAAATTTTCACTATACATTTTTCCTTATATTTCCTAAACTACTGAACCGATTTACATAATTCTTTCACAGAAAATGGTTTTAAGTTAAGATCAACTTTTTGACACTAAATTAAACATTATATCTTATCAAACAAAAAATCATGTTTTCAAGTTACGTAATTAGTATGACTTACATTTTTAACTTAAAATTTCCCTTTCTAATCAGTCTTATTGGAGTCTAACATTAATTTGACGCTAAATTAACATAAAACTAATAGGATTTTAGCAAGATTCTAATGAGAATTTACGTAAACTAAACTTTACGTTAATATCACAAGATTTAAACAAAAATCAACTATAAAACTCGCGCTTACACTTTTACGCACGGCCACTACTTGCAACCTGGTGTCGAGATAGGGTCTCGTCGCCGACAATCTGCATACCCCCTCTCTAAAACCTACAAACATCTCTCAGCCAATTCCAACAAAGCAATCATATCAATCCAGTAAATTCAAACGTTTGTAGTATTCGTATTAATCTTCAAACAGACTTCATCCAGTAAATATCGCAACGAAACAAGTTTGACTTGACTCAAGGGCTTCTAGTCGACTTGTATCTTTACTACAAACGAAATTTTTTCCACTACAAACCTAAACGCACACTCCGCTGTCAATATAAACGTTTGTAGTAATCGTGTTCATCTTCAAACAGATTTTATCCAGTAAATGTCGCTATGAAAAAGTTTTACTCAACTCAAGAGCTTCTAGTCGATTAAGATCATTACTACAAACGAAAGTTTTTCCACTACAAACCTCTACGAACACTCCTCAGTCAATTAGAACGTTTGTAGTAATCGTGTTCATCTTCAAACAGACTTTATCCAGTAAATTTCGCAACGAAACAAGTTTGACTGAACTCAAGAGCTTCTAGTCGACTTGTATCATTACTACAAACGAAATTTTTTCCACTACAAACCTCTACCAACACTCTTCATTCAATTCAAACGTTTGTAGTAATCGTATTAATCTTCAAACAAACTTTATCCAGTAAATTTCGCAACGAAACAAGTTTGACGCAACTCAAGAGCTTCTAGTCGATTTGTATAATTACTACAAACGAATTTTTTTCCACTATAAACCTCTACAAACACTTCTCAGTCAATTTTTACGTTTGTAGTATTCGTATTCATCTTCAAACAGACTTCATCCAGTAAATATCGCAACGAAACAAGTTTGACTTGACTCAAGGGCTTCTAGTCGACTTGTATCTTTACTACAAACGAAATTTTTTCCACTACAAACCTAAACGAACACTCCGCTGTCAATTTGAACGTTTGTAGTAATCGTGATCAACTTCAAACAGATTTTATCCAGTAATTATCGCTATGAAAAAGTTTTACTCACCTCAAGAGCTTCTAATCGACTTGTGACTTCACCTCAAACGAAAGTTTTTCCACTACAAACCTACACAAATACTCCTTTTTCAATTCTAACGTTTGTAGTAACCGTATTCACCTTCAAACAGATTTTATCCAGTAAATATCGCTATGAAAAAGTTTTACTCAACTCAAGAGCTTCTAGTCGATTTAGATCGTTACTACAAACGAAAGTTTTTCCACTACAAACCTCTACGAACACTCCTCAGTCAATTCGAACGTTTGTAGTAATCGTGTTCATCTTCAAACAGACTTTATCCAGTAAAGGAGAATGCCCATTTTTTTCTACTGACCGCCGTTGCGCATCAAAACTTTTTGTATGATAGCATAAATTAAATATAAAAGAGGGGTGATGTCGTACTTTCTAAGGAAAAAAAAATATCCATTTATTTTGTGGGGGTTTTAGTTGTTGATTTTCTGTTCAGTTTTGAGGTTAGTTTTGTAACGAACCTTCCACTAAAAGCAGCAGCCCATTGCAACAGTATGACTTGAATTGACATAAGACACGAACAGTACGCAATGATAAGTTATTTATAAGCACGACAAACTCAACAACTATCGATGCACAATTAAAAACAAAAGGTCGCTGTTGTTTTGTTTGTGTGACAAATTGACAGAGACAGTTCACAGTGATAGTGTTACCAACAGTCAATCTAAATCACTCTGACTGTAACTGATTTGTCAACTAAAGAAAGATTTTTAATTAGCAAAGTAATATTATTTATAGAATGTGAATTAAGAAAATATGTTATTTCAATTGTGCTAATTAAAAATATAAATAACGAGGATAAAGTCATAGTTGAATTTATTTTTAAAACTGAGACTGACGGATTATGTCAGGCCATACTCTTTTACTATAAAGCGACTCTGATTGTGGTCAATCTCCTTTCGCAACGAAACAGGTTGGACTGAACTTAAGAGCTTCTAGTCGACTTGTATAATTACTACAAACGAAAGTTTTTCCACTACAAACCTCTACTAACACTCTTCATTCAATTCAAACGGTTGTAGTATTCGTATTCATCTTCAAACAGACTTCATCCAGTAAATATCGCAACGAAACAAGTTTGACTTGACTCAAGGGCTTCTAGTCGACTTGTATCTTTACTACAAACGATTTTTTTTCCACTACAAACCTATACAAACACTTCTCTGTCAATTCGATTGTTTGTAGTAATCGTGATCAACTTCAAACAGATTTTATCCAGTAAATATCGCTATGAAAAAGTTTGACTCAACTCAAGAGCTTCTAATCGACTTGTGACTTTACTACAAACGAAAGTTTTTCCACTACAAACCTCTACAAACACTTCTCAGTGAATTCGAACGTTTGTAGTAATCGTGTTCATCTTCAAACAGATTTTATGCAGTAAATATCGCTATGAAAAAGTTTTACTCAACTCAAGAGCTTCTAGTCGATTAAGATCATTACTACAAACGAAAGTTTTTCCACTACAAACCTCTACGAACACTCCTTAGTCAATTCGAACGTTTGTAGAAATCGTGTTCATCTTCAAACTTTATTTAGTAAATATCACTCAGAAATAAGTTCGACTCAGATCAAGAGTCTTCTAATCGACTTGTGTCTTTACTACTATCGATTTGGTTTTTTTTGCATCACTTGAAACGAAAATAGCGTTACTACAATCCATTAGTAACGTTTATCTTTGAGAAATAGGCGGAAAAAAAACGATTTTTTGAATTTCGGGGATGACATTTTTTTACTATTTTTTTATTTTTTTGGCATTACTACAAACGAAAATAATTTATCTACAATCCACTACTAACGTTTATCTATGAGAATCACCCGGAAATAAACGATTTTTCGAATTTGGGGGGCTGACATTTTTTTACTATTTAATTATATAAATTAAATTAATAATTAATAATTTTATTTTAATTATTTAATTATATTTTATTATATTTAATTATTTTTTATTTTTTTATTTTATTTTTTTGGCATCACTACAAACGAAAATAGCTTCACTACAATCCACTACTAACGTTTATCTATGAGAGTCACCCGGAAAAAAACGAATTTTCGAATTTGGGGGGCTGACATTTTTTTACTATTTTTTTTTATTTTTTTGGCATTACTACAAACGAAAATAGCTTCACTACAATCCACTACTAACCGAAATCTGTCGAAAAACCTTAATAAAAACGATTTTTTCAAAAGTCGGGTGCCAAGTTCACACGGGTCAGTCAGTGCAAGCATTTGTCAGTTAACGTGTTATAGCTCGACTTATAACTCAAGGAGCTCAACGAAACGACGAACAATACCAAAGAAAGGACATTTGGATAGGTCGCTTAGAGTAGGTACTCAAACTGCCAGACAGTTGTGGGAAAAAATAAACAACAAAATATAAATGTGACCCACATGGTCCCCACATTCACAATAATCATATAAAATTCATAACAAGTTCTATTCAAAAAGAATGTAAATCAAAATCACAGAAATCATTAAAAGTCACAATGATGATAAAAAAAAAAAAAAATACTTAACAAAATAAGTATTCATGTCAAATCAGTAAATGTCAAAGAAAAAATAAAAAAAATAATAAAGTAAAAAAATAATAAAATACATGTCAAAACATTAAATGTCAGATTGTATAAAAAAAGAAAAAAAAAAGGATAAGATAGGAATAAATAATAAACAAGCGAAGTCCGAAGCTTCGACATTCAAAGAGCAAATTTCATTGGAGCAGCTTAATCCCAAGCCTTTTTATCTTCGAGATAGTGATTAACATGATAGTAGGCTTTCAGGCACAGCTTCCGTTTTATAAACGATTTGAATTTATTTAGGCTTAGTGCTTGAATTTGGCTCAGAAGTTTATTGTAAAAACGTATACATTGGCATCTGAAGGTACCCCCTAATTTTTTGAGCCTCGTTGCAGGAACAACAAATTTGTGTTTGTTCCTCGTATTTATATTGTGGATATCACTGTATTTAAAAAAAAAATATATTTTTGTGTGCGTACAAAAGGTTTTCATAAATAAACTGAGAAGGCACAGTAAGAACATTAATCTCTTTAAATTTTTGTCTGAGGGAGTATCTGGGACTTAATTTATAAATTGAACGAATTGCCCTTTTTTGCAAAACAAATATTGTTTGAATATCGGCGGCATTGCCCCACAAGAGAATACCGTACGACATCACGCTATGGAAATAACTAAAGTAAACTAAACGGGATGTCTCTAAATCAGTTAACTCACGAATTCTTCTAACGGCGTATGCTGCAGAGCTAAGTTTTTTTGACAATTTGTCTATATGCGGGCCCCACTGAAGCTTGGCATCCAAAGTTATGCCTAGGAACACTGTGCTATCTTCCGGTTTCAAATCTTCATCCATAATAATTAGTACAGTAGTTTCCACTTGTCTTACATGGGGTATCGTAAACTTAATACATTTAGTTTTTTTCTCATTTAGGAGTAGGTTATTAACATTAAACCAATTAACGACTTTTGCCAGGGCGCTATTAACATCATCCGTAACTAACTGCTGACGTTTGAGTTTAAATAAAAGAGAAGTGTCGTCTGCAAACAATAATAATGTCATGATTATCCTTTATGAGGTGAGGCAAGTCATTTATGTAAATAAGAAACAAAAATGGACCAAGAATTGAGCCCTGTGGTACCCGTACCTGTGGTAGTGGTGCAGTTTCCTGATTAATGTTTCATGAACAACGCAATCGAAAGCTTTAGATAAATCGCAAAAAAATGCCCAAAGCATCGCATTTGTCCTCCCAGGCATTATAAATGTGTCCTAAAAGTTTAACAATCAGTAGTTGAACGACCCCTTGTAAAACCGAACTGTTTTTTATGTAATAACTTTTGTTTATTGAAAAAACTTTGCATTTGTGCCAAAATTAATTTTTCATAATTTTACTAAAGGTGGGTAGTACTGAAATGGGTCTATAATTAGTGGGGTCTGATGTACTACCCGATTTAAACAATGGTATTATTTTACTATATTTCATAAGATCAGGAAACTCACCACGGTCAATACAATCGTTAAATATCACAGCTAATGAAGGAGCTACAATGTTTATAATGGATTTAGCAACGTCCACAGAATGACCCCATAGATCGGCGGTCTTTTTAACATTTAGGGTGTGAAAAGTTTTATTTATATCTTTACAGGTGACATATTGGAAATTAAATTCGGAATCACAGACTGAAACGTTTTCCCATAATAAAGACTCGGCAGCAGCAGGTGACGAGTTTAGCGATTTAGTAGTCAATACGGGAATATCCGCAAATAAATTTTCAAAGGCTGTGGCAACTTGAGTGTCTTAATTCAAAATATTATCGCCAATAGCACTGTAGTCACTATTTCGGTTGCAAGACTTTCCCGTTTCGCTATTAATAATGTTCCGTGTCATTTTAATTACATTACTACTATTTTTAATTTTTGAACTCAAGTAACGTGACTTTGCTATGAAACAAACTTTTTTAAATAATTTAGAATAATTCTTAACATACAAATTAAATTCTAGTGTTTTTATAAGTTCGCTCTTCATACAGCTCATAAAGTCGTTTTCGACTCTTATGAATACCAATGGTGGCCCAGTCATTGAAAGAAGCGTTATTATTTACAGATATTGTCTTAGGGACAAATGTGTTTTCAAATTGTGTGCAATACATACTGAAAAAATCGTTATATTGTTGACTAGCTTCTGCCCGCGACTGCGTACGCGGATTCTGTTGCTTATGCCAGCGACAACGGGGTCGTCAAAATCGAAGACCTGAAACGTCTGATGTCGAATTTTAAGAGCCTGGGGACGGGAATACAACGGGATGCGCGAGACGATTCGAGACGTTCCAGATCTTTCATTTTTGTAAGTCAACAGGAAATGCCCATCAGACCAAAAAACACTTGATGAGACGTCATTCCTATGTGTTATGGTGTAGCTGGGCTCTTGGAGTTCCACAACAGGTGTTCCAGATCTTCGATTTTTATAAGTCAACAGAGAGTGCTCATCAGATTGAACAACTTTTGCGAAAACTTCAATCCTATATATATGTTATAGTGTAGCTGGGCTCTTGGAGTTCCACATCAGGTGTTCCAGATCTTCAACAGAAAATGCTCATCACGTGGAACAATTTTTGCTATGGTACCATTTTTGTATCTCTTATAGTTCAGCTGGTCTGTTGCGGTTCTACATCAGGTGTTTGTTTCCAAGATAAAAGTCAACAGGAAATGCCTATCAGACCAAACCACACTTGCTAAGACGTCATTCCTATGTGTTATGGTGTAGCTGGGCTCTTGGAGTTCCACAACAGGTGTTCCAGATTCTTCGATTTTTATAAGTCAACAGAGAGTGCTCATCAGATGGGACAACTTTTGCTAAAACTTTATTCCTATATATATGTTATAGTGTAGCTGGGCTCTTGGAGTTCCACATCAGGTGTTCCAGATCTTCAACAGAAAATGCTCATCACGTGGAACAATTTTTGCTATGGTACCATTTTTGTATCTCTTATAGTTCAGCTGGTCTGTTGCGGTTCTACATCAGGTGTTTGTTTCCAAGATAAAAGTCAACAGGAAATTCCTATCAGACCAAACCACACTTGCTAAGACGTCATTCCTATGTGTTATGGTGTAGCTGGGCTCTTGGAGTTTCACATCAGGTGTTCCAGATCTTCAAATTTATTCTCTCAGCAGAAAATTCTCATCACGTGGAACAATTTTTGCTGTGGTACCATTTTTGTATCTCTTATACACACATCAAAAGAGTCTAGGGATCAAGCATTTTTATGCGGATTTCTTGAGATTGAGATGTGGCTTTGTAATAAATTTATGATTTTATAAATTTATATGGATCCTTTTTGGTGCATTTCATAATTTGAATCAGGAACTCTCAATCAAATTCGAGTAAAAGATGAAAATAAGCTGTCAATATTTTCCCTATAAAAACATACAACGCATTGAAGACATTATTAGTGCTACTGTTTCCCTACTACTGATTAAAACCAACGTTATTATGGAGCGGCGACGTCATTTAAGCAGGGAAGAAATGCTCAGAGCCGTGGGAATGATAGAAGCTGGTTCCCGGCAACGTACTGTAGCTTTAGCTCTGAATACAAGTCAGAGTGTTATCAGTCGACTTTGGACACGTTACCGAAGCACTGGTACCGTGGCTGAGCGCCATGGAGGACGGTATCGCTGCACCACACGGAGACAAGACCGATACATTCAAATCTTAACTCGAAGAGCTCCAACAATAACCGCCATGATGTTAGCCGTGAGGCTTCATCACTCTTCAGGGAACTTAATTAGCGACCAAACAGTCGGAAACCGCTTGCATGAAGTGAACCTTCATTCCCGAAGACCGCTACGGGTACCACCTATAGCAATGCACAATCGTAGGATTCGATGTCAATGGGCTCTTGAACACAGAAATTGGGCAGAAGAACAATGGCGTTTCGTGTGCTTTTCTGATGAGTCTCGTTTTGGTATGAGACCGGATACAAGACGTATACGACACTGGAGAACCCCTGGACGCCAACAGCGATTAAAATCCTGCCAGGAAGTCCATCCTTATAGTGGTGGAACCATCATGGTATGGGCGGGTATTTGGATCGGCGGAAGAACTGAGTTGATTTGGATCAGAGGCAACCTCAACGCTCAAATTTATGCTGAGACGATTGTATCAGACGTCATCGTTCCTCTACAAGTGCAAATCGGTCCCTTATTTCAGTTAATGCATGATAATGCACGACCGCACACCGCAAGAGTTGTAAGACAGACTCTCGCCGCAGCTAACATCAATGTCCTGCCCTGGCCTGCTCAGTCGCCAGACTTGAACCCGATTGAGCATGCATGGGATATGCTACAGAGAAGAGCTCTGCCGAATATGGAGGGTATCCAGTCGCAAGAAGACCTTTTTTTGTTGTTGCAACGAACATGGGCGGCCATTCCACAGCGTGATTTGGATGAACTCATTTTGAGTATGCCAAACCGATGTTCTTGTGTTGTTAGTGTTCGCGGTAGAAACACGGATTATTAATTGTTTAAGTTACCCAATAAAATTTTAAAGAAAACTGTGTTTTCAGTCATTTTTTCGAACTTTAATGTTAGTGGTTCAAATGTCAAAAATCCCTTTATTAGGAAAATGGCAAATTTCTTTATTAATGCAAAGGTGACTTGGTTTATCGTTACTGTGACAAACGAAAACACTTTATTTGATGAATCCTTAAAGAAAATTTTAATTAATATCAATCAGGAGAAAAGTTATTGCAAAAATATATGTTGATCCCTAGATACTTTTGATGTGTGTAGTTTAGCTTATCTGTTGCGGTTCTGCATCAGGTGTTCAAGTTTCCGAGATAAATTATAGCCTATATGTTGCCCAGACTTAATACCTATACACCAAAAAAAAAACATTCAAATCCGTCCAGTTGTTACGAAGATTAGCGTGTACAAACAAACAGACAAACAGACACACAGACAAACAGACAGATTTTTTTTTTTGGATTCGTGCTCTATTACTGTTTTTAAACCCCCCTCAATTATTTCTTTTTTAATACCTATATTCAATGTACAGACACAGTTTTTTTACTGTTTTATTACCTACTAGCTGTTGCCCGCGGCTTCGCCCGCGTGAAGTTCGGTAACTGTCCCACGGGATCATACTAAAGGGATAAATAGTATCCTACATGTTAATCCAGGTTATAAACTATCTATCACAATCGCTATCACAATCACCATCACTATCACCATCATTATCACTGTCACAATCACAATCACCATCACCATCATCGTTTTCACAACAACCATCACCATCACTATTCCAATCACAATCACTATCACAATAATTATCACAATCACCATCATCGTTATCACAATCATCACAATAAATCAACACTCACGACTCTATAGAAGTCGAATCCGCCATCTTTTGGATCTAAAAATAAATGCCATATTCGTAATCAACACCAATGATAATCTCGAAATCGACACCCATATTGATCAAAAAAAAAAAAAAATGATAGGTCATAAATAAACAAAAATAAATTATTACGTACTATGTACAAATATTAGCCGAAAACATTATAATGAATCGCTTATGTTCTGCACTGTGCTGTGTCGTAGGCCTTAGTAAACACGCAACAACTATTAAATGGGGATTGTTCATTCTTTTTTAAATGAGTTAATATGAAATCCGTTTCGAGGAATAAGGTTACTCATGACTATTGAGCGTTTAAAAAAGTAAAATATTCACGGATTATTGTTATTTATCGCTAAAAGTAAATAACCTTAATTTGACCTCTAATTACGTCATCATTTGGCTGAATATTTACGTGTCTTTGCCCTTTTACCTAAAATAATTTCTTTGACGTTAGACAAATGTCAATACAGTAACGGGGTGACAAGGGACGGCTAAAGTACAAATAGAGTCGCCTATACTTGGTAAATAGGGACCTATTCAAACTTTACCGTTCCTAATCAACTTTCATATGTCCTAGAATGCTCTATATTATCGAAATCTTAAATAAAAAATGAGGGTCGAAAAAATTGGTCAATGCCCATTGCACCCTACCCTCATCGCCCAAAAGTTTTGTGTTCTTTCTTGTTTCTTATTGTGTAACCTACCTTCTTCTGAATTGTTAATTTTGTACTTGTTATGAACTAAACGATGAATGATAAGTGAAAGTATTATTGTAACGTAGTTTTAAGATGCATATTTGTTTTTGTTTTTATCTACGCTTACTGGCAGATAACATTGTAAACGTATTTATGTTTTTCTCTGTAAGTGAATTTGTAATTCTTTTGAGAAATAAATATCTTTAACCGTATTTTTAGACATTTCGACCCCATCGCACCCCAACAGGGAATGATGGTATTTCAGGTCCGCCACATTAAATCTTAAAATCGCTGTTTTTGTAATACACCCGACCCGATACACCATACAAACAATACCAAACCCATTTCCCCCATTAGGGGTTGAAATCTGAAAAAACCTGAAACCCATTTCTACCCATTTATCAATAGGAGTACTCCTGTGAAGTTTCGAATAAAAGTCTAACTGATTGTTTGTTTCCTCATACAAACTTTCGACTCCCGTTTCACCCCCTTAGGGAGTAAATTTTGAAAAATCCTTTCTTAGTGCACCGTTAGACCTCATAAGAAACCTACGCGTGCTAAATTTTAAATCTCTAGACCCAGCGGTTTGGGCTGTGCATTGATTTTTATACTTTGTCACCCCATTTCCCTGTCTTGGGGGTTTAATTCTGAAAAAACCTGAAACACAAATGTTCACTCATTTATCGACGATAGGAGTACTCCTGTTAAGTTTCGAATAAAATAGTCTAACTAATCTTGTTTCCCCATACAAACTTTGGAGCCCTTTTTCACCCCCTTAAGAAGTGAATTTTTAAAAAACCTTTGATAGTGCACTCCTTGACCACATAAGGAACCTACTTGCCAAATTTGGAATCTGTAGACCCAGTGGTTTGGGCTATGCGATGATATGTCAGTCAGTCAGTTTCTTCTTCTTTTATATATTTTTACCCGACTGCGCCAGAAGGAGGGTTACTGTATAGATTTTATCTAAAATAGAAGTAGCCTAAGTTCCTTATTTCATCAGCTCTCTGCCAGTGAAAGTCCCGTCAAAATCGGTCCCGCCGTTCCAGAGATTAGCCGGAACAAACAGACAACAGACAAAATTTAAAAAAAAATGTTATTTTGGTATATGTACCCTTATATACATTCATATGCATGTAGTAAAATGCGGTTGTTTTAATGTTACAAACGAACACTTCAATTTTATTTATTTGTACAGATAAAGCCTTTTCATCTTTCACCCCCTTAGGGGTTGAACTTTTTATTAAAAACACCGTTGCGTTAGCTTCCAACCTTATGGTTGGAAGCTAACGTAGGCTTATGCCTAGATAATAAATTTAGTGAGCTTTACTTCGAAATTAAGAGCTTTCCATAAACATGTTCATTCTCCTTTTTAACCCTTTGGGGGTAGAATTATGAAAAACGCTGAGACATGTATCAATTTATTTTTAATCATCAGCCTAAACACAAAATTTGAAGATCCTAACTTTAAAACTGACGGACTTTCAAAAACAACAGCTTCATCCCCTTTTTAACCCTTTGGGGGTAGAATTATGAAAAACGCTGAGACACGTATCAATTAATTTTTAATCATCAGCCTAAACACAAAATTTGAAGATCCTAACTTTAAAACTGACGATTTTCCATAAACAACTTCATCCCCCTTTTTAACCCTTCGGGGGTAGAATTGTGAAAAACGCTGAGACACGTATCAATTAATTTTTAATCATCAGCCTAAACATAAAATTTGAAGAACCTAACTTTAAAACTGACGGACTTTCATACATAACAGCTTCATCCCCTTTTTAACCCTTTGGGGGTAGAATTATGAAAAACGCTGAGACACGTATCAATTAATTTTTAATCATCAGCTCAAACACAAAATTAGAAGATCCTAACTTTAAAACTGACGATTATCCATAAACAAATTCATCCCCCTTTTTAACCCTTCGAAAAATCAATTCAATTTACAATCTGGGAAATGAAAAATCCAATAATTAAGTTAGTGTTACGAAGTAATTGGAAAATCGATTCAATTGGAATCGATTATCGTTACAGAGATCATACTATTTACGAAAATGCTTTCACCGGATGATTTATTTAATTAAAATAATTAAATCTATTAGAAATAGAGTATTAAGAGTTTAAACTAATTAAATATCTACATAATTAAGATTAATCGATTTACATTTACTAATCGATTATTGTATTTTTAATCTGTGCTAACTCTGACAATCATGCATGACATGACAGATGACATCGATCGACAGTTCGACACTCGTTTCGTATCGTCTATGCATGTGCGTTCTGAGTGTTTCCTCCCATACGTTTTTTATTGATATTTTCCTCGACCCGGCTTTCCTACGGACCTCTGATCTTCCTCCTTCTACGACCCTTGCCTTGATAGGGAAGCAATATTAAAATATTATTGTAACTGCATCGTTGGCAAACGGACTGTGGACTGGTGCGCCCATGTTATGTCGATAATATGGTACCTTAGTTGGGCTAGGTACCAAGAAAATATTGTACCACCTGCTCAATTCCTAGATGACGTTCTTGTAATATTTGAAGAAGAATGAAAAATATTAATAAAATCCGATTTTTAAACTCCTCCCACTCTGTCTCTCTCCATCCCACTCACAAAATATGTTTAACATCCTGTCTAAATTACAAGAAAAAGTAATTAAAATAATCATTAACCTTGACTGATAAGCGAACTTAAAAGACATAGGTAAACAAGAAGTAAATTATGCTGTGCAGTCGAAGGATACATCTTTTATTAACAAGATGAAGAGGTGATTACACCTCTTAAAACCCTTTTTTTTGATAACCCACACGATCAGTTTAGAAGAAAAAAAATGAGTCCCCCAAAATCCTATGGTGTCGAAAAGCCGCCATTTTTGCCATTTTAATGTGGCACTCGCAAGATTAAGAAGAATAGATTGACGTGAGAATCATCAAAATCGGCTTACGCGTTTGTTCTCTAGAACGATATAGAGGAACAAACATAAATACATACAAATACACACGTATACTGATAAAACCATTACCCTCCTTCAGCAATCGGGTAAATAATGACAATCGCACTTCAAAAATCGGCTATTATGTATAGATTATTACGTAACCTCACTTTTCTTAAATCTCTTATATCTCGGCTCTCAGATTGCCAAAATCTGCAAAATTTTCAGCGATTGTTTGTTAATATAATAGCTATCAATTGACACCAGTTTCATCTTTTTACATCCAGGCCCAAAATTGTATGAAAGCGTATCCGTCTCCTTTAAGATGTTTATTTACTAAGATTAATGCGCCGCCATGTATAGCATTTACCCTGCTGAATGAGCTACCAACCTGGTGATTACTAAAATTGAAAATTAATTGATGAAATTTGAGCCAATGCACACACAAAGAAACACAAACACACAAACACACACATACAAAGAGTACACAAAGAATATCTATATTGTTACAATTCAGGAATAGTTCTACTTCTAATTCTTTGTTCAAAAATCCTTGAATATTTTGATGAACCAGGTTGATACTATTAAAACTCTCAAAACATTCGCCTGATTTATTATCTGGCTTCCTTATAATATTGCAAGAGGTCGCCTCTGTTGTCCCATTTTCTAATTTAAATGATTGACATTGGTATAAATAAATCTCTGGACTTGAAAACGTTGGGAAAAACAAAGATAAGATAAGATAAGATTCCTTAAAACCCTAAACAAATAACCTAACAATAGTGACCGGCCTGTAAATAATCCCATAGTAACAAAAGATAACTCTGCTTTTTCCCATTACCCACGGAACAAAAATAAATTGCATAACCCGACCATTAACGAACTAACAAAGCCTCGCTAGAACTACCGTTAATATAGAGGTGTGAAACAGCGTGAGATGATAGTCCTAGTAAAATATCATTAGTTAATATCTTTTATATATATATCACGACAGGGAAAGTCTAGAGGAACACTTCCCAAATATTGGCGCCATCCGCCACCATATTGTCTTTCAGTCATCTATCACATCGCCTTGCGATACGATTCTTCATTGTTGGTAGATAGGTAGGTGGGTACTGGGTAGTTGAAATCACACACAGCACTTGACTCAAACTCCAAACGTTTATTTCTATTAAACCATTTAGGTACAGAAACTTATTAACTTTCTAGAGTTGAGTCATCCATTCGCAGATATTATGGTTGAGGAGAAGAATGGACGAAGAAACTCCTCACACTCTCATTTTCACAACTAATCGTTCACTTCACTAAACACTTATAATTACTTAGTATTTCAATTGTTTTGCTAATCTTAAGATAACGTGACTGCTCGTCGCTCACGCGTCCATTCTGCCTGCGTGAGCGGAAGTACCACAATATCCGTTCAGCAACTTATTACAATAGTAAATTCAATCAGCCTCGCAAGTAATACTGAAACACTTTACAATAATTGTGTTACTATTAAATAATGACAGAATTCACCAATTTGAACACGTTTTCAATTATTAATAATAAACTAGTTGTCTCATTACTTTTTAGTCTTTAATCTGTGCTATCATGGAACATTTCCGGTGATGTACAACAGTAATGTTAAACAAAGGCTTTTTACTAATAAATCACTGTGTAAAATAGTCTTATTAATTTATAGTTGGGAATCTATTATTGAGACTTACTTAGTTCTCGTTCTTAATTTAAGCATTCAGGTATTGATGGTAAAATCACAGTCGGCGCCATTTTCCCTGACAGGTAACGCCGTATCATAAAGAAACATAATGTCAAGTGATTAACTATTAATTGCTAATATGAATGAAACCCTAAAGTTGTTAAACAAATATTCTTATGTTAATTATAGCGATAGTTTTAGCTAGAACATCGAGTTTAGTTTGATAATTGATTTTCAAGTGATACTGATTAAGACAGACAACAGATGGCGCTGTTGCTCTTGATACTCAAACGAAATTAGTCAATGCCACTCACAGGTAGGGTTTCCACCTTTTTTTAGGACGAATAAAGTATTTTTTCATTTTGGTTGAACAAAAATAAAGTACACCGCATAAAAAAAGAGTACTTATTATTATTTTTTATTATTTGTCCTTAAAAACGTATTTTTTGTTGCTCTTTGCCCCATGTAACAAATATTTGTCTTTCTTAAATATATTTACAGCCTCTTCGCAATCAAAAAATAAAAATAAAAACAGTTTATTTAGTCTCATAAGTACTCAACCAGTAACGAGCCAGTAACAATCAGTTTTACGTAAATAAATAGAGTATTTTAGCGTACTTTATTGGTGTTGTAGATTATAAAGTACGCCTACATGAAAAAGAGGACAATACTCTATTTTAGAGTACGGGTGGCAGCACTGCTCACAGGTGTTATAATAGTTGCCAGAGTATCTCACAGATGGCAGTATTATCGTTCATGGAATAAGAAATTATAATTTAACTAGTTACAATCAATAACATTATGTAATAAGCTTAGCATAAAGGTGTCCTCGCGGCGACACGGCCATTCTGATCGGCGGTGCGCGCTCTGCACCTGCCGATGTCGTCACTATGTGGAGTTTCGCGATTCTTATCTGAAATAGTGAAAATAAATTTTGGCGGCAGATTATTGTTACGTTTATTATTATCCTACAATGTTCATTGAATTGTAGGATTTGGTAACAGAAAGTTTCAGTCAACATAGAAAGCTTGTAATAGATCTGACATCTACTCAGTTTTCCTTGTATTCAAAATTAAATGGGTTTATGTCTCACCTAGACACATACACACAGTCACAGAGTTAACTGCTTGAAATTTTTGTTTAAATTTTTAGTAGTGCTTAAATTGAAGCTGGTATGAGCTGTTAGCTGAATAAAATGTTGTAGCCTGAATTATCAAATAACATTAATTGTATTAAGGTTATTGATATTCCCCGCGTGGGCAGAGCACCGCCGTGTCCTCGAAGCGGCGATTGGCGGCGGCGACCTCTCGCGTCCGGCCCTGGTGCAAGCCATGGTCCGGAGCGAGACGGAATGGGACGCCGTCACCTCCTTCTGCGAAGCAGTAATGCTAGAGAAGGAGGTGGCGGAACGTGAGAGGGAGCGAACCTCTCAACGTCCCGGCCGCCGCGGGAGACGCCCCGGGCGTCGGGGGCCACCACCACGTGGCCCCCGGCCACCGTAGGCGCGGGCCTGTGGACGGTGAGCTATGGGCTAGCTCGCCGTCCGTCCGTCTCATGACGACAGGCCGTGTCGACGGCGCGTTCGTGTTCCACGCGCGCCTCAAAGAGAGTCAGCAAAAAGGAAGGGGTCCGCAAGGACCGATGCCTGCCGGGGTTGCGGGACTATTCGAAAGAGATACCGTGGCCCCGGAACACAAAGGGCGATGAAGGAACATGGATGGGTTTTAGTCAGTAAAAGTCTGACACTCCCTCCTGCTCCGCCCAGAGCGGGAGGGGTTATTTGATGATTTCCCATCCGAAAAAAAAAAAAAAAAAAAAAAAAAAAAAAAAAAAAAAAAAAAGGTTATTGATATTGTTTCAGCTATTAGCTGAATAGAATATTGTTACTTCAATTGTCCAACAATATTCGTTGAATTGTTGTTTAGTATCAGTTAGTTTGCAAGCAGTTTTGCAACTTGTATTTGAATTTGTTCATGCTAAATGTTAGTTGTTAAAAATAACATTGTCGCTTGAGCTATTCAACATGTTCATAAAATTGTTAAGCTTGGTATGAGTTAGGTTTTTAGTTAACTTTAGAACCTTGTAACCTACTGTCTACTAGATTCGTCTTAAATAAAATTATTGATTGCTTTACATATTCTGTAATTTGTATTTGGCAAGTGTAGTGTAAGTAGCATGTTTTTATTTGTTCATTCTCACGGGAAGGTAATGCTCTGTCATAGACACAAAGTCTTGGATTTGACAGGATAAAAGGATAGGATCAGGAACACCGCTCTGTGATAGACACAAAGTCTTTGATTTGACAGGATTAAAGGGTAAGGAGTTTAGGACCATTGCTCCGTGACAGGCACGAAGTCTTTGATTTGACAGGATATAAGGAACCAGGCTCTGGGCGTTAGTACGCCGTGGACCCAGCAGGATAACATGAGATGAATGATAATGTATTGTTTACCAGTTGCCTCCACGGCTGCTGATAGGATCATTAGTAGTGTTCATTATCAGTGGCCTCCACGGCTGCTGATAGGATTTTTTGTAATGTGTTGTGTTCATTACCAAGTACCTCCACGGCACTGACAGTATTTGTTTGATTTGTTGTGAGTGTTTGTATTACTCATTGAGCTTGTTGTTTCCTCCACGGATACCAATAGCTTGTGAGTTTTTTATTTTTATTTTATTAGTTACTGTTAGGAGTACTAATGTTTTGTTATTATTTTTGTAAATAGTTGCTTACAACTGGCAGGATTATAAAAACTAAAATAATCAATGTGGAAACATGATACTCATTATACATGAGCATCATGTAGGTAGGTTGATTGGGCTATTATTAAGTCTTTTGTTGTAACACTGTAGGTATCAGTGGGGAAGTGTAAGAAGTAGTTTGAAAACTCCTCACCTTTTATGTTAGTTTATGATGTGAGGACACTGTAACAGTTATCCCTGGTTGGCTGTTCTCATGCTGTTCCCCATTTTATAGCTCCATAGCTGGCGACACGGTTATCTGTTCACCAGGCTGCAGTCCTTGAAATTGTTCATTGAGTCACATTTTTAAGTGACCTTGCTCCATTATCATTTGCTGGGGAAGTCGTTAATTTCACACTTGATGTCATCACTATCTTGAAGTGACTGGGTGCATAGAGTTTTAGAAGAACTTGAGTCTTCTTTATAGTTGCTCTCAATTTTGTTTCAATTTCTTTGATAAAAGGTATCATTTCTTCTATGATAAGACCATTGCCTGGAACCTGAAATGTGAGAAGTCATGCAGGTAAATAACATAACATCACGCCTGTTGTCCCTGAAAGGTTAGGCAGAGGTGTACCTAATAGTATGCCAACATTTATTTTGAAGTCTCATGTAATAGGGGGCAAGCCTTATTGCCATCAACCAGGCACAAATCTGGACTCTGTGCCTGCTACAGAGGAATTACTAATGGAAAAACCCAACAACACTTTGCCTGACCTGGGAATCTAACCCAGAGCCTTATGCTCAACAGTCACGCTTGCAGCCACTAGACCAACAAGGCAGTCAGTGCAGGTAAATATTAACAATAGTGTAATGTCTACACTACTAGTGAAGTGTGTAGGTACATAACATCACACCTGCAATCCCTGAGGGGTTAGGCAGAGGTGAAAATAATAAATCCACACTTTGCCTAAGCCTCTAGTTTAGCGATATGGCTATTTGCCATTCATATGATTGTCTGGCTTGCTACTGAGAAATTCTTGATGGAAAAACCCAATAACACTCTGCCAGGCCTGGGAATCGAATCGATCGAGGACCTGTCCTCATGCTTTTATAACAGGGCTCATATCCACTGGACCAACAAAGCAGTCCTACTATTTTTTTAAATTAGTTGGAGTGATAAGTTTTATAGTCGGTAATAAGTTGTTTTGAAATAGTTATTTACTTATATTAAGTTAATTAAACTAAGATGGGAAAGTTAAACTGATCAGAACTACTTTATAAACACTATTGGTTGTGTATACGTAGTTGCACTGACAAAACATTCACATTTTATTAACACATCGAAAGCTTTGCTTCGTTGATGTAACAAAACCTATAGTGTGAATGAAAAGTCAATAACAACGTCTAAAATTTGTAACTCCTCATTTATCTAATTAATAGTAATTAAAAAAGTTAATCCATGACTTTAGTTTCTGACACATCATTACTGGTTATATTAAATTATAGCGGCAACAGAAATACTCGTACATCATCTGTGAAAATTTCAACTGTCTAGCTGTCACGGTTCATGAGATACAGCCTGGTGACAGACAGACGGACAGACGGACAGATGGACAGACGGACAGACGGACAGACGGACAGACGGACAGACGGACAGACGGACAGACGGACAGACGGACAGACGGACAGACAGCGAAGTCTTAGTAATAGGGTTCCGTTTTTACCTTTTGGGTACGGAACCCTAAAAAACCGGCCAAGTGCGAGTCGGACTCGCACACGAAGGGTTCCGTACCATTGACTATATTTAGTATTTGTTATTATAGCGGCAACAGAAATACATCATCTGTGAAAATTTCAACTGTCTAGCTGTCATGGTTCATGAGATACAGCCTGGTGACAGACAGACGGACAGACGGACAGACGGACAGACGGACAGACGGACAGATTGACAGACGGACAGACGGACAGACGGACAGACGGATAGACAGCGAAGTCTTAGTAATAGGGTTCCGTTTTTACCCTTTGGGTACGGAACCCTAAAAAACCATGTTGCAACTTATAAAAAAAAAAAGCCTTTATTACTGATACTCTTTACAATCTTACTCTTACATGTTATACTAATCACTGTTTACTTGTTATACCTAACTAGCTGTTGCCCGCGGCTTTGCCCGCGTGCAGTTCGGTAACTGTTCCACTGAATCATACTAAAGGGATAAATTGTGTCCTACATGTTAATCCAAGTTATAAACTATCTATGTGAAAAATTTCATAATCATCACAATTTATTATTATCATCACAATCACCATCACTATCACAACCACCACCATTATCACAATCACCATCACTATCACAGTCACCATCATTATCACAATCACAATCACCATCACTATCACAACCACCATCATTATCACAATCACCATCTTGATCACCATCACAATCACCATCACAATCACAATCACTGTCACCAACACAATCCCCATAACCATCGCTATCACCATCACAATCACCGTCACTATCACAATCACCATCACCTTCACAATTACCATCAAAATCACTATCATAATCACCATCATCGTTATCACAACCATCATCATCGTAATCACAACCATCATCATCGTAATCACAACCATTATCACCATCACTATAATCATCACAATCACAATCAAAATGACAATAACAATCACCATCACAATCACCATCACAATCACCATCACAATCACCATCACAATCACTATCACAATCACCATCACAATCACCATCACAATCACTATCACAATCACCATCACAATCACCATGACAATCACTTACCTCGTTATCACAATCATTGTTAACGTAATCACAATCATCTTCATCATTATCACAATCACAATGACTATCACAATGACCATCACAATCACCATTACCATCGAAATCACCATCACTATCACAATGACCATCACAATCACCATTCAATCACCATCACAATGACCATCACAATCACCATTCAACCACCATGACAATCACCATCACTATCACAATCACAATCACCATCGTTATCACAATCACAATCACAATCACCATTACAATCACAATCACTATCACTATCACCATCACCATCACAATCATCATCACAATGACCATCACAATCATCATCACAATCACCATCACAATCACCATCACAATCACCATCACAATCACCATCACAATCACCATCACAATCACCATCACAATGACCATCACAATCACCATTCAATCATTATCACAATCAGCATCACTATCACAATCACCATCACTATCACTATCACAATCACCATAACTATCACAATCACAATCACCATCGTTATCACAATCACAATCACCATTACAATCACAATCACAATCACCATCACTATCACCATCACCATCACAATCACCATCACAATCACAATCACTATCACAATCACTTACCTCGTTAAGACAATCATTGTTATCGTAATCACAATCATCTTCATAATTATCACAGTCACAATCACCATCACTGTCACGATCACAATCTCCATTACCATCGCTATCACCATCACAATCACCGTCACTATCACAATCACTATCACAATCACCATCACACTAACCATCAAAATCACTATGACAATCACCATCATCGTTATCACAATCATTATCACCGTGATCACAATCATTATCATCTTAATCACAATCATCATCATCACAATCTCCAACTCCGTTATCACAACCATCGCTATCACCATCACAATCACCGTCACTATCACAATCACCATCACTGTCACAATCACTATCACAATCATTATCATCGTTATCACAATCATCATTATCACAATCTTCATCATCGTAATCACAATCATTATCATCGTAATCAAAATACCATCGCAATCATCATCATCATTATCACAATCATCATCATCGTTATCACAATCATCACAATAAATCGAATCCATCTGCCTAGCCTTTTCCCAACTTAGTTGGGGTCGGCTTCCAGTTTTACCGGATGCAGCTGAATACCAGTATTTTATATGGAGCGACTGCCTATCTGACCTCCACAACCCAGTTAGTACCGGGAAATACGATACCCCTTGGTAAGACTGGTTGTCAGACTTTTTTTGGGCCTCTGACTACCTAACGACTGTCAAAGATCTACAAATGACAGCCGGGACCAACGGCTTAACGTGCTTCACAATAAATCGAATATAACCCTGTATAGAAGTCGAATCCACCATCTTCTGGATCTCAAAATAAATGCCATTTTCGTAATCAGCACCCCTGATAATCTCGGTATCGACACCCATATTGATTTTTAGATATTTCAACCCCATCGCACCCCAACAGGGAATGATGGTATTTCAGGTCCGCCACATTAAATCTTAAAATCGTTGTTTTTTGTAATACACCCAACCCAATTCACCATACAAACAATACCTATGTTGAATTTCAGGCTTTGTTACCTCATTTTCCCCTTTAGGGGTTGAATTCTGAAAAAACCTGAAACAATTGTTAACTCATTTATCGATAGGAGTACTCCTGGTAAGTTTCGAATAAAGTAGTCTTATTAATCTTATTTATCTTTGGACCCCCGTTTCAACCCTTTAGGGGGTGAATTTTGAAAAATCCTTTCTTATTGCACCGTTAAACCTCATAAAGAACCTACGTGCCAAATTTGGAATCTCTAGGTTCAGTGGTTTGGGCTGTGCATTGATTTTTATACTTTGCCACCCCATTTCCCCCTCTTAGGGGTTGAATTCTGAAAAAAAACTTGAAACCCGTTTCTACTCATTTATCAATAGAAGCACTCCTGTGAAGTTTCGAATAAAATAGTCTAATTAATCTTGTTTCCCCATACAAACTTTGGAGCCCCGTTTAACCCCTTTAGGGGGTGAATTTTGAAAAATCCTTTCTTAATGCACCCCTAAACCTCATAAAGAACCTATGTGCCGAATTTGGAATCTTTAGGCTCAGCGGTTTGGGGGCTGTGCATTGATTTTTATACTTTGTCACCCCTTTTCCCCCTCTTAGGGGTTGAATTCATTCATTCTTGTGCTTTCATGGGCCTCGGAATGCGCCACCTCCGGGATCCTTACTGACGGTAGGAGGGGTATCCATCGGCGTTGAGTCGACGTTAAAGTACTTGGGACTTGTCCTTGACAGCCGGTGGAACTTCGTAGAACATTTCCGACGTTTGGCCCCCAAACTGGAACGGACTGGGGCTGCCTTCAGGCGGCTCCTGCCCAATCTGGGGGGGGCCGAACGCCTCCTGCCGGAGGCTCTACGCGGGAGTCGTGCGGTCAATGGCCCTTTACGGGGCCCCGGTGTGGGCGCGTTCATTGAGGCTGCGAGCCGCTCACTATTTGAACGCGCCCCAAAAGGTAGTAGCCGTAAGGCTGGCCCGGGGGTACCGTACGATCTCCCGCGAGGCGGCGAGCCTCCTTGCCGGATTGCCGCCATGGGATCTAGAGGCGATAGTCCTCGCGCGCCTACATGAATGGCGCGCGGAGGCGCTAGGCCGGGGGGAAACTCCACTGCAGCGACAAATTGTCGCTCAGCGGACAGACTTCCGGCGGGATCTCATGGCGACATGGAGAGAGTGACTGTCGCAACCCCGTGCAGGGCACGCCACGATAGTGGCGATAAGTCCCCTCTTTGAGGAGTGGCTTGAGAGACGCCACGGCGTCCTCACCTTCCGCCTGACGCAGGTCCTCACCGGACACGAAGTGTTCGGGAGGTTCCTGCACCGAATCGGGCGGGAGGAAACGCCCGGGTGCTTCCATTGTGAGGATCGACCGGAGGACACGGTGGAACACACGGTGGAGGTGTGCCCCGCGTGGGTGGAGCACCGCCGTGTCCTCGAAGTGGCGATCGGCGGCGGCGACCTCTCGCGTCCGGCCCTGGTGCAAGCCATGGTCCGAAGCGAGACGGAATGGGACGCCGTCACCTCCTTCTGCGAAGCAGTAATGCTAGAGAAGGAGGTGGCGGAACGTGAGAGGGAGAGAACTTCTCAACGTCCCGGCCGCCGCGGGAGACGCCCCGGGCGTCGGGGGCCACCACCACGTGGCCCCCGGCCACCGTAGGCGCGGGCCTGTGGACGGTGAGCTATGGGCTAGCTCGCCGTCCGTCCGTCTCATGACGACAGGCCGTGTCGACGGCGCGTTCGTGTTCCACGCGCGCCTCAAAGAGAGTCAGCAAAAAGGAAGGGGTCCGCAAGGACCGATGCCTGCCGGGGTTGCGGGACTATTCGAAAGAGATACCGTGGCCCCGGAACACAAAGGGCGATGAAGGAACATGGATGGGTTTTAGTCAGTAAAAGTCTGACACTCCCTCCTGCTCCGCCCAGAGCGGGAGGGGTTATTTGATGATTTCCCATCCGAAAAAAAAAAAAAAAAAAAAAAAAAAAAAAATTGGGTTGAATTCTGAAAAAACCTGAAACACAAATGTTAATTCATTTATCGATAGGAGTACTCCTGGTAAGTTTTGAATAAAGTAGTCTAACTAATCTTATTTATCTTTGGACCCCCGTTTCAACCCCTTAAAGGGTGAATTTTGAAAAATCCTTTCTTAATGCACCCCTAAACCTCATAAAGAACCTATGTGCCAAATTTGGCATCTCTAGGCTCAGCGGTTTGGGCTGTGCATTGATTTTTATACTTTGCCACCCCATTTCCCCCTCTTAGGGGTTGAATTCTGAAAAAACTTGAAACCCGTTTCTACTCATTTATCAATAGGAGCACTCCTGTGAAGTTTCGAATAAAATAGTCTAATTAATCTTGTTTCCCCATACAAACTTTGGAGCCCCGTTTAACCCCTTTAGGGGGTGAATTTTGAAAAATCCTTTCTTAATGCACCCCTAAACCTCATAAAGAACCTATGTGCCAAATTTGGAATCTCTAGGCTCAGCGGTTTGCGCTGTGCATTGATTTTTATACTTTGCCACCCCATTTCCCCCTCTTAGGGGTTGAATTCTGAAAAAACCTGAAACCCGTTTCTACTCATTCATCAATAGGAGCACTTCTGTGAAGTTTCGAATTAAATAGTCTAACTAATCTTGTTTACCCATACAAACTTTGGAGCCCCGTTTAACCCCTTTAGGGGGTGAATTTTGAAAAATCCTTTCTTAGTGCACCCCTAGACCACATAAGGAACCTACTTGCCAAATTTGGAATCTGTAGACCCAGCGGTTTGGGCTGTGCGTTGATAGATGAGTCAGTCAGTCAGTCAGTCAGTCAGTTTCTTCTTTTATATATTTAGATTGTGGTTTTCATAGTATATCGGTAATCGGTTTAAATAACTGTAGGAGCTTGTCTCTCGACAAAGGCCTCCTCCAAGGACTTCCATGCAACTCGATCTCTAGCTATTCGGGTCCACTTAGGGCCCGCCATTTGTCTGAAGTCGTCTTCCCAACGCTTACACTGTCTCCTTTTATTTCTTTTGTTGGTCCTAGGGTACCACTCAGTTATTATTTTGGTCCACTTTTCTTTGGTATCCCGTAACATATGTCCTGCCCAACGCCATTTTAACATAAATAAAATAAAATAAAATAAGCCTTTATTACTAATACTCTTTACAATCTTACTCTTACATGTTATACTAATCACTGTTTACGTTAATGCTTGTTACACCTAATTGTGGTTTACATAGTATATCGTTAATCGGTTTAAATAACTGTAGCAGCTTGTCTCTCGACAAAGGCCTCCTCCAAGGACTTCCATGCAACTCGATCTCTAGCTATTCGAGTCCACTTAGGGCCCGCCATTTGTCTGAAGTCGTCTTCGCGACGATGTCAACGCTTACACTGTCTCCCTTTATTTCTTTTGTCGGTCCTAGGGTACCACTCGGTTATTATTTTGGTCCACTTTTCTTTGGTATCCCGTAACATATGTCCTGCCCAACGCCATTTTAACTTTCTACTAACGATGTGCGCATTTTTGAATTTTGTCTTGGTTTTTATTGTTTCTAATTTCACTCTGTCACTTTTTCTTACCCCTATTACACTTCGTTCGATGCTGTTCTGGCACACTTTTATTTTATTCGATAGCTGATCTGTTAAAGCCCACGTTTGACATCCTTAAGTTAAGCATGGGAGTATGCAAGTGTTATATACAGTTATTTTAATTTTTATGGACATTTCATCATTTTTCATTATTTCACTAAGGCTCCAAAATCTTTTCCATGTATTTGTTATTCTTCTATTTATTTCTTTATGCATGTTATCAAGGGGTGATGTTAATTGTCCTAAATAAATGTATTCATTAACAAACTCTATTTCTTCGTCGTTAACCGTTATAGCATCTGAATCTGATTGTTGAGCGTTAGTCATTATTTTTGTTTTACTTATATTCATTGTCAGCCCCGCTGTAGCACTTTCATCAGCCAACTGTTGCAGCATTCGTTCTAAGCTCCGTGAATCTTCAGAAAATAGTATTAAGTCATCGGCAAAGCGCAAATGGTTTAATTTTTGGCCATTGATGTTCAGACCCATATCTTTCCATTCAAGATTTCTGAAAATCATCTCTAGAACCGCCGTAAACAATTTTGGTGAAATAGGATCCCCTTGACGAACTTCTCTTTGGACTGGGAATGGTTCTCCTGTTGTCTCGAGTTTTACTTGGGCTGTGCCTCCTGAATAAATAGCATTCAGAATTCTGATGTATTTCATTTGAACACCTTGGCATTTCAGGGCTATGTATCCATGTTCCAGGGAATCAAATTCTATGAATCAACGTTTTCTTGTATTCTCGATATTTTTGCAGGACCTGTCTAAGAACATGGATATGCTCAATTGTAGAACAATTACTACGGAACCCAGCTTGCTCTTTTGGTTGGTTTTCCTCTAATACGTTTGCAATACGGGATAGAATTATTTTGGAAAACACCTTGTAGATATTGGACATTAAGCTTATCGGCCTGTAATTATTTATGTCCCCTTTATCTCCCTTTTTGTGAAGTAATATTATAGTTGATTTCATCCAATCAGCAGGTATATTCTCAGTTCTTATAATTTCATTAAACAGGTTTGTTAGTACCGGAGCTATGACAGGTGCTGTAGTTTTAAGTAGTTCATTTGTTATCTGATCCGACCCTGGAGCTTTATCCATTTTTTGTGAGTTTATAGCCTTTATGGTTTCATCCATCAAAACTAAAGGCACTGGTTCTGGTTCAAGCCATTTGTCAAGTTCCACTCTGTCTTCCGACTGCTTTTTTGAGTACAGTTCTCTATAAAATTCCGTGGCAATTCTTAATATTTCTTGTCTTTTGCTAGTGTAATCTTTATCCTTGTTCTTTAGATATAGCATCCAGTCTTTTTTATAATTTAATTCTTTGATAGCTTTTTTGCCCCCCCCACTTCGTTCAAAATGTTGTTTTAGTATGTTTTTCCTTCTAGTTTTATAATCTCTTCTAATGCTTTCATTGATTTCTTTGCTTAAGCTAACTATCTTTTGTCTGTTCTCCTTACCCTCCTTTCCTTTCTTTATTAATTCTTTTCGTTGTTCTAACAGTTGTTTGGATTCACTTGAGAGTAGTGTCTTCTTAGCTTCGTTATTTATTTTTATTGTTTCTGATTTCAGTATGCTTAGCAAGCTATCATATTTGTCTTGGGTTGGTGTGCATTGTTCGTTGCTATCTACGCGTGTTTTAAGACAACTTAAAAGCTTTTCGTAATTTCCCAGGCAGATAAGACTGTTGACTTTGTTCTGAAACCTCCTATTCCTCTTTATATGTGTTCCTATCATTGTCGCCTGAACCATTCTATGATCAGAATTAAAATTTAGTTGGTTTATTATTGCTATGTTTTTGAATACTCTGCAGTTGTTGGACAAAATGAAATCTACTTCATTCTTATATGATCCATTTGGGGAGATCCAGGTCCATTTCCTTGATTTTTTTCTATTATAAAAGGTGTTTAAAATTTTAAGTTTATTCTCCAACGCCAGTGTGACCAGTCTTTCGCCATTTTTGCTTCTTTTCCCATAACCGTACTTTCCTATCGTATATTCTTCTCCCGGATTACACACTCCAACTTGTCCATTGAAATCTCCCATTATTATGATATTTTTATATGAGTTTTGTATTGTGGTTTGTAAATCCTTGTAAAATAATTCGATCTTTGCTATTTCTTGTTTATTTTTGGGTTCTATAAGAGAGTATGCCTGGATAATAGACCAACTTGTATCTTTTTCATGGTGTAAAGGTAGTTTCATATTTATGACAGCAATTCTTTCCGAAATACCCTTAATCTCCTCTATATTCTTCATTAGTTCCTTTTTGATTAAGAATCCCACCCCGTACAGTCCCGGTGTTTCACCTTTATAATGTAAGATATACTTCCCGTAGTCTTCTATTCCTTCTCCCAGGCGTCTCATTTCACTTATTCCTATTATGTCCCAATTTATAGTTTCTAGTGCTTCCTGTAGTTCAAATAGTTTTTCAGGTGTTCTTAGAGATGCCCCGGGACCCGACGGCTTGCCTGGCAAAGCCTGGGTCCTGGCCTCAGAGGCTCTTGGGCCCCGACTGGAGGGGCTCCTAAGAGCATGCTTGGAGAGAGGCCAGTTCCCGCTTCGTTGGAAGACGGGGAAGCTGGTCCTCATCCGGAAGCCGGGGCGCCCTGCGGACTCTCCGTCCGCATACCGGCCCGTGGTGCTGCTCGACAAGGTGGGCAAGCTCTTTGAAAGAGTCATTGCAAACCGCCTCGCCGAGCACCTTGCGGGGACTGGGCCGGACCTTGCGGAACACCAGTTTGGTTTCCGCAAGGGGCGCTCTACGGTGGACGCCATCATGCGCGTGAGAGCCCTCACGACGGGGGATGCGGTTTCCAGGGGTGGGGTTGTCTTGGCGGTGTCTCTCGACATCGCCAACGCCTTCAACTCCATGCCCTGGAGCTGCATTAGGGAGGCACTCCGGTATCACCGGGTGCCAACCTACCTCCGTCGAGTGGTCGGGGACTATCTGACGGACAGAGCCGTCATCTACCCCGGTCGCAGCGGAGAATGGAACCGGCGAGAGATGTCGTGCGGTGTTCCGCAGGGATCGGTCCTAGGGCCGCCCTTGTGGAACATCGGGTACGACTGGGTGCTGCGCGCCGACCTCCCTAGCGGTGTCAGTGTAGTGTGCTACGCTGACGACACGCTGGTGCTGGCATAGGGGAGGTCGCACGAGGCGGCGGCCGAAGCGATGACACGCGGGGTTGCGATAGTCGTTGAGAGGATCCGGAAACTGGGTCTCGAGGTGGCACTGCACAAGTCCGAGGCCATGTGCTTTCATGGGCCTCGGAATGCGCCACCTCCGGGATCCTCACAGACGGTAGGAGGGGTATCCATCGGCGTTGAGTCGACGTTAAAGTACTTGGGACTTGTCCTTGACAGCCGGTGGAACTTCGTAGAACATTTCCGACGTTTGGCCCCGAAACTGGAACGGACTGGGGCTGCCTTCAGGCGGCTCCTGCCCAATCTGGGGGGGCCGAACGCCTCCTGCCGGAGGCTCTACGCGGGAGTCATGCGGTCAATGGCCCTTTACGGGGCCCCGGTGTGGGCGCGTTCATTGAGGCTGCGAGCCGCCCACTATTTGAACGCGCCCCAAAAGGTAGTAGCCGTAAGGCTGGCCCGGGGGTACCGTACGATCTCCCGCGAGGCGGCGAGCCTCCTTGCTGGATTGCCGCCATGGGATCTAGAGGCGATAGTCCTCGCGCGCCTACATGAATGGCGCGCGGAGGCGCTACGCTGGGGGGAAACTCCGCTGCAGCGACAAATTGTCACTCAGTGGACAGACTTCCGGCGGGATCTCATGGCGACATGGAGAGAGTGACTGTCGCAACCCCGTGCAGGGCACGCCACGATAGTGGCGATAAGTCCCCTCTTTGAGGAGTGGCTTGAGAGACGCCACGGCGTCCTCACCTTCCGCCTGACGCAGGTCCTCACCGGACACGGAGTGTTCGGGAGGTTCCTGCACCGAATCGGGCGGGAGGAAACGCCCGGGTGCTTCCATTGTGAGGATCGACCGGAGGACACGGTGGAACACACGGTGGAGGTGTGCCCCGCGTGGGCGGAGCACCGCCGTGTCCTTGAAGTGGCGATCGGCGGCGGCGACCTCTCGCGTCCGGCCCTGGTGCAAGCCATGGTCCAGAGCGAGACGGAATGGGACGCCGTCACCTCCTTCTGCGAAGCAGTAATGCTAGAGAAGGAGGTGGCGGAACGTGAGAGGGAGAGAACCTCTCAACGTCCCGGCCGCCGCGGGAGACGCCCCGGGCGTCGGGGGCCACCACCACGTGGCCACCGTAGGCGCGGGCCTGTGGACGGTGGGCTATGGGCTAGCTCGCCGTCCATCCGTCTCATGACGACAGGCCGTGTCGACGGCGCGTTCGTGTTCCACGCGCGCCTCAAAGAGAGTCAGCAAAAGGGAAGGGGTCCGTAAGGACCGATGCCTGCCGGGGTTGCGGGACTATTCGAAAGAGATACCGTGGCCCCGGAACACAAAGGGCGATGAAGGAACATGGATGGGTTTTAGTCAGTAAAAGTCTGACACTCCCTCCTGCTCCGCCCAGAGCGGGAGGAGTTATTTGATGATTTCCCATCCGAAAAAAAAAAAAAAAAAAGGTGTTCTTAGAGATCGAGTGTTAAATGAGATATATGAATATCTGGTTGTTTAGCTGAATTTTTATTCATTTTTATCCTTCGAGGGTCGTGGTCTTTTTCCCCCACGGTGACCAGTCGGGTTGGGGGACGTTGTTTTTCTGTTATATCATTGTCTGTTATTTCGTTTTGTTGTGTTGTTCTAGTTTGTATTGTTGATTTAGTTGTTATTTTCCGATTACCGATTATTAATTGTTATTGTTTATTTCCTGGGAGAGTTGAGAGAGAGTTGGATCTAACTCTCATTATATCAAATGCGTTTATTCGATTTGTTTTTGAGGCTGTTATAATGTTTTCTAGGTTGCAAGTTGTTTTGTGGTGAAGTTGATAATTCACGTTTCCTTTTTTCATAGTTCGGATTATTTTCTCTAACCACCAACTCATCGTACGGTACTTTAAATAAGCTAGATTCCCTTTACTACTTTCTTCTTTTAATTTAGGCAATAAGGCTTTTCTTCTTTCCAAAACTTCTTTTGAATAGTCTTCGGCAATATAAATTTCCTTCAGTTTCTTTTTGTTTGCTAATATTTCGGTTTTCTTCATATTACTAATAAATGAAAAAAGGATCAGTCTCGGTTTATCATTACTATTTACTTTTCCGATACGATATAGATTGTTGACATCATATTCCTCAATAGCTACTCGTGCATCGTGTTGGAACACTTCCTTGACCCTCATTAATAACTCTGAGGTTGACTTCTCCCCTTCTTTTAAACCGAAAATCACTATATTCTTACTTCTTTTCTCCCATTTTAAATGCTCCACTTCCTTCTGCATGTTTTGTAAGTTGGTTTTTAGCAATTTATTTTCTTCTATAATTGGTTTCAACTTTTCTTCCATTCTACACATGATGGTTTTAGTAATGGTTTCAGTTAATTCAATGGTTTGATTTTTTATTTCAATTTTCATTTTATCAAACAGTATTTGGAATTGTTCGTCCATGTTTTTTTTTTTTTCTTTGCGTAAAACGGAACGTATTAATCGATTCGTCTAATTGTCGATTATTATTTTCTCTGCTGGCCACCCCGGTGACTGACTGGATGGCAGTTGGTAATGAAATGTGACTGATTGTGACTGACAGTTGTTCTATTTGGCTATGGTCTTCACTAACCTTCAAATAGTTCCTGGTATTAATGCCGTGTTGATTTGTTCAATTCCCGTAATTCTCGTAAAGTTTATATGTTCACACACTTTAGTTCAATATTCTTCTTGTTTCAGAGCCTAATATGCGTAGAAATGTGATCTCGAATCAATTTTAATTGCAATTTGTTTACAACACATTAACTTGTAGTTGTTGACACTTTGAGCACCGGAACCCCACATATGTCCTGCCCAACGCCATTTTAACATAATACTTCTTAAATAGTGCTGACCGCAAACTCAAGTTTCGTCATCACGATTAATAAATTGAATTCAGACTAATCGATACTCGCAATGAACTCAAGTCTGGAAGAAAAGAATTGATACTGAATACTAAAAACTCCTTGGTATAATTTCAAATAATTATTTATACTATAATTTTTAATAATTTAATTTAGTAAGTATTCGATGCTTTTGGGTGATTTCTGTTATTACGTACTAACTGAACAGAGTAGTTATCTGCACTGTGGAGCAAATAAGACTTGGCCGTGCAATCCGTTACGGGCAGGCTGGGTGGCATGCATGCGGTGAGATTAAAATAAAAGAATGTTCTGGTAACTATTCCTGTATTTCTTGATTAACAAGCAGTTCACGAATAGCGAGTCATCTATACAATTAGTCTTATACTTAAATGGCATTAGGCACATAAAAATGGGATTAGAATAAAAAAAAAAGTTCAGAGAAAAACGTGTTCTCACCTTGATGACTTTTTGACAAGAGGAAGTTGACAGGTATTGTCTTTGAACAGATAGAGAACTATTCTCTATGCTACACAGCTAAATAAAGTAAAGCGTAGAACACACATGTTTCATCACTTCCCCTTACGCTTTACATTATTATTAAGTAGACTCAATAATTACATAAAAAAAAACACATACAGACATGCTACACAACACATAAATTCATGTCCTTAATAAAATCTACATGTCTCTTAGAGCTAAGCGGTTTGGCAAGCACATCTGCTATCATTCTTTCAGTCTGTAAATAATTTACATTTACAATACTATTATTTATTAGGTCTTTTACATAATGATATCTGAGATCAATGTGCTTTGTTCGTTTATGACAGTACTCTTTACACTCCAACAACTTAATTGCACTTTGACTGTCATTATAAACAATTGACTCTACATTTAAACAGAATATCTCTGACAACAGACTCTTAATAAAACATATGTCCTTACAAACATCAGAAATTGAGATATATTCAGCCTCCGTAGTAGATAAAGCAACACAGCGTTGCTTCCGTGACTCCCAATTTATTGTATTATTACCTAGCTTCACGACGTACCCAGTATAAGACCTACGATCAGTTATATCATTAGCCCAGTCTGCATCAGTATAAGCAGCCAAACTCAATTTATTACTTCTTACAAATAGTAAGCTATAATTAATTGTCCCCGCTAAATAACGTAAAACACGTTTAGCAGCTTGCCAATGACTATTATCGTGACAGTTATTAAATTGACTCAACTGGCTACATGCATAAGCGATATCAGGCCTAGTGCATACAGCTAAATACATTAATGAGCCTAACAATTGCCTGAAATTATCATTGCACTCGCTTACATTTTCAGCTTTCAGTAATTTACAATTCAATGGCATAGGTGTAGATACAGTCTTACAATTACCCATACCAAACCGCAATAATAACTTCTTAATATAATCAGTCTGGTCCAACTTTAAAATACATTTTGTCCTATCTCTTGTTACATTAATTCCTAGACAGCTTTTTAATGGGCCAAGGTTCTTTACATTAAATTCCTTTTCTAACAGATTTACTAAGCCTTTTTGAATAACACTCTTCTCAGTATAAAATATATAGAAATCATCAACATAGAGAGCAATTATGGTTTAATCATTCTTCTCTTTCTTTACATAAACACATGGTTCACATTGACTTTGTACATAACCATTTTTGTTTAACAAATCATGAACTTTACTGTTCCATATTTTACTAGCTTGTTTCAAGCCATAAATACTCTTATTTAATAAACAAACCTTGGAGTTATCTTCATTATCAAAACCAATAGGTTGTTCCATAAATATTGTTTCGTTTAAGTTACCATTCAAGAAAGCACAAGCTACATCAATGTGATCTATACTGAGATTTAAATCATTTGCCAATGAAAACAAAATTCGCATGGTAGAGTGCCTAACTACTGGGGAAAAAGTCTCATTATAATCGACCCCATGTTTTTGTGTAAAACCCCTGGCAACTAATCGCGCTTTATACTTTGTAAAGTTTCCAGAAGCATCATGTTTACGCTTAAATACCCATTTGGACTTGATAACATTTTTCCCTATAGGGCGACTCACAATCTTCCATACTTCATTCGCAATTAACGAGTCATACTCACTCTGCATCGCTGCACGCCACTCGGTGGCTTCCGAACAAGAGATAGCCTCTTCATAACTAGATGGTTCCTCAATATTACCGACATACATTGAAATGTCATAATCACGATACCTTAATGGCGGAATTGAACGAGTACTTCGTACAGGGCGGGTATTAGCCTCAGCCCGGGGTACCTCTGTACTTGTCTCCCCTTCCCCTCGAACAGACGTGTCCGGCGATGACGAAGTCACAGACTCGTGGCTCGCCGACGATGAGTCTGCACAGCGGGACTCATCCTCACTGCCTGTGCAGTAATGCTCCTCGTCTGTGGCATCTGAAATTTGAGAACCATCATTTAATTCCAACGAATTGGTTCTGTCACTAGTCTTATTCTCATTACTACATTCATTTAAATTAATTTGACTAGAATTTATTTCATTAGAATTATTTAAATTATCATTAATATTTTCATTATTATTTATAACCAATTCATTGCTCTTGTCAAAACAATTATTCTGTAAAATAATTTCATTATAATTAAAGTCATCATTATCCATTCCATTTACATTCCCATTATAAAACCTATCTTCTAAAAATGCAACATTCCTTGACAACACAATTTTTCTAGGATTCATTGGATCTGATAGTCTATACCCTTTACAGGTCTCACTATACCCCACAAAAATATACTTTTTACTCTTAGCATCAAGCTTACCACGCTTATGCTTAGGCTCCAAAGAATAAGCGATGCAACCAAAAACCCTCAAGTGGCTCAGATCAACCCTAGATCCCGACCACAGGTGCTCAGGAATCTGTCCAGACAAAGCCGTAGTAGGCGACCGATTTTTCAAATAAATTGCGGTATTTACCGCCTCTCCCCAATAAGGCTTACTAAGACCCGATTCCTGCAGCATGCAACGTGCTTTTTCAATGAGTGTCCGGTTAAGACGCTCTGAAACACCATTCTGCTGGGCCGAGTAAGGAACTGTAGTCTGATGTACAATACCTTCTTTACTTAAGAATCCAGAAAACCTATGATTGACATACTCGCCACCATTGTCCGAACGTAAGCATTTAATTTTCAATCCAGTTTGCCTCTCAACCATAGCCTTAAAAATAATAAACTTGGACATTACCTCGGATTTATACTTCATTAGGTATCCAAATGTTTTTCTTGTGTGATCATCTGTAAACGTAATCAAATACTTTGCACCCCCCCAGCTGTAGTCACGCATTGGTCCGCAGACGTCCGAATGTACCAACTCCAATGGTCGCTCGGTACGCTTGCCCTCTCCTTTGGGAAACGGTTGTGTTGACAGCTTCCCCTCAAGGCAGGGTATGCAGTCCTTCAAATTGTCCTGGGTATTATCCTGAAACATTACTCCAGACACATGACCTTTCAGAGTTCTCATACTTCTCAGACCTAAATGTCCCAACCTGCGATGCCATAGCTCAGTAGATACAGCTACTGCGGTACTCTCTGTCTTTTGCACACTACACAAAAGTTTGGAAGAATACACCTTATTGTGCAAAGGCTTTACAATGTTACAATTTAGTTTATAAATTCCATTCTCACACCCCACAAGAGCTATACGGTTGCCAGAGACTTTACTATCATAAATGCTGCACCCACTACCATCAAATAAAACGGTAAGCCCATTTTCTATGAATTTACTTACTGACATTAAATTAGTGGCTATCTGTGGCACATACAAAACATTTTTAAGTTGTCTTACCTCATTTCCAAAGTTTACCATTAAATCTCCTACACCACTACATCTTAATTGTTCATTATTTGCTACAGCAACTGTAGTGTGTTTTTCATTACAATTAAAGTCTTTATAATTCACCATATTGTCTTTACAATTTGTCATATGAGATGTACAACCGGAGTCGATGAACCATGCATTACTTTGATGAACAAACAAAGCCGAAGCGAAGCTTGTAGACTCATTCTTCTTGTCATTCTTCATCTTGTAGCATTTGGCCTTTATATGACCAGGCTTATTGCAGTAATGACAGACCATAGTCTTCTTCTTAAAAGAATTCTTCGAAATTAAAGCTTTGTTGTTATTGTTCGATGCACCATCACTTCTACGCAGCTCTTCTTGTAAAAGTCGAGTTCGTACAATCTCGCTGGTGAGATTATTGGTTAAACATACTGTTTCAAGATTAGAAACCAAGTATTAGAATTCTTGAGGTAGACCGCTCAATAAAATTTCTGCGACTTCAGCATCATCAGTCTTACGGCCAATATCCGAGAGCTGCTGTACGAGGGTCATGACACCCTGTATGTATTCAGACATGTTTGAAAACTGAGTATAATCAATTCTATGCAGCTGTCTCAAAAGTAGCACACGCCGTAACAAGCCTTTATTTTCAAATATATCAGCTAAGTTTTTCCATGCACTTTTTGCTGTAGTAGCATTCCTGATATATTGATAAAGTGCCGGTTTGATGCTCAAAGCTATACGCGCCAAAGCACGCTGATCCTTCATCAGATCAGTCTCCGTGCCTTCGATTGCATTCCACAAGCCATCCATGGTAAGCAGCATTTTGATTGCAAATTTCCAATTCAAGTAATTTGATACTCCTTCCAGTTTTTCTATAGATGATGACAAGCTATAGTTACCTTGCAAAGCAGCATTTCCATTGCTCGCTTCTTGATGACTAGGCGAGGCCATTTTGAAGCACACCACCCACGCAAAATCACCACCGCACCACAGCCAAATAGTATTACCAAAATGAGGTTATGTTTTGCACGCGTGCACGCGTTTTCACTTTTTCTGCTTATAACTTTTCTGGGCCCATAACCTGTTATTACGTACTAACTGAACAGAGTAGTTATCTGCACTGTGGAGCAAATAAGACTTGGCCGTGCAATCCGTTACGGGCAGGCTGGGTGGCATGCATGCGGTGAGATTAAAATAAAAGAATGTTCTGGTAACTATTCCTGTATTTCTTGATTAACAAGCAGTTCACGAATAGCGAGTCATCTATACAATTAGTCTTATACTTAAATGGCATTAGGCACATAAAAATGGGATTAGAATAAAAAAAAAAGTTCAGAGAAAAACGTGTTCTCACCTTGATGACTTTTTGACAAGAGGAAGTTGACAGGTATTGTCTTTGAACAGATAGAGAACTATTCTCTATGCTACACAGCTAAATAAAGTAAAGCGTAGAACACACATGTTTCATCAATTTCAAGAGAAGGCGATTATAATAATCTATAAATAGAAATATGTACAGAAATCTCTAATAAAATAAAAAACAAAATACTTGCGGCTGCTACGGCTAAATTTGCGTCGATATTTTAGTTTCTAAATTTAAATTAGGAATGCGCTCGCAAGTCACATTGAGTATTTTTATTTACCACATCAACTGATCTTTACCATACCAAGACCCTTGGCGCACTATGTCCAACTAACCAATAGAAAAAAATATAAATACAATGTAATGTTGAACAGCGAGTGCATTCCTAATTTAAATTTTGATTTGGAAAAAATCAGCGTGAATTTAGACATAGATCAAACTGTGCTGTTTATAACAAAATTATTTTTATTTCCATCTGCCGATTTATATTTTTTTAAATTTAATTACTCGAGTTAATTGAAATTTAAAAAAAAAAAATCGATTAGTATAATCGCTTTCACACATCACAAATATAAAAAAAAAATGGTTGGCATGTGTTTAGTACCACACTCGTTTCCGAACGCGGTTTTGACGTATTAGGCAGCTGTCAATGTCATGTCAATTGTAATGTCATTGTCGAAAACTTTGATTTTGCACGGAACGTTTTGATTGTATTTCGTTGAGGAAAATTGTAAATCGTTTTGAATCCTAATTGTTTGCCGAATTATTGGTTGAAATTGGAGCTTATCGAGCCTAGCATCCCCCCTTGAGGTGTTTACCCGGGATAGTTAGTGCTTTTTGGACAAAACGTCGCTTTGAGGTTAAGTGAGTCACCCCGCGCGTGGAATTGCATATTTCATAATTATAAAGACATTGGTGAGAAGTGTGAACGATTTAGTTCAGGCCCGGAGCCGTTTTGTGATCATCTTGGACAATTGTGGTGGTGCATTATATAATATGGCCTGCCCTTACAAATATGTGCAGGTTGCAACAAGTACTATTGTCATAGAATTTGGCGCGCTAGTTGTGGTACGCAGGCAGCCCACACGGCACAGAGTACATTATTCACATGGCCTGCCTGTAAAAATTAAAGAATCTATAGTGGCTTGCTGGACCGAAATTTATGTGGGCGGCAGGCGGACCACATGGTGGTGAGAGTGTTAAACAAAGCTTGATTGTTGAATCGGTTTCATTAAAATCTTTGTAATGTAGTGGCGATTGTTCTTAGCTTTCATAACACAGGATAAGCAACACGAGTGCCGACTTATACCATTCGAAACCGTGAAACGCGATCATCAAATGTCAGAGTGTTATGTAGCACTTGCGTCACCTTAAACTCTGAAGAGCATGACTAATACAAAGAGCCCTATTGTGTCGTACTTGCGGTACGTTAAAATCTGAAGACCATCATTAATACAAAGCCCCCGTTGTCGCCGGCACCGTCACCATCTCAACATTTTCGATAGCGTAGACCACTCTTGATTCTCACATCGAACAATTGTCACGCGTCCTAGTTTTACCGATTTAATTGTAATATTTTTTATTAATTAAATAGCTTTAAGCAAATTAAATCGGTTTCCTTTTACATCCTCCTGCAGCCGAACGTAATTGGCGCAGTCGAGGTAGGATACTCGCGGTCGGTTTCGCGTAAAAAAAAAAAGAGAAGATTTCCGCATCGGTTTCGCGTAAAAACGAAGATTTACGCAATCAAATCATCATCGTTATCAATCATCGTTAAACCGCCCGTACGGCTATCCAGTCGTTCCAGAGTATCCAGAATCTACACGTCGTGCTGTATCGAGGAATCCAGACATTGATTACGTAAAGGGGCTGATATAATGTTCATGTAAGCACATTAGATTATTTCTAGTGACCGCTTATCCTAGCCCGTACTAATATAACTTTCCAAAATTTTCTTTCTACGGAATACTAGGATAGTTAGAAGTAGTAGTAGGGAAATAGTGATAGACTCTAGAAGAGATTTTAATTTAGATATATTGTTAAACGAGGATACAGAATCGTTTTCTGGAAAAATGTCTTTAGATTTAGATATCATTTATAAAGCATTACGGTTGGTACCCGACTTTGACGGGAACCCGAATGTGTTGACTAGGTTTATTAATTTGTGTGATCATTTAGTTAAAGAATATTATAATGTGCAAGGAGGTTCCGAGTTAATTAACTCTGCACTTATTAATGGCATGTTAAATAAAATTGTAGGGTCTGCTGCTCGCTTAATCAACTCAAATGGTATAGCAAGTGATTGGGATGGCATCCGTAAAGCATTAATAAATAATTTTGCTGACCAAAGAGACGAGACCGCTCTTTATAGCGATTTATCTCTTTTAACACAGGGCTCTAACACTCCGCAAGAGTTCTATGAGCGTTGTCAGAATCTTTTTAGTACAATAATGACGTATGTTTCCTTACACGACACCCTAAAAACTACCATAGACGCTAAAAGGAATTTATATAAGAAATTAACGCTCCAGGCGTTTGTGCGCGGATTAAAAGATCCTGTAGGATCACGTGTGCGTTGTATGCGCCCTCAAAGTATAGAACAAGCACTAGAGTTTGTTCATGAAGAAACGAATACCATATATCTGCAAAATCGTAATGACCGTTTTTTACCTGATAACAGAATTAATCCTTCACCCAATAATTATTTCAAGAGTCGGGAGATGCATTTCAGTGATTGTTATAATGATCCTTCGTTCAATGATTACCTTACCGATTATGATGGAACTTATTACAATTACTATGAATTCCCAGAAAACGTGTACTATCAATATCAACCATCTCCTCAAAAACGTGTAGAATATCCCCAACCGTCCGAAAGCATAAAAGAGGACGCCAAAAGAATCAAAGGAGCAGGATTTTCAGAAAACTCTGAAATCCGACAAATTAAAATAGAAATTAATCTCCAAACTCAACGGTACCTTCTATATGTTCAAATAGCGTCACCCCCTCTTAAGCTTTTAATAGATACAGGTGCGAACCAGTCATTTCTATGTCCTAATGCTGTCGAAAAATACTTTAGTGATTTTCCATTAAATTATTCTCCATTCGAAGTGCACAGTGTTCATGCTAAAACTAGAAGCGACTATTCAATTACTTTACCTATTTTTAATGAATTTAATGATTCGAGTACAGTTTCATTTGATATTTATAAGTTCCACGATTACTTTGATGGACTAATTGGTACCGATCTACTGGAAAAATGGGAAACTACAATAGATTATAAAAATAAATTATTCACAACTAAGTTCGCTTCAAACCATATTAGAATCTATGATTCACGTAATACTAATTTATATGAGAATATTATTCCAGCAGGTTCATCTAAGTTAATAAAGATTCCGATTAACGTTCGCGATGGAGATGCTTATATTCCTGAACAATCTATTTCAAATTGTATCATACGTAATGGCTTACTATGGTTAAACAGAGTAGGGGTATATTAGAAGTACAGAATCCAAGTAAAAATGATATAATCTTTTCAATGGATCATGCAGTGCCTGCAGAAGTTCATAATGTCGAGTGCACGCGCACTAAACAGCAAAAGCAACGCGAAAAAGACGTGCTATCGCGCCTTCGTACTGACCATTTAAATGAAGAGGAACGCATTAACCTAGAATCATTGTGCTCGCAATATGCAGACGTATTTTATATCGAAGGTGAACAATTAACATTCACAAATAAAATCAAACATTCAATTAAAACCACAGATGAAGCTCCAGTCTATACAAAGAGTTATAGATATCCATATATTCATAGACAGGAAGTACAAGAACAGATAGGTAAAATGTTAGAACAAGGTATAATAAGACCTTCAAATTCTGCTTGGAGTTCTCCTATTTGGGTGGTAGCTAAGAAAGCTGACGCATCAGGAAAGGCAAAGTGGCGTATTGTAGTAGATTTCAGGAAACTTAATGAGAAAACTATAGATGATAAATACCCAATCCCCAATATAGCTGATGTCTTAGACAAATTAGGTAACTGCCAGTATTTTACTACGCTAGACTTAGCTAGTGGATTTTACCAAGTTGAAATGGACCCCCAAGATATTACAAAAACAGCATTCAATGTAGAACACGGGCATTTTGAATTTCTAAGAATGCCCATCATCATCATTTCAGCCGAAAGACGTCCACTGCTGGACATAGGCCTCCCCCAAGTGTCGCCACATTGACCGGTCCCGTGCGACTCGCATCCAGCGGATTCCTGCAACCTTCACCAGGTCATCGGTCCACCTAGTGGGAGGCCTTCCAACGCAACGTCTTCCGGTTCGCGGTCGCCACTCCAGAACTTTTCGGCCCCATCGGCCATCCGTTCTGCGAGCAATGTGCCCTGCCCACTGCCACTTAAGTTTGGCAATTCTTCGGGCTACGTCGGTAACCTTTGTTCTCTTGCGGATGTCTTCATTTCTGATTCGATCGCGCAAGGAAACTCCGAGCATAGCCCTCTCCATTGCCCTTTGGGTGACCTTAAGCTTTCTGATGAGGCCCATTGTGAGCGACCACGTTTCGGTCCCGTATGTAATCACTGGCAACACACACTGGTCATAGACTTTCGTCTTGAGACACTGCGGTAGGTTGGACGAGAAGATACCGCGCAATTTCCCGAACGCTGCCCAACCGAGTCGGATTCGACGATTGACCTCTTTCTCGAAGTTAGACCTACCTAACTGGACCGTTTGTCCCAGGTACACATAATCGTCTACAACTTCGAGAGTAGAGTCTCCGATCTTGATAGGAGTGGGTGTGACATGGGCATTCAACATGACCTTAGTCTTGTCCATGTTCATTTTTAGACCCACTCTTCCGGAAGCTCTACTGAGGTCATCGAGCATTGTACTGAGGTCCTCCATGGTCTCAGCCATTACCACTATATCATCGGCAAACCGAAGGTGAGTGATGTACTCGCCATTGACGTTGATGCCTAGTCCTCTCCAGTCCAGAACCTTGAAGACATCCTCCAGTGCAGCGGTGAACAGTTTCGGAGATATGACGTCTCCCTGTCTCACACCTCGCTGCAGAAGGATAGGTTTCAAGGCTTGGTCCTGAAGTCGGACTGACATGGTGGCGTTTTTGTACAAACACTTCAACACCTCGATGTACCGATAATCGATTTGGCACCGTTGGAGAGACTGCAGTACAGCCCAGGTCTCGATCGAATCGAAGGCTTTCTCGTAGTCCACAAACGCTAAACAGAGAGGCAGGTTATTCTCTTCTGTCTTCTGTATAACTTGCCGCAGCGTATGTATGTGGTCCACGGTGCTAAAGCCTTTTCGGAAACCGGCTTGTTCGAGTGGCTGGAAATCGTCAAACCTGCGCGCGAGACGATTCGTGATGACTCTAGAAAACAACTTGTAGACATGGCTTAGAAGTGAGATGGGCCTATAATTCTTCAGCCGGGCATTGTCACCCTTTTTGAAGAAGAGCACAACCACACCCCTGCACCATGCCTGTGGCGTTTTTCCCTCAAGTATGACGGAATTAAACAGCTTCTGAAGGGCCTTAAGTACCGGTTTTCCACCCGCCTTCAGGAGTTCGGCCGTAATTCCGTCATCACCCGGTGCCTTGTTGTTTTTGAGCTGCTTCAGAGCCATCCTAATCTCGTACAGGCTGACGTCCGGGATGTCTTCGGTATAGTGTCGGGTCAGTCTAGCTCTTGGGTCGTTGGCTAGATCTACGACGGGTTTACTGGTTGACGTGTACAACTGTCCATAGAAGCTCTCGATCTCCCTCAGAAGCTCCGGTTTGGCGGATAAGATCCTACCATCGTCGGTCTTCAGTTTCGTGAGCTGGCTCTGCCCAATAGCCAGATCCCTTGCAAATACCTTGGAGCCTTTATTCCGCTCAATCGCGTCTTTAATACGCTCGGTATTAAAGCGGTGGAGGTCGCTCTTCAAGGATTTAGAGATCCGTCTATTGAGCTGCCGGTATTTACACGCCTCGTCTGAAGACTGCAGGATCATCTCACGCCGCTCCTTCATGAGCTTGAGAGTGTCATCGGAGAGCCTCTTGTTCTGATCTGTACGACGCGCCTTGAAGAACTTAGACCCGGTCGTATGGACAGTTTCCACGAACCCATCGTTGTATTCGTCCACTGAGCTTCCTAGGCACTCGAAACGGTTCTGGAGTTCAAGCTGAAAGCTCTCGGGGTTTTGGATTTGGATCTGTGCTGGACGGAGCGTAGAATTCATCAGTCGATACCTTTCAAGCTTGATATTGATGTTCAATGTGCCTCTTACCATGCGGTGATCGCTCCCGGTTTTCACCGAATTGATCACAGAGACATCATTGAACATTTGCTTCTTGGTTGACATGATGAAGTCGATCTCATTTCTAGTTGCACCATCGGGGCTCTGCCAGGTCCACTTCCTGTGCTCACGCTTTCTGAAGAAGGAGTTCATCATATAGAGGCCCTCCTTCTCCATAAAACTAGCCAGTTGGTGACCCCGGCGATTCCGATGTCCAACTCCAAATTGCCCCACCTGCAGCTCATCCCCGTCTCGTTTGCCCAGTTTCGCGTTGAAGTCCCCCATGACAACTGTGAAGTGAGTTTTGGAACCATGCATGGCTTTAGATATATCCTCATACATGGTCTCCACTTCGTCGTCGGGGTGTGCCGAGGTCGGGGCGTAGACCTGTATGACCTTCAGCGAATATCTTGAGGATATTCTGAGTATAAGGTACGCCACCCTGGTCGACACACTCTCGATCTTCACCACGTTGTTCACAAGGGACTTGTGGACGATAAACCCAACACCACCCTGGGACTGCCGGTCACCCTCTTGGAAATAGAGCAGGTTACCGGATTTCAGGATTATCGTGTCCTCCCCCTCTCTTCGGACTTCAGATAATCCCACAATACTCCATCGCAGCCTGCTCAATTCCTCTTCTAGTTCCGCTATCTTCTCGTCGGTCCGGAGTGTGCGCGTGTTATATGTTGCCAGGTCCAGTCGTTGGTATTGGCAGCCGGATCCCTTCCGGAGATTCTTCGCACCCCTTGCCACGCCGTAGCCTCGACCGCTGCCGTAGTCGAGGGTAGACGGGCTGCCGGGCACTAGGGGCCATTTCTTTGTTGCGCTATTCATGGGGGGGTTTTGCCATAATCGCCACGCTTGGCAAGCGGGTTGGCGATCGCAGTGAGTGCAGTTCTTACATAAGACACAGAGAGCGCTGCTGCCCATTCTCTGGTAAGTCCCTTAGTCGCCTCTTACGACACCCACGGGAAGATATGGGATGGTGTTATTCTTTACGTCCGACACCACACGGACGGGGGGCCCATGGGATTTAAAAATAGTCCATCCACATTTCAAAGAGTAATGGATAACGTGTTGCGAGAACTCCAGAATACCATTTGTCTAGTGTACCTAGATGATATAATAGTTTTTAGTACATCATTGCAAGAGCACATAGTCAACCTAGAAAAAGTTTTTAAAAGATTACGCGAATCTAACTTTAAAATACAAATGGACAAATCTGAGTTCCTTAAATTAGAAACAGCTTATCTAGGACATATTATAAGCAAAGATGGAATAAAGCCTAATCCAGATAAAATTTCAGCAATACAAAAATATCCCTTACCTAAAACCCCTACAGAAATTAAGAGATTTTTAGGACTTCTTGGTTATTATAGAAAATTTATTCCCGATTTTGCTAAAATAACCAAACCTTTGACTCAAAGCTTAAAGAAAGGCTGTAAAATTACACTTGATCAAAATTATGTCGAAAGCTTTGAAAAATGTAAGACCCTTCTGGTCAATGATCCAATTCTTCAATACCCTGACTTTAAAAAAGAATTTATACTCACTACGGACGCTTCGAATTTGGCAATTGGAGCAGTTCTTTCACAAGGGTCTATTGGCTCTGAAAAACCCATAGCTTATGCCTCTCGTACGCTCAACTCTAGTGGAATAAATTAAAGCACTATTGAAAAGGAGTTATTGGCTATAGTCTGGGCAACCAAGTATTTCAGGCCATATTTATTTGGACGTAAGTTTAAAATAGTGACTGACCACCGTCCTTTACAATGGGTAATGAGTATTAAAGAGCCGAATTCCCGTGTAACCCGTTGGAGATTACGGCTAAGCGAATTTGATTTCACAGTTGTATATAAGCAAGGAAAGCATAACACTAACGCAGATGCTTTATCACGAATAGAAATTCATCATGAAGAGGCTAGTTCGTTAGTAGTTAACACGTCACAAGGTGCACCTTCAGATTCAGATTCTAGAACTGAAAGCGCGGATTCTAGGACTTTGAGCTCCCATAGTGATTTAGAAAGTCCCATATTAGAAATCCCTATTTCCGACGACCCCCTTAATAAGTTTAATCAACAAATTTATCTAAATGTTGTAGGAGATATAAAAAGCAAGCCTAGTGTTTCTAAACCATTTGAAACACATACTAAAACTGTCATACAAATTTCAAAATCTTGTTTAGAACAAGACATAATTAGCGCAATTAAAGAATACGTTAATCCAAAAGTAAAGACAGGTATTTTAATAAATCCTACATTAGAAATGTATTCTATAATACCTTTAATTCAAAAATATTTTAAAAATTCCGCAATGAAATTAGTACTCACCAAAACCGATGTAGAAAATGTTAAAGATTATTTCAAGCAACAGGAAATTATAAAGAAATATCATGAAGGCAAAACCAATCATAGAGGCATCAATGAGTGTTATCTAGCATTATCACATATATATTATTGGCCAAATATGAAAGAGCATGTAACGAAGTATATCAATGAATGTCAAATATGCGGGCAAGCTAAGTATGATCGCAATCCAGTTAGACCTAGGTTGCAAATTGTACCTCCACCTACAAAGCCTTTTGAGGTTGTACATTTAGATCTACTTAGTATCGAAATGAATAAGTATCTTATAATTATAGATGCGTTCTCTAAGTATGGTCAAGCATACTTCTTGAGAGATGCTACAGCTATTAGTGTCGTACAAGCTTTACTAAAGTTTTTTACTCATCACGGAGTGCCTTTAACTATTGTAACAGACAATGGTCCGGAATTCAACAATCAAATATTTTCCGAATTTACTAGATTGCACAAAGTTCAACATCATAAAACCTGTCCTAATACACCCAATGAAAATGGAATGGTAGAACGACTTAATTCTACACTGTTAGAACATTTGCGTATATTAAAATTAGAACAGCGAAAAGAATCAATTGCTAATCTTATAACTTATGCTATATTGGCATATAACAGCTCGATACACAGTTTTACTAAATGTAGGCCAATCGATATAATTACCGGTCATTTTGATCCCCGGGATCCTTTTGATATAAATCTATCAGAACATCTTTTACAACATTATATCCAGGAACACCGAAGACGAATGTCAAAAGTATACGATATTCTCAACGACACTTCACTTCATCGCCGCACTGAAATGACTGAAAATGTTAATAAAAATCGTGAACCCGAAGAAAATTACGAACCAGAGCAACAAGTTTTTATTAGGAATCCTTTATGCCATAGGTGAAAGTTAGCAGCTCGATATACTCAAGATACGGTATTAGCGGATTTGCCTATTCATATCTATACCAAAAAGAAAAGAGGCACCGTGCCTAAATCACGCCTAAAACGGGTGCCTAATAGTGCTCGTTTGTTACAAGACACTGAAAATAATACTGGTCCTGACCCTGGCCCCAGCGGACGAGATAACGCTAGACAGTCTTAACGATATACCAGGTATTTTGCCCTTGAACTTGGAATCCACAAGAATAATTTCACATTTCTCTCAATTCTTTCCTTTCTACAAATTATAAACCTCCATGATATGCGTTATAGCTTAGATATGGTTAACGAGCAATTGCAAAATCTTACGACAGAATTGAGTAATATGTCGCGACTTTTCTATGAACACAACGGTAAATATCCTGGATACTAAGTTAGAAGAAATATCGGAACAGTTAGAAACACTTGAGGTAAAGCGTGTTAAAAGAAGTCTCATAGATGGTCTTGGTTCAATAATAAAGAGCATTTCAGGTAATATAAATAATATTTTTACTGATGCACTAAAATACGATAATGCCATTGCAATCTTGCAGAATGAAAATAATTTAGTTGCTGAAATGAATCACTAAATGAGTTTAAGTAAGCAGTGGGTTTCACGTAGTTCAAACATTACAGTAGAAAACCAAGATAAAAAAAGAGAAAATTATCAATTCCATTTTAGCTAATAATAGTAGATATGAAACAGATACCAATTAATATGCTCATTTCGCACAGTTACTAAGAACTTGACAAAGGAGTCAATTTTTTTTGTTTGGAGAACAGGCCACCCCATAAATTTTAGCAGATATTAATGAAACGTATATAGATTTCTTCCTTATAATTTCTAGATTACAGTGGTAATAATAGCTAAGCCATGTCTAACCGGAATGATGAGAAATTCGAAAATGAAAACGTGCATCTGACAATAACCATACAAGTTGCTGCACGTCTGTAGCAATCAGAATGTAATTGTATTCGCACATTGCCTTGAAATCTTACTGCACAATTGACACAACGACCAGCAGATGCCATTTTCATAAAATAGTTTTTCATTATATGCGAATAAATCGCAGAAACACTTAAAAAAATCGAAATAAACTGAGTAAAAATAGCTGCGTTCCGAATTAGGCTGTAATCGATTTGAGCGTCCATAAACCCGTTCCGAATTACCGTGAGCGCAATAACGATGTCCCTTGAATCGTCATAGATGACGTCATGACATGCGTCATCTTGCGATTACACCGACCATGCTCCTCCAAATAAATATCACCGTGAGCGCTGTCAAAAATGACAGTTGTGTTGATAGGTTGTGTTGTTTTGTTATGAACTTATGACTCGCATCTAACTATACATTATATTTAATTATCGTTGCATCTATGTTATTTGTAATTCGTGGTATTTTTTTAAGGGGTAAATCTTTGCCGGGTGCAAAATACGCTAATATAAACACTTCCGTCATCCTTTTCATCATTGGACGAATCGTCGTTCTCTATCTCAAAATCTGAGTTATCAGAGTCGATAGAGTCAACCAACTTATCTTCCATTTTCAAAAATAGGTCTTGTGATTGGGGTTATGATCACTGGCAACGCGTTCATGAGCGTTCCGAATTCATGACAGTTCTTAACGGTCATAATCGTGTTATCTAAATCGGAACGCAAAATATTGATGTGAGCGCTGTGAGCGATTATTTTGTAATACGGAATGCAACCAATGTCAAATGAAGTTGTAAATGTCAAAAAGAGTAAATGTCAAATGAAGTTGTCTGTTAACCACCAAAAAGACGGATTTACAACGTTCCGTGCCATGATGATTTTCTATACCATATAAAAGATCTTAGCGGAAACCTTAAAAAATAGCATTAAACAGCTCACAGTTTAATATTATTTATTTTTATGTTATATTCTATTTCTATTATAATTAAAGCAGATATTATTACCAATGGATACCGTACTTTTTTTTTTGTAAATGGAAAGAAACGCCCCTATTTACGGAAGTATTTTCTATCAAATAACATTGATCACAACAGGAATGATTTGACTCGCAAAAAAATATCATAATATAACTTATTTACTAGGATTTTAAGATTCCGGTTTCGTTTCTGTGTAATCTTTCGTTTATTACTATAATAAAATGGTTACTTTTTTTTGGTGTAATATGAATAATATTTATGCAACATCGAAGAGGGCCTAAAAAAAACTGTCTCCTTTCAAAATTTATTGGCATTTACTAAGGTTAGAAGTATTCATTATTCTATATTAAACTATGCTATGTCTAAGGACATGATAAATAGGTTAGGTATGTTATATAATAAGGATCAGTTTCTAGATATATTTAAGAGAATATTTTGACATAATTAGACTAGGATATTATTACAATGAGAATAAAATAGTAGTTATAAAATTTCCGATGCTTTATCCTACTAACTATATCCTATATAAATTATCCTTGGCTCCTAATCATGACAATAAGGTCCTCATTACAGCTTATCATTTCTTAGCGGTTCACGAAAAAGATCTATTGTACATAGAGACAGAATGTCCGAAGTATAGTCACGGTCACCTTTGCGAAATGATTTAAGTCACCACCATGGCAAACAATCGGACTGTATCCAGCAGCTTATACTTCAATTGAAATCTAATGAATCCTGTCAATTTACATCAGTCAACCAGTCTTCTGAAGCTATGGAGCAGCTAGACGACCAACATTTTACCAATTATAAAGGAAAATTCGGATAATGTACCAAAGAAAACTGTAAAACCAGATACCATTGATATTGGGAGTTTGCATTCAAGTAACTTTGAAATCGCTCTACAAGAATCTGTAACGCTACTGTCGTCGAACACAGAAGCTATTTACCACACTACCATACCGGTATACATTCTACTATCCGGTGCATGTGTACTCATTATCATCGTTATACTTCGTCGTCGCAGATTGAATCAACTACAGAAAGCCACTGATGAAATCGATATTATGGATAAGGAAACCTGCAACACCGAGATTGATCCAGCTTCGCCATCGACACTATTTTCGACTAGAGTTTTCAAATAGTTGTCGATCTCGTGGAGGGAGATGTTATGTAGCACTTGCGTCACCTTAAACTCTGAAGAGCATGACTAATACAAAGAGCCCTATTGTGTCGTACTTGCGGTACGTTAAAATCTGAAGACCATCATTAATACAAAGCCCCCGTTGTCGCCGGCACCGTCACCATCTCAACATTTTCGATAGCGTGGACCACTCTTGATTCTCACATCGAACAATTGTCACGCGTCCTAGTTTTACCGACTTAATTGTAATATTTTTTATTAATTAAATAGCTTTAAGCAAATTATATCGGTTTCCTTTTACATCCTCCTGCAGCCGAACGTAATTAGAGAGCCTTTGATAATGCTTTATCCTGAATCGCACTTGGCTTCGTCATTGTTTACGTCAAAGTCGCCGCGTTTTCGTTGGCATCGATAGAGCAGAATAGACCTAAACATTGTTCTCGACGTACTTAGTAGTCATCAATTCGGTATACCAAATAAAATGCTCTCGAGTTAATTCACACTAGTGAATCAATTTCTAACTAAGCGTGTCTTGAATCAATGAAGTGATGATACTCAAGTAATAACAATTATAATTTATTCATCAAAAACATTGTAGTACATGTCACAATTTACAGAATCGCTTATTTAATAGTGTACAAAGACTACAATAAAATGGTGGGTGAGGTGCTGTATTCCTAGCTAGGTTAATATATAACCTGTGTTAAGGAGTACAGTGCCGGTCTCCAAGGAAAGAAACAATAAAATCGTACACATTATGCATTATAGTACATTATGATGTGCTTACTACAAACAAATGTTGATGTTTAATAGATGATCTAATATGGCTCTAAAAATAAGTAAATTAACAAGTACAGAAAATAGAATGATAGGATAAGTATTTATATAAACTAAAAGTAAATCATGTAACAAGTGGGTAGGTGAATATCTTTTGTGACCAAATTTTAATGTGTATGCTGTGCGAATATGTTGTATTTCCGCTACAGGTTACGAGTCATAAACTGTAGCGGATTAAATTGTATAACCGAAACGTATGTTAGTGAGATTTCGATGTGCATCTTTATAGTTATCTTTATTTATTTTATTTGAGTAGTAAATTATCACAAAAATAAAAAAAATATATAAAAATAAATAAAATATAAAAAATCAAATCAAAATAAATCTGTTATAATAAATAAAATAAATTAACCTTTATTTTCAGACTACAGTCCATAACTTTGTTAGTATTTTAGTGTTAGTAACAATGGTGCTTATGTAATTAGGTTAGTATTGTTAGTGTTTACAACTTAAATATTTATTTAGTTAGACCTAAGACAGTCCGCACCCAGTGTCTCTGGAAGGGGCAGTCCGGTCTAGCAGCAATCATCTTCAAAATGCTGTTGTAACTACCATGCAGGCGCTGCAGTAAGGAAGCCGCTTTCTTTCGCATGATAGCGTGAAAGCCATCTGTGCGAGCCTCTGCGAACATTCCCGATGCACTACAGCGCCACGGCAGTCCCAACAGCATCCTGAAGGCATTATTAAATTGGACGCGCAGGACATTATAGGCTCGACGCGTATATGACACCCACAGGCCGCTCGTGTAGAACGATTGACAGAACGCCTTAAGGTTGAACTGCGCAACATATTTTCCATACAAATTTCGGGGGGCTATTACTCCACTGTTTGATATGGTACATCTAAAGTTAAACATGATATCGTTGTCGTATGTCTCATTATTAATTGTGTCTGTGCGGAAACAGAATAGTAAAATAAAAAGCCATTCAAAAGTTACGAGCTACCAAAGATTCATTTTTATTGCCAATTTTAACGTAACTTTGGGCGTAAATTAGTAATAAAAGAAGTGTCAAATTTCCAAAACAAAGTCGGTACCGACACAGCACAATTATCGAAGAATTCAATAAGTTTTATTTGATAATGATTTATGCAGTGGTTTTTTCATAAAAATCGATTTCCCAAAAGCCTTTTCATATTTTTTTACGCGCGCCTTTTACTATGAATTTTGACACGCGATATTGACATGTCATTTGTTTGATAGAAGAACGAGACCTATATTTCTGTCCTTTTCATTTCATGCATGACGTCAGTGACGTGTCATTTGTTTTTCACTGAAGTTGAAGGGCCTGTGCATTTTTATTGCTCTCTTATAATGTGTGCGTTTCGATGGCGCGACCACGGCATTATTAGGGTTCCGTACCCAAAGGGTAAAAACGGAACCCTATTACTAAGACTTCGCTGTCTGTCCGTCTGTCCGTCTGTCCGTCTGTCTGTCACCAGGCTGTATCTCATGAACCGTGACAGCTAGACAGTTGAAATTTTCACAGATGATGTATTTCTGTTGCCGCTATAACAACAAATACTAAAAACAGAATAAAATTAATATTTAAGGGGGGCTCCCATACAACAAACGTGATTTTTTTGCCCTTTTTTGATAATAATGGTACGGAACCCTTCGTGCGCGAGTCCGACTCGCACTTGGCCGGTTTTTTTTTTTTAAACTATGGCAAGATTTGGTAAAAAAATTAATTTAAAATTAAATTAATTAAATTAATTAATTTTAATTTTAAATTTCACATTCAGAACATTTTGAAGGTTATAAGCGATACCGTACGTATGCCCCTGAAATATAAACCTAAGATTTTTTATATTTTTTTTACAAATTCAATCTGTTATTTACCTAAATTTCAGGTCTCTGCAACGCTTAGTTTTTAAGATTTACGTGGCCGCGCGGTTCTCCGCGTTTCGATGGCGTGGCCACGTTCAGATGCTTCTAACTTTTTAACCATAACTTTGACAAATTTAAGGTTTTGGGAAATTTGAACCACGTACATACATATTTTTACAAAATCATGGCATAGTTATTTAAAAAAAAAAACGCCATGGTCGCGCCATCTAAACGCACACCCTATAATATGGTGTAGCGACCTACTTATTTAGAAACTTTATTTACATAAAACCTTCACGATATATGTTTTACTTTTCGTCTGATCTGTCACTTCTCTGTCTTGTGTTGACTAAATTTATATAGAATTATGAACATTTTAAATTTAATTTAGTTAGTGTACAACAACCACTAAATTAGTGACTCCGAAGTGATATGCCCTGAAAAGGAAATCCTAAACTTTATCAGGCCAAGGAAATCCACAGTACTACGATGACAATTTAGCAGTCGTCTGCCGACCAACGTCCAGACTCTGCTGGCTTCACAGCCATTTATTTCTCTCGAGGGATTAGCAGACCTGGCGGAAAGCGTCCAGGACATCGTGACCCCAGGCCAACAATAACAAACAATATAGTTATACAATATTATTGTTGCCACTAATCTCGCGAATTGTGTAGTGACGATGACGTTATAAGTTGATAGTAAAAGTTTTAAAGAAAAAGTTTATTTTATTCTTTTTAGCGCATTTAAATAAAAGGTCAGATGAAAGTATTATATAACTTCGTTTTTGTTCGGAACGGTTTGGAACGCGCGTGAAGACGCGCACCTTAAGGTGACACGTCACACGGGCTCGAACTCATTGGTGGGCGTGGCCAAAAAGCACGCTGTCTCACCTGGCATCGTGCCCGACAGAGATAGTATCAGTGATGAGCAGTTAGACGCTAGTCTTCACGCGCGTCTAGTTCGTGCGCACACACTCAGCGTTCCGAACCGTTTCGAACAAAAACGAAGTTATATAATACTTTCGTCTGACCTTTTATTTAAATGCGCTAAAAAGAATAAAATAAACTTTTTCTTTAAAAATTTTACTCTCAACTTATAACGTCATCGTCACTACACAATTCGCGAGATTAGTGGCAACAATAATATTGTATAACTATATTGTTTGTTATTGTTCGCCAGGTCTGCTAATCCCTCGAGAGAAATAAATGGCTGTGAAGCCAGCAGAGTCTGGACGTTGGTCGGCAGACGACTGCTTTATATTGTCATCGTGGTACTGTGGATTTCCTTGGCCCGATAAAGTTTAGGATTTCCTTTTCAGGGCGTATCACGTCGGAGTCACCAATTTAGTGGTTGTTGTACACTAACTAAATTAAATTAAAAATGTTCATAATTCTATATAAATTTAGTCAACACAAGACAGAGAAGTGACAGATCAGAAGAAAAGTAAAAATTGTATCGTGAAGGTTTTATGTACAGCAGAGGACCTCTGGCTATCCATATACCTAAAAAATCGTATCACGAGGAACAATATAACCTTGCATATCTGTGATATTTACTTATGCCAACAAAACTTAGGCCATTCTTTTTCCTCGCAACTTTCTAATTTTCTTGCTAAACTAAACCAAACAGTTATTAATAATGCTTCTGATACCTTTCTCGTAATAGGAGATTTTAATATGAGCGGTATTAGCTGGGTTCCATCTGATAACCTATCGCTTGTTCCATTGAACCCTAAAAGTAACGACGAAGTTTTGCTTTGTGATGAATTATGCACTCTTGATCTGGGCCAGTATAACACTGTAACTAATAAATATGGTAGAATCTTAGACCTTGTCCTTTCCAATGAAAAAGTGAGTGTGAGTGAATGTTCCAGCCCATTAGTGCCTATTGATGCCTATCACCCAGCGTTATCAATTAATTTGGACCTATCTGTAACACCTCTGCTTGAGTGTGCGCCTCGTACTCAATTCTTGTACGATAAAGGTGACTATGATTCTATCAGCAGAGACATCTGTAATACTGACTGGGAAACCGAGTTCTCCGCGCGGTCAATTGATGATGCAGTTAACTTCTTTAATCAGTTTATTGCTGATCTACAAATAAAATATATCCCACAAAAACTGTTTCGGAATAAAAAGTATCCAACATGGTATAGTTCGTCACTTATTAAAACTATTAAAGAAAAATATAAATTCTTAAAAAGATTTAAAACCTATGGTAATTTATCTGACGAATCAACATTCAAACTTCTTCGTGAAAGGGTGAAAACTATGGAATCCCAATGCTACCGCAACTATTTGGATCTTACAGAAAATTCAATTAAAAATAACCCAAAATACTTTTGGACTTTTGTAAAAAAACGTCATAACTCAAACGCAGTCCCAAGCACTTTGAACTATAACAACGATACCTTGCGGACGGGGGAATCTATTTGTGAGGCTTTTACGTATTACTTCCATTCTACTTTCCTCAATCCCAGTGTTAGTCATCCAATGTCTTTTCCTTCTCTGTTTAACGATTCGTCGAACCTAACATCTGATATCTGCAGTATCATTGTTGAAACTGATGAAATTACTAACTTGCTTCGTAACTTGGATACATGCAAATCGGCAGGTCCTGATAACATCCCATCCAAACTTCTTGTTCGGTGTGCACCTTCGATAGCGCAACCTATTTCAATTTTATTTAAAAAATCTTTGAACAGCTGTGTTGTACCACAAATATGGAAATCTGCGTTTATAACGCCTATTCATAAAAAAGGTGTCAAAACCGATATAGCAAATTACAGACCGATATCTAAATTGTGTATCATAGCAAATGTTTTTGAGAGGATAATAATATATAATCAGGTTTATTCTGCACTAAAAAATTCATTTAGCTCGTTCCAACACGGCTTCCTAAAAGGGAGGTCTACTACCACGAACCTGATTCTCCTTAATGAATTTATAACTGATGCCATGTGCAACGGTAAGCAGATTGACGTCGTTTATACGGACTATAGCAAAGCTTTTGATCGAATCGATCATAGCATTCTGATATCCAGGTTGAATAGCATGGGAATTCGTGGCGATCTACTCAGATGGTTTTCTTCCTACCTTGTCAACAGGTCTCAAGCAGTCGTACTTAATAATTATATATCTAGCTGGGTCCCTGTTCCTAGTGGAGTCCCGCAAGGTTCATTACTCGGGCCTTTGCTTTTTATAATCTACATTAATGACATCGACTCTTGCTTGACTTCATCCAAACTTTTGTGTTTTGCCGATGACATGAAAATGTATGCCACAATATCATCCCAGATGGACGTAACGGCACTCCAGAATGACTTACGTAGCCTGGAGGACTATTGACTAAGGAACAAGCTGGATCTTAATCCCGCTAAATGCTCGGTTATTACGTATTCTCGGAAGCGCTCAATCATCGCTACATCGTATACCTTAGGCGATCAAATTCTACCTAGATCAAATTCTATCCGTGATCTGGGGGTCTATCATGATTCCAAGCTTAGTTTTGAAGTACACGTAGATGCAATAGTCGCTAAGGCATCAAAATCTCTGGGTTTCATAATGCGGTTATCTAAGTGCTTCACTCAAGCCAAAACTTTAAAAATACTATACTGTACTTTTGTTAGAAGCCACTTGGAATATGCATCTGAAATATGGAACCCATGTTACCACAAATACATTGACCGGATTGAGAGCATCCAAAGAAGGTTCATAAGGTATCTATGTTACCATCAAAAAGTACCGTATCATTCGGAAAACTACCATAACCTATGTAAAAAATATCATATATTACCTTTGATCAACCGCCGCGAGATTTCTGACTGTGTGTGTTTGTTGAAAATTTTTAACAACACCATAAACTGTAGTGACATTTTGTCAAAATTTTATTTTACTATTCCCTTGAAGTCTAAACGATACAATCCCCCTTTGTGTGTGCCATTTGTATCAACTAATTATAGGCAGAATTCCTACATTGTGCGTGCAAGCAAAGAAATTTAAACAAGCTTTGTAAACAGTTTGATATAGATCCATTCCAAACTAGTGTGTCGTCAGCCAGGAAGTGCTTAAGTCGAAGCTTTTTCAAGTAGTTCATTTTGTTATTTTGTTGTTGGTTGTTATGCAGTGTGAGCAACATAGTAATTATGCTGTGGTACGTAATATGTATAGTAACTTGGTGTAAATGTCCATAGAATTTACTTTTTTTTTTCTCTGTATTTTATAAGTGGAGACCTGTAATTGGCTTTCAGTCTATTGTACTGTTCTTGATCTGTTTGTTTTAGCTGTAAGTCTCCCATGTTATTTAAATAAATAAAATAAATGTATGTAAAGTTTCTAAATAAGTAGGTCGCTACACCATATAATAGGGTGTGCGTTTCAATGGCGCGACCACGGCGTTTTTTTTTAAATAACTATGCCATGATTTTGTAAAAATATGTATGTACAGTAAGCGTTTATAAGTGGTGAGGCACGCTAAGGATTGTATTGCTGTGAACGCACGGTCGAGCGTCCATGCGTCTATATGTGTAAGTGGTCTCAATACAGTACGCACACCACAGCCACAGAGTTCGCCCAATCGCATGTCGCGCGTCACACTCCACGAAACATAAGAATATATTTCCGTTTCTTTTATTATACACGCAGCAAACCTTATTTGTGTAGCGACCTGTTCTTACCATTGGATAGTTAAAATTCACATCTATTGATCATGTGTTCATAGCTGTTGGGGTAATCAGTAGGATTCACGATCAAAGAGATCCGAGTTCAAATCCTGTTAACAACGTGTGGGGTTTTTGTTTCTTGGTAACATTAGTTATTGGTTCATTATTTATTTTTTATAACAATAAGTTAAATATTAGTAAAAAAAAACATAGTATTATTATTCAACTATTTATTTATTATTTTAGCTGTTCGGTGTAGGAAGGTGGAAATAAAAAAGTCGTGGTGAATGATAACAGAAATGTTTATTCGTTTTATTTATTTATAAAATTAACAAACTTTCATGATAATTGTAACGTCACATTCCTACCTAGATGTAAAAAAGTTCTCTTGTAACCGATCATAAGATTTTTTATTGTATACGGTATACCCACTTACTTTCAATTCATAATAACATACTTAAGTAACAAGGAAAGGATATTCTAATCACACAAATATAACATATAGTTGATACCCACTTATTATAGGTATCGGTAATAAGCAGAGTTTATTGAAAACTAATATAAATAATTTAGACTTTATGAATATATTTTTTGTGACGTCAAAATAAATGTAACTCGTATTGAAGTTATAGTTTAAGTGTTCATTTTCCCGAAGAAAAGAGGATTGAAACTAAACCTCAATTTAAGATCATTAATATAATTACGGATAAGTTAATATTCACTAAATATTTTGTTACACATCTAATTAAAACTAAAGCATCTAGGGATTAATTTTGTAGCATGACACCTTCTAATACTTCTACATAATTAAGTAGAACTGTTGGCGCGTGGAGGAATAAAAGCCAGTTCTCCTGGCCCTGCTGCACTTATCCATCCCCACATGATCCCCACATATTAACCATAATCCACCACCAACCAACCACATATAAACCACAGACGACCCGAATGGCGCAGCGGTAGTAAGGTTGCCTTACGTTCTTAGGGTCCCGGGTTCGAATCCCGGTCGGAGCAAATGTTTGTGTGATGAGCATGGACATATGTTTCCGAGTCATGGATGTGTATATGTATAATAAGTATGTATTTACAAACAAAAAGTATCTATGTAGTATATCAACTATCTGGTGTCCACGACACAAGCCTCGTTGCTTAGTGTGGCACTAGATGGCGCTGTGTGTAATGTCCAGCAATATTTATTATTATTTATAATTCGACATGAGTCTGTATTAGGGATTATGTTTTTGTCAGACCAGCAGAGTGTTATTCTTGCGCCATAAATGAAGCCTACCCTTTTGATTTTATTTAAAAAGTCAGTTTTTTGAGTCTTCTCATGGTAGTATTCCAGTAAAAATCTAAATAATCCCGTGCGAAACGTAATCGTTCTTCTATAACTCTTTCTGTCAAGAAGGGCTTCTTAGCTGGTCTTCGTGATACAAGCCTTCAGCGTGGAGGGCACGGCGAACAGTTTGCGATGAGGTGCCAAATAATTCCACAAGGTGTCTCAAAGGTGTGAAACCATTTGTTTCTTATTCGCCAACCATATATGTCGTCGCTGCGCATCGATAATAAGCGACGGCTTTCCACTTCATTGTCGACTAGCAAGGCCTTTTGATCTGACTCACAGTATTCCTCTAAAACAAAAAACAAAAAAAATATGTTAGGCAGCTATAATAAAATACTGAAGTTATCATTCACTTTGCGTTTATAAATCCAATAATTAACACTAATTATTTATCTTTTATGCCTCATGATGGATTTAAAATCAATTTATTAATCCCTAAGTCACCAAATAAATAAACAATAACAAAGTAGGCTTTAATTTTTAATAAAACTTTGTTACAATAATTCATAAATATAATACTCACATTAGTCCGGTTTCTTCAGATATTTCAAGTGTTCTATTAAGACCACTTTTATGCAGCACGATAATATTAGTCGCCCTCGCCTCAATATCAATATTTGCCTGCATTTTGAGAAATACCAACAACAATACCGCTATCTATTAAACCACACGTCACTAACCAAATTTAACATAACCAAACGACAACGTTCATTTCGATCAAGTAAAATATTCATAAAACTCAGGTTTACTTCACAGAAATATAAATTCTTGACTTATTTTTCTATGATCTACCTTCTTCTAACTTTATGAAATGTGTGAACAAAGCGAGAATATTTTTCTGTCCCATTACTTCCAATCGAGTAAATACTTACAAAAAGTCTAAAAGTAACAACGTCAGATTTGAACTCACGACTTACTGATTCACTCTTAGATGTGGACGCGCCTAACCACTAGGCCATCTTGACTTATATTTCCATGTTGAAATTTTGGACTAAATTTACTTGTAGATGACAATGTCTATTTTCTTGAAAGTAGAAGGTCGTAAGTCAAACTAAACGTCAAGCTATTGCTTTGTGAGATTGCCTATCAACTTTTGGTCGACACTGTACGTGGATCAAATTTCCCAAAACCTTAAATTTGTCAAAGTTATGGTTAAAAAGTTATAAGGGTTTGAACGTGGCCACGCCATCGAAACGCGGAGAACCGCGCGGCCACGGAAATCTTAAAAACTAAGCGTTGCCGAGACCTGAAATTTAGGTAATTATCAGATTGAATTTGTAAAAAAATTATAAAAAATCCTAGGTTTATATTTCAGGAGCATACATACGGTATCGCTTATCACCTTCAAAATGTTCTGAATGTGAAATTTAAAATTGAAATTAATTAATTTAATTTTAAATTATTTTTTTTACTAAATCTTGCCATAGATTAAAAAAAAAAATGCCGTGGTCGCGCCATCGAAACGCACACATTATAGGAGTGCAATAAAAATGCACAGGCCCTTCAACTTCAGCGAAAAACAAATGACACGTAACTGACGTCATGCATGAAATGAAAAGGACAGAAATATAGGTCGTGTTCTTCTATCAAACGAAGGACATGTCAATATCGCGTGTCCCCCTCCCGCACCGCACCGGGGGAAACATTATTCAGTGAGATGCACGAAAATTCATAGTAAAAGGCGCGCGTAAAAAAAAATGAAAAGGCTTTTGGGAAATCGAATTTTATGAAAAAACCACTGCATAAATCATTATCAAATAAAATTTATTGAATTCTTCGATAATTGTGCTGTGTCGGTACCGACTTTGTTTTGGAAATTTGACACTTCTTTAACACGCGATATTGACATGTCCTTCGTTTGATAGAAGAACAAGACCTATATTTCTGTCCTTTTCATTTCATGTATGACGTCAGTGAGGTGTCATTTGTTTTTCGCTGAAGTTGAAGGGCCTGTGCATTTTTATTGCACTCCTATAATGTGTGCGTTTCGATGGCGCGACCACGGCATTATTTTTTTTTAACTGTGACAAGATTTTGTAAAAAAAAAAAAAAAAAAAACATTAATTAATTAAATTAATTAATTTAAATTTTTAATTTCACATTCAGAACATTTTGAAGGTGATAAGCGATACCGTACGTATGCTCCTGAAATATAAACCTAGGATTTTTTTTTTTTTTTTTCAAATTCAATCTGTTATTTACCTAAATTTTAGGTCTCTGCAACGCTTAGTTTTTAAGATTTCCGTGGCCGCGCGGTTCTCCGCATTTCGATGGCATGGCCACGTTCAAACCCTTATAAGTTTTTAACCATAACTTTGACAAATTTAAGGTTTTGGGAAATTTGAACCACGTACATATTTTTATAAAATCATGGCATAGTTATTTAAAAAAAAAACGCCGTGGTCGCGCCATCGAAACGCACACCCTATAATATGGTGTAGCGACCTACTTATTTAGAAACTTTATTTAGGTACATAAAACCTTCACGATATAATTTTTACTTCTGATCTGTCACTTCTCTGTGTTGTGTTGACTAAATTTATATAGAATTATGAACATTTTTAATTTAATTTAGTTAGTGTACAACAACCACTAAATTGGTGACTCCGACGTGATACGCCCTGAAAAGGAAATCCTAAACTTTATCAGGCCAAGGAAATCCACAGTACCACGATGACAATATAAAGCAGTCGTCTGCCGACCAACGTCCAGACTCTGCTGGCTTCACAGCCATTTATTTCTCTCGAGGGATTAGCAGACCTGGCGAACAATAACAAACAATATAGTTATACAATATTATTGTTGCCACTAATCTCGCAAATTGTGTAGTGACGATGACGTTATAAGTTGATAGTAAAACTTTTAAAGAAAAAGTTTATTTTATTCTTTCTAACGCATTTAAATAAAAGGTCAGACGAAAGTAACTTCGTTTTTGTTCGGAACGGTTCGGAACGCTGAGTGTGTGCGTACGAACTAGACGCGCGTGAAGACTGGCGCACAGAGCATCTATATGACTAGCGTCTAACTGCTCATCACTGTTACTATCTCTGTCGGGCACGATGCCAGGTGAGACAGCGTGCTTTTTGGCCACGCCCACCAATGAGTTCGAGGCCGTGTGATGTGTCACCTTAAAGAGGGTTACTTTTACGTCTGTGGTACAACGAGCGAACCTACGGGCAAGCATATTGCTCCTCACAGACCACGCCCTGCGCTCCCTCATATTATCTCCTTCGTCCCTTAGGTCGCTCGTAATAATGTGACCGAGATACCTAAAACTATTGACAATTTTAAGTGCTACGCCGTTGAGACCTATGGACGGAACACAGCGTGACTGCTGCTTAGGGGCTTTAAAAACAAGAAGCTCACTTTTTTTAGAGTTGTATATCAAGCCATGCTCCCCCGCATAGGCCTCACAGATCGAAAGCAGCTTCTTCAACCCACCTATCGATGGACTGAGCAGCACCATATCGTCTGCATAGCTTATGTTATTTACACATATTCCATCAATGGGGCAACCTACATGTGTACTGCTGAGCCACTCGATAAGCAGGTTGATGTACAAATTAAATAGCAGAGGTGAGCTTAACCCCCCCTGCCTAACTCCGCATTCCAGTCTGTACTCGTCCGACAGAGTACCCACCCACCTCACCCGGTTTTTTTGATTAGCGTACCAGTATCTGAGGAGGGATGTGTATTCCGCCGATACACCCGCGTCCCCCAACTTGTCCCACAGTATATCATACGATACTAGATCAAAAGCTTTTGACAAGTCGAGGAAACACGCGTATACGCGTATACGCGTGTTTCTGAGGACCGGCGTCCTCCTCGCTGTGTAGTACTTGACAGTTCGCTTTAGACTTAGAATAGCGCTGTCTGTTGAGACTCCTGCTTTGAACCCGAACTGTGCATCGTGCAACTCAACCTGTGCAGTGAGGCGACTATTCAGCAGACTCTCAAGCACTTTGGCTGATGTGGTAGCGAGTGAGATGGGCCGATAATTATTTATATCAGACGTATCACCCGTCTTAGTTTTAACTATCGGCACGACTATTGTCCGCATTAGCGGCTCCGGCAAGTACGAGTGACCTAAACACAGACTGAAAAACATTGATAGTACTCTCGGCAAGTGAACCCCCGCATATTTAAAATGCTCGATACTGAGCCCATTGTGACCAGGAGATTTTCCACGCTGCATTTTATTTATTAATTCAGCCACACTCTTCGCAGGTATCTTTAAATTCTTCCCCGTCACAACTAGCTCACCATCGCTCACCTCACCAGATGAGGGACCTAAGGGCGATCTCACAGTGAAGTGTTCCGTAAAACCGTCAGCAATGCTCTTGTGGTCAGCAGAGCCGCCAACACTCATCGGGAAGCTAGGCCTAACATTCATTTTGTTAGTGTTTTTCCAAAAGTTCTTAAAATCTTTAGAGGAGTGGTCGGACGCAATGATGTCCATTTTAAATTGCTCCTGACTGGCTTGGCACCATCTTAATTTAGCTTTAAACCGTTTCCTTGCCTCCGACATCTCCTTAAAGATTCGACCATTAGCTGGTCGCACAGCTAAATTCCACAACTGAAATTTAAGCCGCGCCTCCCGATGTGAACCCGCTACGTGCTTATTCCACCCAAAGACATAACCTCCCTTCCTGCGACACTTCCTCCTGTAGGTTTGAATGGCTGCTCGTGATAGCGTGTCAGTAATTTGTCCATACATCTCATCAAGAATTGAGTGATGTTCCTTGTTATTGCAAAAGCTATCACAACACTCACTCAACTCCTGCGGAAAATCTATTAGCCGCAGTTTGAGTTACAAATTCCATGGTATTTATTAATTTGTTCTACCTGCCTGTCGCCCCATATGACACAATTTACAGGTTTCTCCGCTACCAAATGAACTTTAGGCTTGAGCTTATAGAGGTTACATTTCACTACAAGTGGATAGTGGTCCGACCAATACACGCAGTAGCGCACAGTCACACTAACGACTGAATCCCGTGCCGACTCTGTGACGATGCAGTGGTCCAACCATCTAGTGCAGCCGTGAGCATCACTATAAAAAGTATATGTAGTTTTAGGGCACATATTTAAATCTATACAAAGCCAACCAAGATCTATACAAAAGTCTAACATTTCATTGCAAAACAACTCATTAGGGTGGGCATTAAAGTCTCCCAGTATATAATAAGCCTCAGCTCCATTGTTCTCCTCCACTTCAATTACCGTGGTAATGGTCGTTCGAGTTAGTAGGCATATACACACTAAATAGTACTGCTGACCTACCACACACAGTTATCTTTATCGCACAAACCCACACGTTATCACATTCTATCACGGACACAGACTCGAACGCACTCTTACGCCATAACAACGCCACGCCGCCATAGGGCCTCCCGCTGAGTATTCCCGCCGCAGAGTCGACTGCAGACGTGCCGGTGCACCCGAACTTGTCGTCGATCGTGTTCAGCAGTGGTAGGTCATGGGGCAGCAGCCAGGTCTCCTGGAGGGCTACCACATCAGCTGTTTGGCATAACGTTCTGATGCCTTCTAAAGATCTCTTCAATGACTTACAATTAAAACTTATTATTTCGCTGTAGTTATCCATTAAATATTATTAATTGGCCTTTCTCTACTGGGTTCTGGGCCCTTGCTCTTTTCCCTGTTCTCATAAAAGTTCACGAAACGCCTGAACGATATGCCTGATGGCCACAATTTGTCATCCAGGAAAGTGGCGATTTTATATTTTGTCACGAAGAGCTTGTAGACGTTATAGTTCATTTCTTGCTTCATTTTGATTTTTACCAACGAAACTGTTTCTCGCGTTTTCTCAAATGTATAACTAACAATATCCTGTTCAGTTACATCTCTATGTACGTTAGATATAAACAGTGGCACTTTCGTGTCCGCCGCTTTGAACCTGGAGCTATTCTCATAGCAATCAGTAACCGCACTACCTCTCTGACTAATCAAACGATTTTTAAATCTTCGTCTCTGTACCAAATGCCATGCCTCACCCTTCTCTGGCACCTTCCAGTCACCCTCTTCCTGAAGTACCTCAGCAAAAGAGACGTGTTTCGGTGGCGACAATACATTACTAGTAGCAATATTAGTCAGCTTATCGTTAACAGCAGCATCAGTACGCACCAAACTGCCAGTGTGCTCCACAGCTGTTTCATTCACCGTACCTTTAACCGGTCGCGCAGCGCCTTCATCAATATCAGTGCTACAGCGCAACACGCACTCACTTGCATTCTTGCTCTCCGCGCTGCCACATGTCACCGGCAGTTGTAGCTCCTTCACAATTCGTGTCTCATTAATGGGTGATGAGTGGCAGGAACTCATAGGTTTGTTCCTTGACTTACTCGCACGAGATAAACACTCACCGGGCTCGCTGACCTCGTCAATGAAAGATATATTGTTGCATGACGTTGATAGTGCCATCGGTCCGCTATCAATGGTATTATTTAATGCCCCTCCCCTTCTTCTATTTACATTCTGTTCTTGAATATGAAATGAATTGTCTTTATAATGGCCTATCATTTTATGATTTCTTAGTTCTGTTTTGGATACATAGTTATGTGGAATGTCATTTACGAATTTCTCTAAAAGGACAATTCTCTTAAGTAAGGGCGTCACATCTACATGGTCGAATGTGACGGGTGGAAGTTTTGCTAGATTTTTTGCCACAAATATAGGTAATAGTTTGGGGTCCATTTCTTTAAATAGGCAGATGATGTCCTCAATATTCCGCGAAGTCTTCCCTTGACGTTTTCTGGTCTTCACCCGCTTGTTCACAGATTCAAATAGTAACGATTTCGCTACTTCAATCTCAATCTCAAGTTATTATTTGTTCTGTTTTGTCGTAATTTTTACCTTGCAGGAATGAGTAAACAGCCTTTTTACATTTGTAATATGATATACCATTTATTGGACAGAGCTTATTTATCTTATTATAGAGAGACGGCCCTTGGTACTACCAAGGGCCGTCTAAAAAAAATCTTTTAAAGAAGGGTGATCGCGTTCGTGGTAGTGTGCATATTTTGTCTTTTCGACGTTTTGTATTTTTTTTTGTATGGGGTTTTCCTGTGTTGCAATAATATTACTTGTAAAATAAAATGTTGCCGTATGTTGAGAATTCCCCAGTGACTGTACAATTCATTGGTAGGGAACATAAAATGTCGAAAGGTTGCAACCTTCAAAATGGCCCTATGAGCGACTTCTAGAGGCATCAAAATAGTCTTGGCAGTACCGCCCCAGCATGAGATACAGTATGTGATAATAGAGGAGCACAGGACAAAATAAACAGTACGAATAATTTTAATGTTTGCGATGTATCGGAGGGTTCTAAATATGTAAATAAGTTTCCTAACTCTATCCGTGAGCAGGTTAATATGCGTCTTGAAGTTTAAATTTTTATCTAATAATATACCTAAGTATTTTATATGGTCAACGTTTACTAAAGTTGGACAATTACATGACGTTTTTGTGAGGCAAGAGTGTGCTTTTAAGGTTATGGCAGTATGTGGTTGGGAAGCCGCGCTAATTTAGTTGGTAAGAAACTTTGTTTTGCTGGTATTTAGGGTAAAGGTATGTGCACCTAGCCAGTCTAAGGCTGTGTTAAGGCCGTGTTGAGCTATTAGTTCTAGCTCAGACCAAGTGTCTGCGGCGAAAGTTATAGCGGTATCATCCGCAAATGCAACAATCCTGCCATTAGAAATATTGAGGTTACACAGATCATTTATAAAGATAAGGAAGAGGGTTGGACCTAATATGCTGCCTTGGGGGACCCCATAGCTGATGGGAAGCTCTTCACTACTGTAGTTATCAATCCTGACAGTTTGTGTTCGATCACTTAGGTAACTACGAAAAAGATCTAGAGTTACCCCCCTGACGCCTACACTTTCAAGCTTGAGGAGAAGAGTGGAGATGGGAACCGTATCAAACGCTTTCGCGAGATCTAAGAAGACTGTGAGAGCTTTTTTATTCTGGTTAAGGTGCAAAACAACATTAGAAATAACATCTTGAACTGCATCACAAGTGGATTTATTTCTGCGAAACCCAAACTGTTGTGGGGATAATAAATTATAGCGTTCAAGGTATTTAGTTAGTCTTCTGTTTATGAGACGTTCGAGTACCCTGAATAAGTCACTCAGAACTGCAATAGGACGATAATTGCTAGGTAAGTTCTCATCTCCACCCTTGAATATCGGATGAATAATTGCCTTTTTCATAGAAGTGGGAAATACTGACGTTTCAAAACATAGATTAAAAATATGGCATAGTATGGGCGCCAGAGTTTTAGCATACTTCTTCAGGAACAGAGGTGAAATGGTATCCCAACCAGTGGCAGCGCTTGATCGTAGGGAACCTATAATAGATATAATTTCGTCAGGGTCTGTTGCTTCTAGGACGAATGATGTTAGTGGAATTGATGTTATTTGGGTCTGCGGAAGTGATGCCGGCTGTAGTGTAATATCATTGCAGATATTATCTGCAAGTGTGTTGCCTTACCCGTATCCTATTCTACGCTCACAACAGTTTGACATACAGCTTTGGGGTACTGCTAGCAACAGTAACATTGAGATACTGGAAAGATTTCAAACCAAAACACTGAGGACCATATTTAACATTCCTCAATACATCAGTAATAAGAACATATATCTTGACTTAAATGTACCAACTGTCAAACAGGAGATAGCAAAATTTAGCAACAAATACCAAAAAAGACTCGCAAACCACAAAAACGAGCTTGCACTCAAACTCAGTGGAAATCAAGGCCTTCAACATACAAGACTGAAGAGACATAGTGTCCCAAACCTAAAAGATAGATTCATCAGGATGGAATGAGACACCTACCCAAGAAGTGTCTCACCAAGCTAAAAACCCTAAACTGATACGCTTGTATCAGACAAAGCAGTTAGGCTTATTGTTGTGTCCAACAGATTGCCGCGGAGCAGGAAAGAGAGAAGAAAAAAAAAAAAAAAAGTTTGACACTATCATGTATGTCACTTAGTACTTCCTGGCCAGGGTTCTATGTACCTGGATGCGACATATTCATCTAATTCATCTTGTAAAGTAGAAAATTGATCGGTTAATAATTTAAAAGATTGATAACGCTCTTCTAATTCCGCTTTCTGAGCGCCCGTTATTTGCGAATTGCGAATCATCCAAAAAACTGAATGTATTTTGAAAACAAAGTTAATTTTCGGTAAACGGTACCTCTTTTCTTAACTAAATCGCAAAACTAGTGTCTATTTCTACTATTGAATGTCTTTTGTTATTGCTCATTTGGTGGTGTTGGGGTTTTCTCGTCGTTGACGGATACCCCGGTAGTTGTTGTAGGAAGATAGTTAGTTCACACCAAACCACTGTTATGTTCAATAGTTTAATTACGTTTGTTTAGTTATCTGAGCCGCACTTGATGCAATGTTATTATTGATCGACCCGCTTGTGGCGAGTTTTAGTGACGACTGAATTTAGGTAAGAATATACTTAATAAAGTACGTTTCGCGTAATTCACTACGTGAAACGTACTTTTGCTGTATGAGCAATATTGGCTCGTACATGCTCCCGAGGGAAAAAATGTGTACGCACTCAGATTACCAAACTTGAATTACAAGTTAATTAGTATACATCAAAATCAAAACAAGCAATCAAAACAATAAGCAAGAAATCATTCTTAATGAATTAATCATAGTTTAGTTTTCCGAATGTCCACCTTGTATTTTGGCGTAGGCAGGAATCTCCTTTAGTTCTATGTCTTCTGTCCTTTATTGAATCTTGTTTGCGGTGGCTGCAGTATCGCTCTTCTTACGAGCCTGAAGATATCTTCTTATTCGCCAAACTATTATAGCGGCGATGATTCCTCCCACCAGCATAGAGCTCATAGCGTAGTTGCCGATGTCGTGGACACTAAGGCCGTTAGATAGGTTCTCTTTTCCCTTTTGTGCGGTTATCTGGTCATCTAATAATTTGTAATCATTAGATAAGTTTCATTTTGGTAGCACAATCTTTGTGCTTTTGAATGTATTCCACATATCATTTCGTGAGTCAATAGTAGGTACCTCCAAGGTTATTCCAATGTTGTTATTACTACTAAAAACGTTATGTGAACAAATTGTGTTGTCTTTGTGCTGAAGTATGCAGTCCTGACCTAGGGCAAAGAGCCCTGCTTTTGTTATAGTGGTTGTTGTAATTCGATTTTCGCAGACAATGCGAATCGTGCACTCATTCATGCAATTAAACAGCCATATTATGTTTGGTCTCTGTAATTTTATCCATTGGTCAGCGCATTGTTGTGATACCCAATCACATGTAATGTTATTTACATTTTGACTAAGTATTTTAGCTTCGCAGAATGCTGTGGCCCCACGCAGGTTATTGATAGTTGTAGAGGCGTGGCAGTTATGATTGTCCGCCGTCATTGTGGTACACTGCTGAAGATCAACCTCTTCCATTTGTTTATAGGTACTCTTTACGAAGTTGACTCCAATGTATTGTGTTGCTGTCTGTATCACTTCACATTGTTCAGCCGTTTCCCATCTAGGAATAGCTATATGGCGATGCAGTGTATACTCGTCATCGCTTAGTAACGGGATATGTAATTCGAAGAGTAAGTACTGTTCAGTGAGTCCGGCTTTAACATAAATAATTTAGTAATTTTTTTTATATGTTTTTGCTGTGTTTGATAGGTAATGCTAATCTTTTCGGTATGATACCGGCAATGTAATTAGGTTGTTCACATAGCTGCTCCGGGGTGAATAATTTCATGTCGAGATGGCCTCTGTAGATATCTATCAATGCACTTATGAGCATTTCTTGGTTTCTCCTCAGTACTGAGATAAGTAAACTAGCTGTTAATGCGCCAGCGTTGACATCATTCATTGTTTTCATTCGTTGAAATCTGTTTTCTATCACAGCCGTATTATATTTCATTTCGTTCATGAATTGCTGAATTTCTCGAGTTGCGTCCTTAAAAAGTCTTCATTTTTCTTGATGACGTTGTTTTCTGCCTCGATAATCAGTGTCTGATTTCGAATCAGCTGTGATAAGTATTGTTTGCTTGTTTTAATTTTTTCAATGTCCTGAGCGTATTTTTCTGCGAAATCACTGTCAAGGACACCAAACAGGGCTCGTGCAAGATTTCCTACGCCGTCGACGTAGCCACGTCGCCTCCTCCATATATTATACTCGTTCAGCTGGTTCATTTCAAACTTGAGTTGTTGTGACGTAGAGTGACATGGTTCGTTAGGTATCGTGTCGCATAGTATACTACCTTTGTCGTACTTTCTTTTACATCTCTGCTCTTTCTAAGTAATTCTGGACCGTTGAACCACCTGTGCTCCGAATTAAAATGTTCCGGGGTGCCGCGTATCGCGTCGTCTGCTACATTGTATTTCGAGGGTAGCCACTGCCATTAGTTTTTCTTGGTGAGTTCCTCAATTTCCGCAACACGATGCGCCACAATGGTCTTGAATGTGCATGGTTCAGCTTGTATCCAGGCCAGAGCGGTGGTAGTCGCTCCAGTATGTTATGTTGCTAACCTCAAAGTCATGTTCTTGAATGACAGTCCGGGCTAGGCGCGCTCCTAATAGTGCGGCTTGCAGCTCTAGCCTAGGTATTGATACTGGTTTCAGTGGGGCTACCCTGCTCTTGGCTGCCGCCAGGGTCACTTGTACGCTGCCGTTTGACCTTTCCGTTCGCTAATACACCGCCGCGGCGTGGGCCTCCTCGTTCGCGTCTACGAATGAATGTACTTCTCTGGCTATGACGTCACCGTAGTCGTAGCAACGTGGGATCAGTAGTGTTTCTATAGTACTTAGTAAATCCATTCATTGTTTCCATTTTGGTGGCAGCTCCTCGGGTAGTGGCTTGTCCCACTCTGTTTTATACTTCCCTGTGTTTTGAAGTATCCTTTTAGCCGGTATAGTGACAGGTGATATAATTCCTAATGGATCGAATACAGACATTATTATGCTGAGTGCCTCCCGTTTGGTGGGTGGGCGTGTGTTGTTTAATAATACTGTAGCAGCTCATACTTACGTGTCTAGGCATACGTATTAGAGGAGCGCACGCGGCCGTCTGCCACCGTGCGCCCGCGCGTACTAAGCAAGCCGACGACAAGAGAAAGGAATTTGGACTCGATCGGCCGCCGCATCATTGCGCTAGCGCTCGTAGGAGCTCGGCACATGCTACCGCCATTATTAATTTGTGTTAGTTATTAAGTTTGTCTATGTACCCTTATTATTATTATTTTTCTATTTCGAAATTGTATATAAGCTGCGCCTCAGAATAAATCATACAGATCGTTATTCGCCTTCTTATTTAACACAACTACCATCCTACTAGCATCGATTCTATATATTATTGATCCCTATTCACTAAAGTGGTGACCCCGCGTTCAATTACTACGCGTGAAGACGAAGTGAGTGAAGAATCCAAACTTGACTCGTTGGCTGCCATGGCTGACAGAATGCAAGCACAGCTGAAAGAGGTAAACGCCGTGTGTTCCTGCCAGTGTCAACCTACCGCGTCAAAAGCGTCAGCGACATCTGAACCAGCAGACAAACTCTTCAGCATGATTGAAGCCCTGACCAAGGAAGTTGCAGAGCTGAAAATGAATCGATCCCGCAAATTTCAACGCCGAATCCACAATTCCAGAAACCGTTCCCGCTCTAAATCTCGGGATAGAAGAAATTCCGTGTGCTACTTTCACCAGAAATTCGGCAAGGCAGCATACCGATGCAGAAGTCCGTGCAGTTTTAAAGGAATTACAAGCGAAAAGCCGGAAAACTAATGAAGACCCAAGCCGTGGCGGTGGCCGAAGTCGACGATTTATCCTCATACCGCCTATTTATTTACGACAAATCATCTGGAAAAAAGTTCCTTGTCGACACGGGTGCAAATGTTTCTGTGTTACCCGCCACAGCACGCGATAAACAGCGAACACCAACCAACTACTTGTATGCAGCAAATGGTTCAAAAATACCCACATACGGCGAGCGAACCATTGAACTCAACATCGGAATGCGGCGTGTCTACAGTTGGCGATTTATGGTTGCAACAGTCAGTAGGCCGATATTAGGCGCTGATTTCTTGCACCACCACACCCTGATGGTAGATCTCCATGGACGACGGTTGGTGGATAAAAAAACCAATTTATCGGCACGAGGTTTCCTGTCACCTGCAGCAGAAGGAAGCATCCGTACCATCGATGACAAGCTTCCCTACCACGACCTGTTAGCCGAGTACCCAGACATCACGAGACCAAACTTAAAGAAACTGGGAAATAGTGAAGTCGAACACTACCTTGAAACAACCGGCCCGCCGATATTTACCAAAGCGAGACCACTACCGCCCCATAAGTACAACGCTGCAAAACAAGAATTCCAACTCATGATGAGCGAGGGAATTTGTCGACCGTCTAATAGCCCATGGGCTAGTCCATTACACATGGTTATGAAAAAGGATGGTACCTACAGATCCTGTGGTGATTATCGCAGACTCAATGCCGTAACCACACCCGATCGATATCCGATACCACGACTTCACGACTTCACACATAACCTCAAAGGAAAGAAGTTTTTTTCAAAAATTGATCTGCAGAAGGCCTACTACCAAATCAAAAATAGAGAAGAAGACGTGAAGAAGACAGCCGTGATTACTCCTTTTGGCTTGTACGAGTTCACAAGGATGTGTTTTGGTTTGAAAAATGCAGGCCAGACATTCCAACGACACATGGACAACGTGCTTCGTGGCCTACCAGTTTTTCCATTTGTTGACGACATTCTCGTAGCATCTGAGAATCAAGAAGCACACAGAAGAGAACTACAAGAAGTTTTTAAGCGACTCAGCGACAGTGGTTTAAAAATAAACGTCGCTAAGTGTATCTTCGGCCAGTCAAAACTCGATTTCCTGGGATACACAATAAGCCCTGAAGGCATTACACCGACGGAAGAAAAGGTACAAGCAATCCAGTCCTATCCATTGCCAAATACGATCCAAGATCTACGTCGTTTCGTCGGAATGCTGAACTTTTATCGTTCGAGTATACCCCATGCGGCTGAACATCAAAAAGAATTGAGCAAGTACTTTCACAACGCCAAGAAAAACGATAAAACAAAAATACAGTGGACCGAAGAGGCAAAACAAGCATTCAATCAATGTAAACAAGACATCAAGAACTGCGCATTATTGTCCTATCCATCACTGAGCGAACCTTTCGCACTGATGACAGACGCATCAAACACATGTGCTGGTGCCGTTATACAACAAAAGATCAACGGCAAGTGGAGACCACTGGGATTTTTCTCCAAAAAGTTCAGTGACGCACAACAAAAATACAGTACGTACGACCGTGAATTGTTGTCAATCTACATGGCAATACGTCATTTCCGTCGAGTGTTTGAAGGACGAGAGTTAGTTGTTTACACGGACCACAAACCGCTGTGTAATGCATTAACTTCAAACAGCAAGTCTGAGACACCCCGCCGAACAAGATACCTTGAATATATCGGACAGTTCACGTCGAATATTCAACACGTAACCGGCCAGGACAACAAAGTCGCAGATGCACTATCACGAGTCGAAACAATAACATGCCCAACACCACTGGATTACACCGAGTTAGCAAGAAAACAAGACCAAGATGAAGAATTGAAAATGCTAGCAAACAAAGGAAAATACTTATTCAAAAAGATTTCCATTCCCAACTCAACTGCCCAAGTTACCTGTGAGATGTCATCAAGCACTGCCCGTTCATATCTGCCACCAGATTTTCGAAAAGATGCATACCAAGCGATTCACGACCTTAGTCACCCCGGGCATAAGGGCGACAAGGAAGCTAGTCACTGCCCGCTACTTTTGGCCTTCCATGAATAGTGACGTAAATGAGTGGACTAGAACATGCGACGCATGTCAGCGTGCGAAGGTGCAACAACACACGAAGACACCCATTGCAAGTTTCCAACAAGCAAACAAATTGGAGCATGTACATATGGATATTGTTGGCCCGTTACCTATTTCAGACGGCTATCGATATCTATTGACCATGATAGATAGGGCTACCAAATGGCCTGAAGCCTGCCCATTGGAAGACATAACCGCAGAAAAGGTTGCTAATGCATTTTATGATGGTTGGATCGCGAGATACGGTTGCCCAGTAACCATAACCACCGACCAAGGGAGGCAATTTGAGTCTGACCTCTTTAATAAATTGATGCAATGCATGGGAATTCACCGCACCCGCACCACTGCTTACCACCCGCAGTGTAACGGCGTGATAGAACGATGGCACCGCACACTCAAGACATCACTCACCGCAAGGCTAAAATCAACAACATGGTCACGTGAGCTACCTACAGTGCTACTGGGACTGCGCGCTTCGGTAAAAGAAGATGTTGGTGCGAGTACAGCTGAATTGCTATATGGCCAAACGCTGCGATTACCCGGAGAATTCTATGAAGAATCCACAAAACATCGCGACACGATTTCCAACTTAATGAATAAGTTGAACGGAGCGTTAAAAAAGGCCCAGGCGCAACGGAAAACAAACCAATCACGAGCGACATTTATACACGACGACCTACATAAATGTTCGCATGTTTACCTACGCAATGACGCATCACGCAAGCCTCTGACGCCGACTTACAATGGCCCGTACGAAGTGATCAGTCGTAACGACAAGTACTTCACTATCCAGTTACGCAATAGATGCGCAAACATAACTGTTGACAGATTAAAGCCAGCTTTTCGGTTGAACACTGAGTCAGAAGCACCAGTCACAGATACGTACGCATATGTCACAAGATCAGGAAGGACATCGAAGCCCTGCGTGCGTTTCACTAGCGGGGGAATGATGTAGCAGCTCATACTTACGTGTCTAGGCATACGTATTAGAGGAGCGCACGCGGCCGTCTGCCACCGTGCGCCCGCGCGTACTAAGCAAGCCGACGACAAGAGAAAGGAATTTGGACTCGATCGGCCGCCGCATCATTGCGCTAGCGCTCGTAGGAGCTCGGCACAGGCTACCGCCATTATTAATTTGTGTTAGTTATTAAGTTTGTCTATGTACCCTTATTATTATTATTTTTCTATTTCGAAATTGTATATAAGCTGCGCCTCAGAATAAATCATACAGATCGTTATTCGCCTTCTTATTTAACACAACTACCATCCTACTAGCATCGATTCTATATATTAGTGATCCCTATTCACTAAAATACAATAGGTGTTTTGTTTTTGTTAATTCTAAATATAAAACAATCTTTATTAGTATCCCATCGTAATCCTAGGGCTTTCTCGGTGTCGTCGCCGCCTAATACTTTTACGTCTTGTGAAGGTGCAAGTTTATTGTTCAACACATTTTTATTATTTGATATCCAACCACATAAAACAAAGTTGGCCTTTCTATGAATGTTATCTACTTGCGTTGTTATTTTCTTGGCTTCCTCTTCGCTGGGAAAGCTCTGAAGATAGTCATCCATATAATGATTGTTAACTATTGCTGACGTCGCGGCTGGGTATCTCTCAGCAAAGTTGCTAGCGTTGCGATCCTCTATGTTTAGCGCTGTACATGGGGATGACGTCGCGCCAAAAATAAGAGATGTCATACGATATTCGTCTGGCGGTCCCTTCCGTTGGTCACCGCGCCATAAAAATCTCAACGCATCACGATCTTCTTCTCTTATCTCTATCCTCATGAACATTTCTTTAATATCCGCTGACACAGCTATTTAATTTTGACGGAAACGCATTAAAATACCGGGCAACGATTTTAACAAGTCAGGTCCCGATAGAAGTAGGTCGTTTAGGCATAGACCCGCTGTTTTTGCTGCTGTATCGTGTACGAGACGTGGCGGCTTATGTGGCTTGGCTGGGTTGACCACTGGAAAGTGAGGTAAGTACCAGGTTTTGTTAGTTGTGGAGGTATCGGGTGCCTTTTCTGCATAGCATGAGTTGAATAGATTGTCAAGGCGCTGCAAGTACTGGGTCTTGATCTTGAGGTTCTCGTCCTTATCTAGGCGCCGTTCTTGATTTTCTAGCCGCTTAGGTACCTAAAATGCCAAACAACCTAGGTAGTTGTTTGGCATTTTAGGTACCTCTTGTTTCCACAATAGTCCGGTCTCAAAGCTGCCATCAGGTAATCGTTGACTCTTCTGTTCCAGTATATCTAAGGCTCTCTGTTGCGGGTCATCTCTAGGTATCCTAGGTTCTATGCCTAGTGATTCTAATTTGAAAAAGTTTCTCATACTTTCTTCTATTTGTTCCAGATTTTCTTTCATTTTAATGTTGCCGCAAAATGTAGCTATAACTTTGTTTACAGAGTACTGACATCCATGCAATACCCATCCAAGTTTTGTGTACGATGCTAATTGCTACCGGTTGATCACGCGCGCCTGTTCGTGTTTCTGTGGCTACTAACAAATGCCAGTTATCTTGGCCTATAGGGAACGTGCAGGAACTATAGGTGGCAGCACTAATCGACAAAAGAGACACCATGCGGACAGAAAAGGAAACACTTCTCATCGTGCTTTCAATTTACTTAGACAAAATTGTCTCAATTATATTATTTTTGAATATGCTAAAAGGTATAAAATATGAGTTCCGGTCTATCAATAACGATCGTCAGCGTAATATAAGTGTTTAATAGTATGAATTTTATATCTTTCGTTTACTTTCTGATGAAAATTGTAGTGTATGAAGACATGGTGGCTGGCATAACTAAGATATCTTTCTTATTTTCAACACATGTTATAATGGAAGGGAATCCTTTATCAGCCAGAACAGTATCTCCAGGCTCTAATAAATCAATTAGTTCACAATCATTTGATGAATCAATCAATAAAATGCAGTCCGTAGCATTTAGATACAAAACTTAAAAAACCAAAGGAGTGCAGCCAACTAAAAACATTATTGTGGGTATAACCATGTTTATATTCTGAGTACATGTGGAGTCTTTGATTAACTGTTGAGGGATATTCGGTGTGAACTTTAGTGCGGTCTAGTAGAAAACGTACCTAAATGGTGAAGTATAAATGGTTCTGGTATGTTTGCGTGGACGGTTGATTTTGAGGGCCTTTTCAATGCAGAGTGTAACAAAAACAAGTTGTTTTCAAATATTTTTCTTTACTGCTTTTATCCATTTTTTGCGTTTTTCACCAAAATATGGTATGATAGTAGTATTCTTTGGAAAGTAATAGAATTTTACGCTTATTGATTTATTTTCATTTTTGTGGATGTATTGGTACCTACATCCAGAAATGCAACAATGCACTATGATTAGTTAATTAATTTTCACTATAAAATTAATTATGTTTACTTGTTAGTAAAGTCAATGTCAAGCATTAATAGAGCACAAGATTTGGATTGGCGACGCCAGTTGGCAGCACCGTCGTTGTGCACGTTCCCTATTAAAATCATTGGCCGCGCGTGTTCATCAACCTCGGTATGTAGGTACAGTTTGTGCCATAATTTCAAGCTTATCTACGGTGCGCGCTGCCTCTATCTTCTGTGGCTTGCCATGGTGCTTGCCTTGTATGTGAAAGCTCACGGTTCGGCTATTCTCATGCCTGATCTCCGTGCCTATTCCTTGTATACACATAGGTTTTGCTGGCCCATCTGCACCTAGGACATCTGCTATTGACGCGTCTAACAAAGTGACTGTACTTCCATCATCTAACAAAGCATGTGTGTCTACACTTGTATGTGGTCCGCTCAATGTGACAAGTACTATTTTCAAATACGCGCGGCGATTCTCCGGCGATGTCGTTGAAACTGTTTCCCGCGCCGACGTAACAGCTTCGTGTGTGATAACGGGCGTCGGCGCAGGAAGCGGCGCGGGCGATGACGTCGCTACATTGTTGTGTGTCGCCTCCACTTTACGCTCTTTATGTAATAGTTTGTGATGTTTCATGTTGCATTCTTTTTTGTCACAAATAGGTACTTTACACATAAACCTTCTATGCTTGTTTCGTAGACATCTAAAACACATGTTGGATTTTTTTGCTATTTCCCATCGTGCGTCTATATCTAACTGTTTATATTTATAACAGTCTGGTAATTTGTGGCCGTGTTGCTCGCACGCCGGGCATTGTTCGTTTGATGTTTCTTTATTTACGTTGAACGAACGTTCTACTCCGCGCCGTTGTCGTGTATTGTTAGCGTTGTCATTGTTTCGTTCGGGCTGTGCGTACGCACCACACGTGTCTCCCTCTTCATTCATAAACATAGCTAAGCGCTTTAACTCATGAATATCTTCAATCTTTGTATTTGCCGCATAATCATACCATTTGTTTTTTTAGTATCGGCGTTAGTTTTTCTACTATACAACGCGACATTTCGGGGCTATGTAAATACTGTATTCTTTTTAATGCTTCTACCGTACCCACCGTGTTTGCTATATGGCTAGCGAATATACATATGTCCATAGGATTATCATTTAATTTAGGTAATAAGAAAGAAATAAATATATTTATTTGGGACAAGCACAGGAAATACAAAATAATATTTAAAAAAAAAAAGAATCTAAAACTAAACATTAAAAAGAATCCAAAACTAAATCAAAAAGAAAACCTGTGCGAGGCCAAAAAGGCTCCTATCTCAGCATGATGCTGCGATAAATGAAAACAAATACCGCAGCGCTGGTTTTCTGATAGGGCCCACTGTGATGTCACGGTCACACCTATGGACACAAAATAAATTCATACATAAAATAAAACTTATTATATAAAATAAACACTACTACTAAACACACAAAACTGAGTACATAAATGAAAATTGCAGCACCGAACGTTCCGACTTCGCTTGTCAACGCTACAGACTATTGTCTATGGTCCATGACAAGCGAAGAGACGCGAGCGCCGTCGGACATTATGACACTATGACAGCTGGCTGTCAATGTCGGTCAACTGTCAAGGTGTTTTTTGAGGCACAACCTATGAAAAAGGTGTCAAAAGGCGTTTGTGGCGAGTACATGTTGTTTTGGTGCTCTCACTGATTTTTGGCTCTTTCTCTGCTTTTTTTGGTGGTTTTTGGGTGTATTTTACGTGTTTGTGCTCGTCCTGTGTTTGTTTTTGTTTGTGTACGTGATCTTACATTTGGTAAGTTTTTATTCTATTTAATATTCTACTGCCCTAGTCAGCAGACTGACAATGGCGGATGACGAGCGGTCTCCTGGCCGCCCGCCGGACCCCCCCCACCCCGCTCAGCTACAATCCCAAGATTTGTTTTCACATGCGCCTATTCTGACGGCTCCACTGTCTCAATTTGAGACAATGGAAGTTGAAGTAGCTTCTCAAAAAAGGAAACGCATTGAAAATCATCTCCACAATGACTCTACGAATGTCACGGACGAAAATGCTTCAGCGACTAAACGCGACCGGGTCACGGCTCCGTCATTGATCTCACGCACCAAGTACTCACATTTAGATAGACATCCATTTTTAGTCTACGCATCTCTTTTCGAATCCGATCCAGCCTCTAGCACTACCCTCCACCCCATAAAATTCGGTCAATTATTACAGAAACTGAATGTTGTGAATATTGTAGATGGGGGTATAAAGAGAATAGGAAGAAACAGGGTATCAGTAGAGTTCAAGGGCCCGGAAGATGCCAATGCATTTATCGACAATGAGTCAATAAAACAAAAAGGCTTCACATTAACAATACCCACATTCAACATCACCAGGATGGGTGTTGTGAGGGGCGTCCCTACTGATTGGACTGACATTGAAGTCTTGGATGCCCTGAAGTCCCCACTTGGCAAGGTGTTGAAAGTGAGGAGATTGAACCGCAGAGTTAACAATGATGGGAAAACGGAATGGATTGCCACATCGAGCGTAGTAATCACATTTGATGGTCAGAGCCTCCCGGATCGAGTTTTTTGCTGTTTTAATTCTCTTCCAGTGGATATTTATAATTTTCCCACTGTCCAGTGTTTCGGATGCTGCAAATTCGGACACACCAGGACTCAATGCCGGTCAAAGCCACGGTGTTACCGCTGTGGTGGTGACCACTTTGGGGACGGGTGTTCCATTGAAGAGCCTAAGTGCTTTTATTGTACGGGTGCCCACTCTGCGAACAGTCGTCAATGCCCAGAATACCTGCGTCAGCGGAACATCAAGTCCACCATGGCTAAGGATAATGTATCTTATTCTGAAGCAGCCAAACGTCACGCCCCCTCCTACCGATCTTTTGCAGACATTACGGCATCAGCCCCTCCTGCACTGACTATCCACCAGACTCTTAACCATGATCCCCGTCCCCCCCGTCTCCCAATTCCTAATTATACCTCCCATTCCCAACCCCCTACTTCTTCCTCCAGCAAAAAAATTGTGATTACCCGTCCAAAGCCCCACACACCCCCCCATCCTGGTTATGACCGTAGGGCCCATCAGGATATTATTAACAGTTATTCTTTCTCCCCCTCTCCTAATGGTTGTGCTCTGATGGTCCACCCTCCGACTCATAATGAGAATGAAGAGACTATCAACACTATTATTACTCTGCTTTCCACCTTACTTTCAAATTACTCAATACCAGACCACGTAGCCGACAACATAGTCAATAAAATTAAAAACCGTAACATTCCATCTCATGCAGTGGAACACCAGAAGTGCACTACCCAAAAAACATGAAATCTGCCACCTTATTAATTTGTATAAACCTGCAATTTTTGCAATCTCAGAATCGTGGTTAACTCCACGACTCCAACTTAATTTCCCTGGCTATAGCACTCTCCGGGATGACCGCTCTGACGGTTATGGTGGGGCTGCCCGGGGTGACCAATCTTCTTCCTTCCTCCCCTCTATCCCTTCCTCCCCACGGAGATGAGATTAATGCTGTAGGTGTTAATATCCTTGGCATTAATTTTATATCTGTCTATATTCCCTCCCCCAATCCCTCCTGCTTTCAATACATTCATAACATATGTTCCTCACTGAATCCTGTTATAATTTTGGGAGATTTTAATTGTCATCATTCCCTGTGGGGCTCTGACCATTCTGATCCCCCTGGTTTTGAGTTGGTTGATCTGTTGGAAGACTTGGGTTTATGTGTTGTCAACGATGGTTCCGTCACTCGCCTGCCTAGACCTTAGAAGCTGTGTAGACCTTACCCTGTGTTCAGCTAGTTTGTCCGCCCAGTTGGAGTGGAAGCGACTTAACCTCACGTATGGTAGTGACCACTACCCAATATGCACTACTCTGGTCAATAGGTCCTTACCTCATAGGGACAACCCTCCTCTTTTAAAATATAGGCTTACTGGCGCGGATTGGGAATTATACACTCAAACTCTTGAGGATATAATTTCCACTTTGCCTCAGGTTTCCCCAGCCAACTTGGGGACTGTATATTCAAATTTTCCGGTGCAATTTCTTCTGCCGCGGACGACAGCATACCGCTTAAAAATTCAGCCTCCGGAAAAATATCATCTCCCCCCTGGTGGGATCGGGAATGTACCAGCATGGTTAAATCCAGAAATGAAGCCGAACTTAATTATGCTGAAAATATGACTGCTGAAAACCTGATTGAGTACAACCGGATTGGTGCGAGATCCAGGCGACTATTAAAAAAAAAAATATATGAAGGATGGAAGAAATTCTGCACTTCACTTTCCCCTTCAACCCCTTCCTCTCTTGTTTGGCAAAATTTCAAACGTTTTAAACGTGGCTGCTCCGTCCGAAACTCCTCATCTATGCCTGGCGACATTGCAGAACCTTTCCTGATGAAACTTGCTCCCCCTTCCGCTCCCTTTTTGGGAGAATGCCCCTCTCCTTCTGGGGGGGGGGCGAAATTTCCAATGACCCCTTAGATTCTCCCTTCTCGCTAAGCGAACTGGATGCAGTCCTCAAACACGTTCACGATTCCGCCCCAGGCATAGATGGCCATCCATATTCGTTTTTAAAAAAATTGGGGTCCCGCAGTCGCCAATACCTTTTAACTATAATCAACGCATGTTTTATTCTCTCCCATATCCTTGACGCCTGGAAAACGCAACTAATAATTCCCATCCTAAAACCAGGGAAAACTCCTGATTGCCCTGAAAACTTTCGACCCATTGCTCTATCTCCTGTTATAGGTAAAATCCTGGAACACCTTCTAAAAAACAGGTTGGAGTGGTTTGTTGAAAGCCGAGGCCTTCTAGCAAAAACTCAATTTGGTTTCCGAAAGGGTGCTAGCACAACGGATAGCATTGGTATATTTATGACCGATGTCCGGATTGCCTTCAGCAAAAGTGATTCAGTTCTAGCGGTCTTTCTTGACATTTCAGCAGCGTACGACAGTGTCCTTCTTTCCGTACTCAGAAGTAAATTACGCCAGCTGAGTATTCCGGTAAAGATACTCAACTGTATCTGTAACTTGCTTGCTTGACGCAGCATTAAACTCCATATTCCAGGTGAATCATATGACCCCAGAACTGTTTGGCGTGGGTTACCCCAGGGTTCAGTACTAAGTCCTCTTTTATACAGTATTTACACCTCTGATCTTCACAAGTCCCTTAATAACGACTGCCAGATTTTACAATACGCAGATGACCTATGCTTATATATTCCTACCTCGTCTGTGGAAATTGCTACGGAATCCATGCAAATATCCCTTAACTCCCTAAACCAGTGGTTAATCTCTCATGGACTTACCTTGTCAGCTCCTAAAAGCTCCGTTGTAGTTTTCTCACGTAAACGTTTAACGCCAAATGTCCACCTTGAAATTGAAGGATCCCTGATCAATGTCGAGGATAATGTGAAATTCCTTGGGGTAATTTTGGACTGTAAATTATCTGGTGTCTTTCATCTCAATTATATAATCAATAAATGTGAGAAGAACCTTAACATGCTACGTGCTCTAGCGGGTGTTTGTTGGGTTGCTCATCCCTTTACTCTCAAACTCATATACAATGCTACGATAAGGAGTTTACTGGACTATGGGGCTTTCCTCCTGGAACCCTGTGGTAAGGTTGCATTGGCCAAGCTGGAAACCATTCAGTCGAAATCCCTCCGCATTGTACTAGGGTGTATGAGATCAACTCCTACCAACGCACTGCAAGTTGAGAGTGGCGACCCTCCCCTTCTTCTCCGTAGACAATACCTAGCCGATAAATATTTGTACAAGGCATATCTTCTTAGTGATCACATAGTTCTTTCTAAGCTTTCCACACTAGATAATCTATGTAGACAAAGCGATTATTGGAAACATAAAGACCCCCCTTTGATCCTTAATTCATTTAGGAATATCCGATAATGTGGAAGATAATTCTCCCATTCCCCAGTGTAATAAATTCGCACTCTACACATGTCCATATGAAATTCTAAATTTTGTTCCAAAGATCACTTATATTGGAATAAATAAGGATACCACCAATGCTAATGACCATTTTCTTTCGACTGTTAATAACAACTGGCCTGATCACTACAAATTTTATACGGACGCTTCTAAATTGACCTCCGACGGTAAAACAGGCATTGCTGTATATAATTCCAACTCCCAGATATTCCTTCAGTTCCAGTGCCCTCCCGAGTCTTCGGTTTTTACCGGGGAGTGAATTGGAATTTTGGAGGCGTGTTTATTCATTTCCTCTCATTCAGGTATTTCAAAAGCGGTCATCTTTTCTGATTCTAGGAGTGCTCTGGAGGCAATAGTTAAAAATTCATTTAAAGATAACCTACGCAGCCCAATTATAATTGAAATCAAAACTGTCCCACATTCTTGTTTTAAAAAAAAACATTGAGATAATATTGGTATGGATTCCTAGTCATATGAATATTAGGGGCAATGAGCTGGTAGATATTGCAGCTAAGAATGCGGTCAGCAGCAATTTGGCAGATAAAAAACATTATGCTGTTCAGGTCTATGACTTGATTCACAAGGCCAAAGTAGATCTTTTTAAATCATGGCAAGACCACTGGTCTCAATCCTCCAAGTCAAAAGCTAGCTTGTTTGCATCTATTCAACCAGCCATTTCCCCCAAGCCTTGGTTTTATAAATACAAAGAAACATCCAAAACCGTCAAATCCGTTATATGCAGAATCCGTATTGGTCACTGCTGTACAGCAGTTTTTCTCCATAAAATTAGGGTCCGCGACAGTTCTTTGTGTGAGTGTGGTCTAGATGATAGTACGTTAGATCAAATATTTTTAAATTGCCCTTTGAATAATGTTTCCTCTTTTGATAAAGTTATTACAAAATTGAACATCCAAAAACCCATTAATGTCCGTCACCTCCTCTCATTTTTCCCTAATCCCCAAATTATACGTGCTTTTATTAAATTTATTTCCAATAACAATATTAAACTATAATATTCAGACATCTAAAAGTTATTAAATATATTGTATAGATACGACTATATATATTTTAAGCTACTAACTATTACTAACTCCTATGTTTTATGTTTGTTTCAGGGCTAAAAGGATTGCCACAAAAAGTTTAAGTTCATATTCTCTTTGTAAATATTAATTAATTAATTATAATACCCATGTATAGCCACTACGCGACACTGGCAGAAATTGCCGTAGTCTTCGGCAAATTGCCATAAAAGGAAAAAAAAAAAAAACCTATGAAAACAACAAGAAAAACATCCGGAACAATAAAGTAAAGTTTAACAAATACGAAATGAGTATAATACTTCAAAGCCATGCGTACATTACTATTACGACAGAAAAGGTAGTCAGAAGGTCGTCATATGGATTATGGTGTAAATATACCTAATTAAAGTGCATCGGTGTTGGTGTTGTGTACCTACATGGTAGTGATCCAGGCAAAAACTCCGTTACGATACCAATACTAGCTTCATGCAGTCCTAGGGTAAGTAAAATTGGTTTCTTTTTGTAATTGTAGCAAGTGTTGTTTATATTTATATCTAAAGGTACCTACTGTTCTTATAGCACGGAAAGGCGGTGGCAAGTCGTTCCAGCAGCGGGACGCAGCGCAGCAAATTTAAAGCTACCACGAAATGCAGCAGTTTTGTGGGATCCGGCCAACAAGAGGTATGATAAAGCCTTAGTTTTAATTCTGTTAACATCGCGCAACCAAGTCAGTTTATTATATAAATAATCAGGTTTCCTTGTGAGAATAGTGCCAAAGAGAAGGGTAGCCAGGTGAAGCTTTCTGCGTGCTGACATTCTCATCAAATTACCCTTATTTAAAAATGGTGTGATGTGGGAGCGAGGTGGAACATTGTAGCAGAATCTTGCACAGGCATTCTGCACCCGCTGGATAAGCTTTTCGCTTCTACCAAGAATGCACGTCCCATACACAGTGTCAGCGTAATTCAGCTTGGATAGAACAAGTGACACAGCATGACACGCATATCCACACTTATGTAGGGACGTACACGATATAAAAGCTTGAGTCGGTAGAAACAGTTGCGCACTGCCTCCAATATGTGAGTTTCGAAATGCAGCTGCCCGTCAAATACTACCCCAAGATTACGAGCTTCCAGAACCCTTTCCACAGCACAACCATCAATCTTGAGGTCCAGATTGCAAGCATGCATTCTGTTCAGGAAATCCCTAGGTCCCATAACAATAAACTTGGATTTACTTGGATTCAGGACCAAGGAGTTCCTTCGGGACCAACATGAAATCCTGTCTAAGTCCTCATTTATTCTGCTAACAGTTTCAGCAGTATCCTGGGAGCGGAAGGAGAGGTACAACTGTAGATCATCTGCATAAAGGTGGAACTTCGAGTAGATCAGACAGTTGGTGACGTCAGCAGTGTACAAAATGAAGAGAAGCGGGCCCAGGATCGATCCCTGCGGCACGCCCCTGTCCACGCCCCTCGGACCAGAGGACATGGTTTCTCCGCTGTCACTTGTCACCTGCACGAACTGTGATCGATTCTTAAGGTAACTCTCAAACCATTTGACTGTTTAGACATCACATCCATAATAAGACAGTTTGGAGAGAAGAAGTGAAGTGTTGATAGAGTCAAACGCACGTGAAAAATCCAGTAGGACGAGCAGGGCTCCCATACCCTGGTCTCTGGCCTCAAGTATGTTACCGACG